>OX439483.1:353181700-353550808 GCA_949320155.1 Melangyna quadrimaculata | reverse complement strand
ATGGAATATGAAATAATAGAGTGGCATTACATTACCAATTTGTTTAACCTACAATCATCAATAGGTCTTAATTTAGCAAACAAAATATCCAAAAGCCATGTTGATTAAGCCAAAAATAAAATTAAAGTAAAATTTGCCACTCAAACTCTAAGTGCCTCAACTGCTGATGCTTTCGAGTACTTGAAGAATCAAGGCCTCACTGAGTTTGCAGGAGCAGAAGAAATTATTAAGTTTTTAAGAAACTGACAAATTATTTGATATGTTTAATAGTAGAATCCCTTTTGGTAAAAGGCTTCAAGGCTCTAATGTTTGCTCTTAATATACAGTATAGAACAGGAAGAAACTTCAAAAATAATTGAATACTTATTTAATTTAAAAAAATGTTTTATACTAACAAAGCTCTATTTTACTCTAAAAAGAAGACGTTTGTAATATTGGTTTTGCATTAGCAGCAAATTCAATTCTAAGTATTTCAAAAAAACTTCTTGCCCTCTAAAAAATATAAATTTGTGCTGGCATACAAATTTTCGCAAGATCATTTGGAGCTACTTTTTTTCCAAAATTCGTTCAAAAATGGATTTAATAAAAATCCAAATGTTGGTCAGCTGAAAACATCAATAACGGTAATGTTGTTCTTAAATTAAATTAAAGCAACAAACTGTGTCTGTTGAAAATATAGTTTAACAAGAAGAAGCAGAAAACTTTACCATTGTACAAGATTATCAAGATGGTTTAAACATAGACAATGATGATAAAATATTAAAAACAAACATTTTGTACTATATTTGCGGTTACATAGTTAGAAAAATAATAGCTTATTGATTGCGTATAACTTGCCGAACAAGTCTATTAAGAAAACGCACGGAACATGATAATGCTCATGTAGGCCAATTTGCAACATTTGTAGACCTAATTAATTGTGGAGGACTAGTATGTGTAACTAAACATTTATTACGGGGCGTTTAGACTTTTGCTGTGAAATAAGTCCAGGGTCAGATTTGACTTTCACATTCGAAAGAGTATTGGTACACGAGTCGAAAAACACATTTTGCACAACTGAACCTAGTGTCGTTTAGTCGCCATTTTGTTTGTAATGGTCACTTGGGTTTTGGGATGAAAAAAGAGTGAGTTACGCGCCGAAACCCAAGCGACCATTAAAAACAAAAAGCTGGCTAAATGACACTCGGTACACTTGTGCAAAATCTGCGTTTCGACTCGTGTGCCAATACTCTTTCGTATATTGAAAGCTAAATTTGCCTCGCATTTTTCCCAGCTGTAGTAATATCATCAATCGAAAATCTCGTATTGATAAAATGATCCCGTATACGGAATTCTCGATTTTCTATAGGCTCCAGAGCGATAACTGTTATTCAAATTCAAAAACTGTTAAGGTACAAAATATAGGTAAATAAAATCTCTGCCACTTTTCTTGCGGCAATTTTTTTTTAAGTGACAAAAAAAAAAGATATGATGAAAATAAAAAAAATCCAAACCTACTTTTTTGAACAAAAAGTTCTTTAACTTTTAAACCATTAGGGAAGAAATTTACTTAACATATTTTATAAATTTGCTACAAGTTTGTACTACAACTTTTACGTCTGGGATGAAAAGTACGTGAGTTACGTGCCATTACCCAAACGAACATTAAAAACAAAATAGCGGCTAAATGACACTAGGTACAGCTGTGCAAAATGTAATTTTCGACTCGTGTACCAATACTCTTTTGAATGTGAAAGTCAAATCTGACCTCGGATTTATTTCCCAGAGCCCCATATAACGAATTCTAAAAGCCCCGTACTAATTGCCTCAGAGTAGCTACAGCGACAGAGGAAATGTTTGGTTTATGCCCCAATGGTACATATAATCCTCACAGGGGTTAGACACGAATAAGCTGCTTAAGCGAACGATCATGAAAGTAATATCCTTAGAGAAGAACCATCTTTGTGATGACGTGGAGAGCTTGAGGTGTCACAAAATAGAGTTAATTAAGCTTATTTAAAACTATTATTTGAAAATAAGACTTTTTACTGCAGAAAAACTGAGAACAGAAAATATAAAAGCAACTTCTAAGAGACATTATTCCGAATACAATGACTCCAATGAGCAGTTTTTTTCTTGTTTAAATATTTGTATTATAATGAAATAAATTTTATTTTAACTTTCGATAATCTTTGTATAAATAATGTACCTATTCAAAACACAAAATTAAAATTAAAAAAAAAAAATACAGTGTCTGGTTTATTTTCTACTTTAATTTATTTTTTTGTTCAGCTTTTTGTAATACAATTAATATTTCTTTTAAATTTCTTAAACTATAAATGTTTGTCCTATATAAGTTAAAAATAGAAAAATTTGTCTCAGGCAAGTAAAAAAATTTAAAACAAAATTTGGATTGTCTACATAAATTCTCATACACCTAGAATGGCGATAATCTTCTTTTTGCCTTCAACAAAATGGCGGCCTCCCTAGTAGTACGGATTACGATTTATAACAAAAATTGGATTGTATGTGAGTTGTAACAGAGCTATCTTTAACACACAAGTTACAACTCAATTGTAAATTTCTTAATCAGGAAATATTTTCAACTTTGTTATTTGAATTGTTATAATTGAATTTTATTTCTGTTGAACTTGTTTCATCAAATATTTTATTTGTTGCTAAATAGTTGTAATTAAGCTACATAGTTGCAGGTTGTTAAAATGTTTTTGTTTCATTTTCTAAATATCTGTTTTTGTATGTTCAAACTGAAGTGTTAGTATAACTGAATAATCTATCATTATTAAAATAAAAATAATTCAACAATTCTGAATTGATATTAAAATAAGCTCAGAAAATTATCTTTTTTCATTCAAGTCTCAAGATTAATTTTCATTATTGCTCAATTTTCCTTAAAATTTTTTCAATAATCACACCTATTGAGATTTTCACATTTTTAGATTTCCGTACGAAAAAAAAAACTTTTGTATGTATTTTGACATTTTTCTCGAACATAAAGGTAAGACCGCACTAGGCGAACTGCACTGCAGCGGAACTGCGATTCATAATAATTTTTATGAAATTTTGTGAAGTTCAGTTTCCGCTTAGTGCGATATAGTTCATACAATTTCATACAAATAATGTTTTGCCGCGTCGTGAAGTGTAGTTCCGCTGCAGTTATGTGCGGTCTCACCTTAAATCTATAATAGTGAAACGCACAATAAGGGCGATTGGTTTTACAAATTAACAACAAACAATTGGTTTAAAACAACACACTTGAAACACTATTACAACTAGGGTCATATAAATTTTCAAATGTTTTAAATTTGTTTTGTATATAATAGATTATTATAATATAATTGTCAAAGAGTTTTCTGAAACTGTTTTTAACACTTCAGTTTGAACATACAAAAACAGATATTTAGAAAATGTAACAAAAACATTTTAACAGCCTTCAACAAATAAAATATTTGATGAAACAAGTTCAACAGAAATAAAATTCAGTTATCCATTTTATGGATGCTTTAAATGTGAAATAAAAGGCAAATATTCGCACACAGCCAGAACAATGATTTATACTGACATAAACGCTGTGCTAAGGACAGATCAAAAATTTCGATCTGGTTTATACAAAGATCATTGCAAAATCATAACTGTTATAAGAGAATTGCCGATTGACATAATAGATGACTTTCCAATTGCAGATAGCCTCCATTTAATAGACTTAGGTAATAAAATTATTATCAATACGAAAAAATCCATTCTTATTTTCTTATTATTACAAAACGCTTTTTGACTGGCTGGAAAACCGGAAACTTAAACAACTTCTTTGAGAGATGCAAACTACCTAAGGAGTTTGACAGACCAGTTCGTGGTTTGAGTGACCTGGCACATTGGAAGGGGACCGACTACAGATCGTTTTTACTTTATCTGAGCATCGTTGTGGTAAAGAGATTTTTTGATGACCAAAAAATTAGCCAACATTGTTTGCTTTTTTATTGTGCAGTTGTTATATGTATGAGAGTCGAACAATGCGAAGTTAATTTGAAAGTAGCAGAGGAAAAGTTCAAAGACTTTTTGATAAACTTCAAAGCATTACACGGAATAGATCATTTTTCAAGTAATCTTCATAATCATTGTCATATCGTAAACGATGCATATCCATTTGAATCTAAGCTTTTTCATGTAAAAAGATTACTTCGAATGGGTAGAACACCTTTAAGCCAAGTAGCTCGGAGAATTGCCGAACTTCAAAGTTCGGGTTTTTTAAACACAAAAATTGTCCAAGCAAAAATTCCCTTTGAAGTAAAATATCCTACTCAAAATATTGATAACAATGATATATCACTGATTTCATTCTTACGAGCCAAAAATGCATCTATATATAACGAAGTAAAATTGCCAAAATTTACATTGAGCTCTAAGGAAAACGAAAATAGATGGTTCTTAAGTAAATCTTTCAAAATAATATGTGTTAAGTACATTATAAAAACTTTTTCTGAAAATTCACAACTTTTTTTTTATGGGTCACCCTTAGTAAATACCAGCGATTATTTTTATTATCCTCTTCGTTCATCTGAGCTCAATATTTATGAATCTAATTGCCGATTAGATTCACCTATTTTCGTTTCTCTATCTGATATATATTGCAAGCTAGTGAGTATCGAAAATAATGCCGAAAAGTCAGTGTTCATTCCTTTGCTCCATTTTATAACAAAAAACAATAGCAAATAAGCACATTCATCGAATTGTTTCTTCTTTACTTTTTGCTAAAATTTAAAAAAATAAGTTAACATAGAAATATAGTTCAAACACATTTATTTATTAATCATGTCATCAAAAAATTGTTTTTGACGAGGCAACGATGTGACTTGTGGAGCTAGCCGTTTTTTCAGGCGCTCGGCTCTTGCCACCGTCGGCTTATCAAACTCCGATTCCACCGTCTCAGTCTCCGACGCTTTGATAAAATAAGGGTCTATCATCGTATCCGATCCAATCGTAACAAAATTCTCTCGGATTTGAACAAACTTTGCCACTGGTTCGATTGATAAATCATTCATTTCATCGCCAAAAAATCTAATGTGTGTCGAAAAGGCAAAATCCGATTAATGCGTTGCGGATACTTGCGATGTTAGACGATCATTTTGTTTTGTGCCTCTCCGATTTCCCCAATTTTCTCCGACAGCAAATCATTGCGTACATTTTGATTGATTAAAACAAACAAAACATCATTTGGGCAACCAAAAGAGATAGCCATATTTGTTTTATGAAGTTGACTTTGTATTCTGATATCTCATGATTCTAAGCTGATAAGACTTGTCTCCCAACAGCTGCTCGAAGTTTACCATTTCATCATATGTTTTTATTTTCAAGGATCCGTGAAGTCCGTGAAGTCTTCCTCTTCAACTGCTGGGAGCACTTCGTTTTCATTTGGTTCACACTTTTTTTTAAGTATTCTGTGATGCATTTGTCTACACTGCTGGTGTTTAAGAAAATTTTTGCCAAAATTTCGCCAAACCCAGTCACCACAAGTTTCAACTCGTCCACGTCGCTTTGGATTTTATTGATGGATGTTGAAATCGCTTCCAAGTTATCAACACCCTAACACTGCGCATGATTATTGAGGCCCGTCGGTTCGTAGTTCTCCTCGGCTATATAAATCGGTTCTACAGATGAAGTATAGAAAACAAATATGCGCTGGTAAACATCAAATTTTCAATTGTAAAAGAAATACCATGACAAAATTAAACTTTACCATCGTAACTTTTCTCCGATCATATATTTCGGAACGGATACGATGTTAGGGCCTATAGTGTTCTGCCAATTCATCCGCTTCTTCGAACGATAGGTCCTTATGCCTTACTTTGATTATGGGTTGGGGGATACAATCATGGTCGAACACGGAATATTCTTCATTTCTTTTGGAAATCAGGCCAGTTCTGGGCCAGTACACTTACCCCATGATTGAATCCACCCAACCACTTGGCGCAAAACTAAATATACGCCCCAGTTTGGTGCCTTTTTTTTATATTCGAGCACAACGTAAGGCATATTTATTTTACAGCATTTATTTTTCACGTTTTCACTTCCAAATGTTTTAAAGTTGATGTTGTTTCAAAGAGTAGAATTATTTGTTGAACGTTTTGTCAGCTGTCATTTTCATTCAAATCGAAATGTTACAATTACGTTGCAATAACGTTACGATATTATAATGTGTTTGCGTCTTTGCTCACGTTGTAATAATGTTTAAGTAATGTTTTTTTTGAAAGAAAGGAACAGAAAGACAATGAACTCATAAACGCAACTACTCTGACACGTTTCAATAACCAAATAGATACATTATGCTGTACGTTTATTATAGAAATGTTTGTGGTGCGTTCCTTTGAATGGTGTTTAAGATTTTATGCTTTAAAAAAATGTTAAATAATAATTTTTGTTTGACAGATCAACGATATCTTACCAAGATTCGTTCCTAAATGTTTTTTAAAAATTCAAACAAATCCTAAGTATGACGTTTTTTGACATGCCAACAATAGTTAGCCATTCTCAGTAAAAGAGCGCACTTTCGGTAATGTTATTAAAATGTTACAAGTGCATTGCAATGAATAAGTTTGTTTTGCTTTTATGGCAATAGTTTTGCCAGAGTTGCCACTTATAGTTATCATACAATTTCGGTGGTATGATTTTCGAGACTTTTCTTTAATATTACCAGTTTTGAAATTAGTCAATATACCTAATGGCCGTAAGAATAACTCGTAAAACTCGGATAAATGAACCCAACTTGAGCTATCTATTAGGTAGAGCTAATGATATCCGGGTACCATCAGGGAAAATATGTAATTCAGGAAATGAAAATAGATGAAAATTAAAAATCAAAGAAAATTTTTAAAAATAAAAATATTTTTTTAAATCGAAGAAAAACATTTGAAAAAAAAAGTCTAAAAAAATTTAAATTTTGAAAACGAAATAAAAACCGAGAAAAATTTCAACTTTTGAAAATATTGAAAAAAATCATTTATTTTGATTTGAAGAAAAACAAATTGAAAAAATTGAGAAAAATTTCAAAAAAATTAACAAATCGAGAAAAACATTTCAAAATTCAAATCGCAATGCCTTCATATTTTATTTTATTTTCTTGTTTTTTTTTTGTTCTTTTGTCAAAATTATTGATTCCAAAGTGAATTTTATTTACTATTGTTTACGGCTTAATGAAGTTTTACCATTTGATTCGATTTTTTTGTTCAATTTTATTGTTCCTTTTTCGATTTCTTTAATCATTAAAATTCTCGTTCTTCGATTTCTTTCAAATAAACCTAAATAGAATTGAATTTAAACTCGAAGCTTAAGCAAAAATTACCATTTTGATTATGAATTCAATTTTGCATGAGGTATTAATATTTTCTTGCAAAAATTCAATGAGGCTGCAATTCATTTTCAATCAAAACAGAAATAACCTTTCGTCTTTAACGATTCGTATTTTACCAATTTCCTTCCAATTGCGTTGTAACCCAGGTTAATCTTAAAGTTTACTCGAGTTAACTCACAATCAGTACAAACTATTTATGGCTGGAGATATGTTTACAAAATTTACAAAACGGCAACCCTAGATGTGTTGTTTATAGTTAACATTTTTTTTCTGTCTCACTTTATTATTTTTTTCTTACTCAAATCATATCGTTTTAACCAACAAATATTTTAAGTTCATTGAAATTCGGATATGCAACTTATATGTTATAACAGTACATACAATGTTATATCCAAGAAAAGTATAACAAGCGCTATTTTAAGTTAAATTTGTATTCCTGTCCAAAAATTTAACTTTTAAGGGAAAACATTCAAATCAATTTTATTGATATTGCAACTGTTTTGGACACTTTATTTTAGAAAAAATAATCATATTTTTCATTTATTAATGTTTATCAACAATTTTTTTTTGCATTTAAGTCTCCAGACAGAAATGAATATTTCTTAATTTTTCAAACATTCTCTTAATTTCCCATATTTGGTAGGCGCGTGTAGTAGAATTAAAACATCAATGTTCCAGATAAAAATGATATTCGTCATTGATTTTTTACTTTAGGAATAATTAATCATCGTATAGTTAGATTATATGGAGAGCATTGTTTCATTCTTTTCATTGACTCTTAATCAAACACTTTTCTAACATCATGTAATAAATAAACATTCCACTTTGTTTATTAAATAACTTATTTAAAACTTAAAACATGCTTTTCCAAACAAATTTATTACAATGTGTTCAACATCCTCAGTTTCAACCTTTGTAAATTTAGTTTTAATAATGTTTAAAAAATGCTGCTATAAAGCTGCATTTAGTTTTAATTGTTTCAATAATCTAATATAGACGACAAGACAATTAATATTTCTACAGAACATTAACATTGTAATAACTGATGATTTCGTTTTAACAACATAAAAACAACCTCTTTTTTGTTAAGAATGCAACTTTGGTGTGACATTATAATAATGAACTTGTTGTAAATCAAGAGGGGAAACGCGGCTAATTGGGTTACAACGTTGTTTTAAAAACTGTATCTGAAACAAAATGACAATAATTTGGCTGTTATATTGTACTTATATCAATCAAAAAAATGCCATTTGGGCTGACTTCAATTGTATTCATAGTAAAATCATGAGTTCACCATCTAGGTATATATTAAAGTCTATGAGTATGTACAAGAAAAAATAATTCGGACGTCTACATTTACTCAATGATTAGGAAAGCTACTTTTCGTAAGCTATTCAGGTAGAACTATAACGACGGAACTACATCAACATACGCGTTGTTATTGTTGTTTTGTTCGACGTCAACGAATGATTTGCAGATCCTTGATAGTCGGAAGCAGTCGGAAGCATATGTCCTAAACCAATGAAGATAGCATATTATATTTTTTGCAGTCGCTCATTTTCTTCCCAACACTGCCGTGAGCTTGCGTATATTTAACGCGACTTACACTTAAAAACCGACTATTTTCGTGCATCTTACATTTTGTATCGTTCCGAGATTTTCGGCTCCAATTTCGCGTTGGTTCGGGAGAGGTTCTCCATTTCAAACAAACTTCGAAATCTAAACACCTCTAATTTTTGGCGTTTAATATTTTACGTTTAACGAACAGCTGATTCAATTTCATAGCATTTAGATTTAACTAAATGAATAAAAAGGTCGTTCATGCAAGCTTTCGTGTAAACTTATCATTTTACACAATTTGTAAACTTACGAAGTTGCATGAATACCTACCCTTTGGCTTGATTAGGGAATACGAAGCTAATCGTTTATAATTCGGTTCGATATCTTCTTTTCGACTCGCCTCGTTCTTATCAATTATCGAATTCCAAGATTTCCAGATAATTGACAGCTGGTTTCCAAGAAAAATGTTTTAAATTGCAATCATTCATTGTGAAAATTCAACTTGTTTGGTTGTCTTTGGCTTTAAAATTTTATATAAATGCAAAATTGAATGCGGAGAAGTGTATTTTAATTCTTTGTACAAAACGCTAAGCTTAAGGAAATATAAAAATCTGCGAGTTAAAAAGAAAATGATTGCAAAATTCTTCTTCACGGCTTGCTTCAACTTCCAAGTCTTTTTGTGTTTATTTTCTTGGCCAATTCATTCACTTAAGTTCTTTCGGCTTTCTTTTCTTTACATACACTTCGTACATGTTTTGTAGGAAGCCCGTGACCATTTAAAACTGCAGGGATACTTTCCCAAAGTTGCGATGTGTAAGATTTGTATTCAGGCGCATTGAGTGCTCCTTTGGCTATCCCTTCATGTTCCCTTTTATAAATTCAATTAGCGCTAAAAATTGTTGCCAGTTCGTGTGTTGCTGTCTTAGGCTCCTACACGTTTATTAAAAAAAATTATTTTTTATTTATTAAGTTTGCTTTTATAAATAAAAAATATAATAAAACTCACGTTTTTGTTACTTTTAATGAAATGAACAAAATAGCACTATCTTTCGATCGTTTCACGCGTTAAAAATTAAAATGTCATTTCGCATTCGCTTTCGATTTTGAAAATAGGGCGAATGTAAAATGAAAGAGACGAAAGCGAAATCAGTAAAACCAAGGCACATTTTCGCCAACTAAAACGATTCGCTTCGTATTTTTAATAATCAGGCCACTTATTAAGTTATAATAATGATTTATATATCTCGTTCTTAACATTTTCTCTTTGACGAAATCATGATATTATTGAACCAATAACATACATTTGCAATAATATTGTACGCTACAAGATCAAGTTCGTGCAATACAGTGTTGCATTTTATTTCTGTTAACACGACACGTATTTGAAGCCGAATAACACCCAATCTTCGAATTTAGTTTGTTTTTATTTCATGCCTGACACCTACAAATACCATGCAATAAAGTAAGAATTTTTAAATTAAATTCTTGGAGAATGTGATTGTGATAATCACATACCTACATATCGTTGTGCAATGAGTGAGAGAATTTTCAATAAAAGAGAACACTGAAACTCATTGTGTATGCATTGGCAAGGGAATACTTCGTTATGCTAATTTGTATGACATAAGCTGACTGCAGTAGAATAGTTCCATATGCATGGAAGGATTTTAAATAAAAATGGGTCAGGAAGTCTTAAGAGCAAACGAATGTCGGAGTTGTTGAAATCGAAGTTGTGGTGTAGTGGAAAGCCTTTTTCTTTATCCATAACCCATTTAACCTCCATCTTCTATTGTGGCTCCAAAATGCTCTTAGAGTTCAGTAGATACCTGGTTTCCATCAACCAGAGACCTGCTCCTAAAGTATTTTGGAAAAGCAACAAACACAGGTACTTGAGCGAAATCGAGTGGAACAGTTGGTTCGAAAATACTATACATTGTTTCCATGTAGACGGACGGTCTCATGTTGTTGTGCCGGCGGATGAGCTGAAGAATTAAGCGAGTCAGGCGGACCTTTACTTTAATCTAAATAAACAAAACATAACCCTAAATTTCAATTAACTTACCAATGTAAAGTAATATGGGTCATTAACGCTTAGTGTCTAACTTTTGAAATGGTTAGTTTTAGTTTTAAAGTATTGTCTATACAACAACTATCGGAAGTTACTTAATAGAGTAGAGTTCACATTTTGAAAAGTAGGCCTTCCTTTATCTCTTCTCAAAAAAATGTAGAATGGTTCCAATCGCGCTTCGAATTACGCGCGTACAGTTTTTTGGTAACTGATAAAATGCTCAGAATAAGCTTTTTCTTGATTTTAATTCTTTTGATTTTCTCGAAAAATATAGTTTGGGTATGGGTCTAAGCTCGCCCATTAAGATTCGGCAAGTTTTGGAAAGACATCCAACAACTTGCTGAATCCGTGCATGTGAGCGTGAGTGTAAATTTTCGCTGAGAGTCACCAACGAAGGTTTTCTGGGAGAAAGCCAGTGTCCCGTGACCGACAATCACGAAAACGTATGGCTGAATGTATGAATGTGTGGGTGAGTGGAATGGTCGAGGGAAGAAGATTTTGAAGCTAAGAAAGTCACTCTATTGAGAGCTAATTTAGCGACAAGTTGTAAAGAAAAATAAACAAAAAAGATTCGAGAAAAGAAAAATAATAAGATCAATGAAAAGATTTGAGATTAAAGTTGAAAAAAAGTAGGATACAAGTTGGAAAAATTAACAGGAGAAAAAGGGATTCGGGGTGCGAAGAGAATCAGTTGAAAAATTGTCGAGGAGATAAAGGAGGAGAAAAAGAAAGATAAGTAGAGTTTGAAAATTAGTTTTTTTTTTTGTTAATTTGGTTTTAAAGTGTATAATATTCCGGTAGTTCATTTTTCTTTTATTTTCTTTATTACTCGGTTAAAATCAGGTTCAAAAACTACTTTTTTGTGGGCAGCATTATTTCTTTTGTTCGGTGTTAACGACCCAGTTTAACCTTGTTCTTTTGTGGCTTAACGGTTCTCCGTAAGCCTATTAAATTATTCGTGTATATAAATTTTAACTGAAAAGGTATTGGGTTTTAATCCTACACGTAAAGGTTTCCCAAGCAATTTTAAATTCATTAAAAAACTCTTTATTAAAGTAAAATTTTTTTTACTTTCTTTCGAAAAAAAATCACTGGCGCATATTTTGTGCAACCCTGTACCCTGTACCCTGTACTGCACATTACATTTTTTTATTATTAACATAATTTTTTTTATTATTCTACTTTTTATTAATCGAATAAATTATTCGATCAAAAAACATCTCTTTGCTGAACCCACCCCATTGCTGAGCTACTGGGTGACAGCACTACATATGTGTTGTTGGTTGTGCAAATTATTTAACGCACCCATCGCTTGACAGATCGTCTTTTTTATCGAAGTCGCGACGCACATCGTTCTTGTGCATATTTCTTTTTATAATTATTCGTTTGTGATTATTTGTGTTTGGATTCGGAAAATCCAATTGTTTTTAGTGGGTTGCTGTTCCACCATCGTAAAGTTAATAACCATCATAAATTTTGCGTTAATAGTTTCGCAACAATTGGCGCCCAACGCGGGGCTTACTTTTGTAAATCGGAAATCTTTCTTGCAAGAATTGCATTGTGATTGCTTTGCTCTATGTGCATTTAGGGAAGTGTTTAATTCTTACTAAATTTTTTAAGAAATGTACTTACTTTTCTTATTTTTTATGGCGCTCACAGCCCAGGATGGACTTCGGCCTCAACTAAAAAGCCCCTCCAGCCATCTCTGTCCCTAGCTAGCAGCTTCCTGTTGCGCACACCGAGTGCTTTGATGTCGTCATCCACTTTTTTGCGCCACCTGTTACGGGTTCTTCCTCTGCTGCGTACCCCATCGGGGTTGGATTCGAAGACTCGTCGGGCAGGTGCGTTGCTGTCCACACACTCCACGTGCCGGAGCCATCAGCCGCTGTATTTTCAGCTGTTTGACCAAGTCAACGTCGCTGTATAGCCCGTATAGCTCGTCGTTGAATCACACGAAGAATCTTCCTCTCAAAGCACCCTAGCAGATTTTTATCCGAATCTTTCAGTGTCCATAAAGCAGGACCGAGATGATTAGGGTCTTGTATAAAGTCTCCTTGGTTCTCTGAGAGAGGGCCTTACTACTTAAATGCCTTCTTAGACCGAAGAAACAGCGGTTGGCAATAGTAATTCTTCGCTTGATCTCTGCACTGATGTCATTCTGCGATGTAATAGTGGAGCCCAGGTAGACAAAGTCCTTGACAACTTCGAAGTTATATCTGACCATCGTGATATTTTGCCCGAGTCGACGATGTTGAGATTCCTCTCTCGATGACAGCATATACCTCGCCTTGTCCTCATTAATCGCCAATCCCATTCTAGCCGCCTCGGATTCAATGCTCGCAAATGCCCCTGCCACAGCTCACTTCGTTCTGCCGACAATGTCTATGTCATCCGCATATGCAAGCAATTGAACGGACTTTTGATAGGTTGTTCCGCTGGTGTTGACATGTGCGTTGCGTACAATGGATTGGAACGATGTTGAATAGGTTGCATGATAACGCGTCGCCTTGTCTCAATCCTTTCTCAACATCAAAGGAATCTGTGGTGTTCTTACCAATTTTGACGGAGCAGCGAGATTTCTCCATCGTCATCTTGCACAGGCGGACGAGTTTGGCAGGGATGCCGAGACTCGACATGGCTCTGTATAGTTCGTCCCTTTTCACGCTTTCATACGCGACTTTAAAATCGATAAAAAGGTGGTGTGTATCGATCTGGAATTCCCGGGATTTTTCTAAAATCTGTCGGAGTGTGAACATTTGATCGACGGTTGACTTGCCTGGCCTAAAACCACACTGATAGGGGCCGATCAGATCGTTGACAAAAGGTTTTAAGCGGTCACACAGGATAGCCGACAAGATTTTATAAGCGACGTTTAGGAGACTAATTCCTCTGTAGTTGGTACATTTCAGAACATCTCCCTTTTTATGGATGGGGCACACCATACCGAGGTTCCATTCATCGGGCATACTTTAATCCGACCAAATTTTGCAGATGAGCTGGTGTATGCTCCTAGCCAATTCATCTCCCGCTGATTTAAATAGTTCGGCTTGTAAGCCAACCGCACCAGCAGCCTTGTACGACTTAAGTTTGGATATCGCCAGCCACACTTCGGTTAGGTCGGGTGGACGGAACTCTTGGCCATCATCGTCCAAGTTGAATGGAGCGTTCTGCCTATTAGCGGTATCTTGGCTGTCTTCGCCATTAAGCAGTCCAGAGAAGTGTTCTTTCTTTTCTCAGCACTGACTCTGTCCCACTCGCATCTCGGCATCGGCAGGCTTCCCTTCTAGCCTTGTATCCTTGGGTGGATCGCTTCACCCTTTTCGAACATCTCCACTACCGCTACAACCCTCAATAGACTCTACCGCCCGCTTCTCGTGCTCTTTTTCCTCCTGAGAAGTCGGCGTTCCTCTTTTCGTTTCAGCCCGTAGAGCTCCCGAGCTACTCTCTCAGCAGCTCTTGTTCGAGTCTGCAGCTTTGCCTGGTAGGCCTCGTCCTTGGCTGCGTGTGCTAGCCGGCACTCTTCATGGAACCAGGGGTTTCGTTGTATTCGCCTAGTGAAACCCAGCACATCAGAGGCGGCACTTCTGATCGCTTGTTGACAGTGTTTCCACTGGTCCTCTGCACTTGATGCTGGTGGCGGACCTCCTGAGAGATTAAGACTTATGTGGTCTGCAAAAGTTCTGGCGGTCTCTTGCGATTTAAGCTTCTCGACATCAAATCTTTTCACAGCATCTGCTCTGCGTTGTCGCGTCATGGATATCCGCATACGTAGTCTAGCTACCACCAGGTAGTGATCCGAGTCAATGTTGGCCCCTCGGAACGTTCGGACGTCCAAGATACTGGAAGCATGTCTCGCGTCTATCGCAACGTGGTCGATTTGGTTGACGGTTAGTTGATCACGCGACCGCCAAGTCCCCTTGTGTATATTGAGGTGTGGGAAGTAGGTGCTTGAGATGATGACATTTCGACCCGCCGCAAAGTCTGCCAGCCTGTGTCCGTTGCCGGAAGTTTCGTCGTGTAGGCTGTGTCCTCCGACTATCGAACCAAAGATGCGCTCCTTTCCGAATCTTGCGTTGAAGTCACCAAGAATGATCTTCACTTCGTTCTTCGGGTTAATATCATACGTTGTCTCCAGGAGATCGTAGAATGCTTCTTTGGTTAAGTCCTCTCTCCTTTCATGGGGGGCGTGAACACATTTCAGCGTAATGCTCTTAAATTTGCCTTTGATGCGTATTGTGACCAGGCGCTCGCTTACACTTCGGAAGCCCAAGACTTCTTGCCTAAGTCTTCCCCTTATCACCTTACCACAACCAAAGAGCCGCTGATCCTGTTCCTTCAAGCACTCGCCGTAGTAAATGTCACACGATTTCAGTCTCCGTATGTCCTCTCCATCCCATCGCACTTCCTGGATGGCTGTAACGTCAGCCTTTAGCCTGTCCAGGTTCTCCACTAATTGTTCGGCTGCACGTGTTCTGTATAAAGACAGGACGTTCCACGTTCAGATCCGAAATTCATTGTCCTTGTTTCGTTTGCTGGGGTCATCAACTTTAAAATCATCCCTATCCGAGGCTTGTTGTTGTTTCGGAACAACAATTTTTTTTTACGTGGTGGGGAAGTTACCCCGACGCACAACCCTTCGACCCAGAGGACCAGACCCTTCGTATAACTCCAAGGGTAGGGAGCCGGATAAACCGCTCCTTATAGGCCTGAGCTCCAAATATGTCGTAGTAGCCCATATAAGGTGTTCACTAAGTAGTTCAACCTAACTGGAACTGTAGACGCCACCGTTGATTCCATCTGGAGAATTCGTCCGCTGCCGCCTCGATGAAAGGGAAGTGCTTTAGTGGGAACACTCCTCCCCCCTCTCCCGTTGGCTGTCCCCAACAACTTTCCACGGGGATTTAAACTCTATCTCCAACTGAGGTACTAGACACCCGATGTTCACCACTAGGAGGTGAGAGTAGGAGTTGTTAGACAGAGGTGGGTTATGAGAAAAACCTGTGGACGCTTGTGCCCTCTTGAATGCACATAACTACCCTTTTGAACATCAAGAAATTTATTTGGTGTTTCTTTCTTATAGACTATGGCACGATAAGTTTGACAAATTGTAAGTGTCTGGCTCACGTAAGGTCTTACTGTAGATGTCTGGAAAGTGTCAAATAAATTAAATGACAGCATCCCCTTACACATATCAAAAATTCAGCTTTGATAAAATAACGCAATGTTGCAACATTTGTATGCAACTTTAACACTCGCTACCTCTTAATTGCACCCGGATTGAAGATTCTTAGTATCCATTTGTTCTTAGCTACCATAGTATCTGTTCGCAGAAAAAATATTAGCTTTGATAAAATGTTGTATGTCTGGCGACCCTGGGCTCTTACTCTATTACTAAAAAAGTGAATTGATTAGATTGGGTATCATCAAATTTCGATAATTGATACTAGTGTAATAAAATTCTGGAAAGGGATACATACATATGTATATACATATGTACATACATACATACGTCATAGGAACAGTGGCAAGCAAGCAAGTGTTAAGCAAAAACAACTGAGATAGAGTAAGGTTTTTTTATATAAATTTTTTATTTGTTGTGATTAAGTGAGATATTTTTCTTTTGATTTGACACTTACACAATAGTTGTTTTTGATGTGTAAACATCTTAGCGCTAGGTATTAAGAAAAACACAAACTCTCGGTATGGGTAAACTTGAAAGAGGAAAGACAAAATTACGGATACGCCACCATCTTGTTTATTTAGATTTTTAACTAATGGATGCGAATGATTCGTGCATTGAATAGAGTAAATTGAGATAATGTGGTAAATGTCGGTAATGTGGTTGGGTATAGTAATACACCAAGGACACCAACCAAGCCAAGGGTTTGTGCATTAAATAGTGTCGGGAAAATTATCATCATCATATAATTGAAGCGCTTAGAAGATGAAGGACGTAAGCGACATTTTTAAACATTAGAGTTATAATCATTTAAAGTTTATTGCCTGTAACTTTTTTTATGAAAATAATAAAAATACTGTATGGAAAATTTAAAGTCAATAAAACTCAGGTGAATTTAATTTTAGGAATCTTTTTTATTTCACGCAAATAGTTGTTCAGATATTTACACTTTTGTGCATTTAACACCTTTATATAGGAACTTTTTTGTATATAATTTAATTTTGTTTTTATAAAGGTGTTAAGTGACTTTTTGATATGTTGTAATTAACTTATTTTTTGATAGTTTTTGCTCTTTTACTTCTCCAGGATCGGCTGAAATTGCATTTAAATAAAACCATTGATGAATTTAGCCATCATGTTAAGCCACCTGCGTCGGAATATTCAAATTTGAAGTAGTGTGTGTTGGCTGGTGCCTCTTGCCTGCACATGTACTGATTTTTGTGGTGTTCACCTATAATGTCTTATCTTAAAGTGCTCACTTAACACCTTTATGCACGAAATGAAAAGTTCAGATAAACTTATTTTTGTATAAAGGACTTAAGCGCATATAACCCCTTCATATTTGACTAAATATGAATCTAGAGGCGATAGAAGAGTACAGACGAGTTCGAAATTTAAATACTTCCATCTGTAGGTAAAAAGCCAAATTTCAAAAAATGTCACTTAACACCTTCATCTTCTAAGCGCTTCAATTATGAAAAAGGCAGTTTTTTAAGGCATGGTGCAACTGCTATGATTTTAAGGTCTAAATTGGGTATGATTTTAAGAGTTGCCACATTCTCTAAAAGTACCTTTTTTGAAAGTGATGGGTGAGGTTAGAAAGAAAATTAAATACATATTTACGCTCAGCCCTGAATCACATGAAATAACATAACATGTTCGACGGGTGCCTTTGGCAACCTCATCAGTTTACTATATACTGTAAGCTATAGTATAAACTATATACTACTGTAACCGAATGGGTTGTATTGAAACTTAATAATTAAAAAGAAAATTATTTCAAAAAAATTTCCGAAAACCCACTACCAACAACGACGACGACAACGACGACGACGACTCAACTGCATTATGTTTATTTGTTTTGTGACAATTGTAAACAATTTAAGTTAAGCACAGGATTGTAGGGTTTTCCTTTTTGTCAGGAAGAGAAGAGTGAAATAATGGCTGACACTTAATCATATATTGAGTGATTGTCAGCGGTTTGCCAAAATGTTTGAATAGTCATGTTGCGGAATGTTACCACCGCGAAGTTAGCCGACCGACTTTCGATTTTCAAAAAAAAAAATGTCAGGCGATAGACCTCTTTAGGGTCATACCATTTCTGCAAAAAAATAATGGGTCACTCCCACACTTTTTTTTTTTAAATATAAACAATTTGCACTTTGTATGGAGCTTTTAAATGCCTATAACTCGGTAACCAAATTGAATACCAAATGCAAAAGGACTTTTATTTAGTGACCCTAAAAAGGTTCAAATGGTCATCCAATTGCGACCAATTGCGCTTACGTCCCTTCTTTCCAAGGTCATGGAAACGCTGATAAATTTTCAGCTAAAGAAATATCTCGAAGAACGAAAGCTTCTTAATGACCGGCAGTACGGCTTTCGTAGCAATAGGTCCACTGGTGATCTGATGGTATATCTCACCGAACAGTGGCACAAATCTTTACATCGTTTTGGAGAAAGTAAGATTATTGCGCTTGATATTTCAAAAGCATTTGATAGAGTTTGGCATCAAGCTCTCTTATCGAAAATGCGTGCATTTGGTATCGATGAATCTCTTCTTCGTTGGATTAGAAATTACCTTTCGGACCGCTCAATACAAGTTGTATTGGACGGTTTCAAATCTGAAATCCACAATATAAATGCTGGTGTGCCCCAGGGCTGCGTTTTGTCTCCGACTCTCTTCCTAATATTCATAAACGATCTCTTATCTGAAACTTCTAATCCATTAAACTGTTTTGCTGACGACAGTACCCTCAGCTTTTCATATTCGTTTCTTGATTCACATCCATGTCCTTCGGATGTGGAACTTAAACGGCAGCGTATGATAAGCTCATTAAATTCTGATCTTGACAGTATTGTCCACTGGGCAATAAAAAACCGTGTAGAATTTAATGCTTCTAAAACTCAATGCTGTCTCCTGTCGTTAAAGCGGAACCCACCCCCAATGCTGCTATCCATGAGCGGCACTTGCATAGAGGAAACTGAACAGCTTTCAGTCCTCGGTATGTGTGTCACAGACCACCTTTTGTGGAACGACCACATATTTGACATCGCCAAAAATGCTGCTAGGTGTTTAGGTTTTCTCCGTCGATGCAAGACATTTTTCTCCCCCTCCGATCTGGCTGTGATCTACAAAGCCTTTATTCGTCCAAAACTTGAGTATAACTCCCATATTTGGGCAGGTGCTCCAATAACCCACTTGAGTCTATTGGATAGAATTCAAAAGAGAGCTCTTAAAATGATAGGTGAAAGAACTATAACGGAAACTCCAATTAAAAAGTACAAGTGACCTCAACTCCAGAAATAATTGTGTTTCGCCCAAGGTATAACAGTGGGCTCTTCAGTCAGTCTGTTAACTCCTACTAAGACACAAATTTTGGTCGATGTTTACCGACTCTTATAAAATTCACAGCAAGATACTGTGAATTATTTATTTTAGGGGAATTTGTTTGAATTCGTGCACCCAGAAAATAAATACCCGTGGTCAGGTTTTTTATAATAAGAAGATGAAGAAATTTAAATATTAAAATATTGAAATTACTTCTGTTTTAAGTGGAGTGAATGAATAAAATTCAATTTAAAAGTACAAGTGACCTCAACTCCAGAAATAATTGTGTTTCGCCCAAGGTATAACAGTGGGCTCTTCAGTCAGTCTGTTAACTCCTACTAAGACACAAATTTTGGTCGATGTTTACCGACTCTTATAAAATTCACAGCAAGATACTGTGAATTATTTATTCTAGGGGAATTTGTTTGAATTCGTGCACCCAGAAAATAAATACCCGTGGTCAGGTTTTTTATAATAAGAAGATGAAGAAATTTAAATATTAAAATATTGAAATTACTTCTGTTTTAAGTGGAGTGAATGAATAAAATTCAATTAAAAAGTACAAGTGACCTCAACTCCAGAAATAATTGTGTTTCGCCCAAGGTATAACAGTGGGCTCTTCAGTCAGTCTGTTAACTCCTACTAAGACACAAATTTTGGTCGATGTTTACCGACTCTTATAAAATTCACAGCAAGATACTGTGAATTATTTATTCTAGGGGAATTTGTAGGAGTTAACAGACTGACTGAAGAGCCCACTGTTATACCTTGGGCGAAACACAATTATTTCTGGAGTTGAGGTCACTTGTACTTTTTAATTGAATTTTATTCATTCACTCCACTTAAAACAGAAGTAATTTCAATATTTTAATATTTAAATTTCTTCATCTTCTTATTATAAAAAACCTGACCACGGGTATTTATTTTCTGGGTGCACGAATTCAAACAAATTCCCCTAGAATAAATAATTCACAGTATCTTGCTGTGAATTTTATAAGAGTCGGTAAACATCGACCAAAATTTGTGTCTTAGTAGGAGTTAACAGACTGACTGAAGAGCCCACTGTTATACCTTGGGCGAAACACAATTATTTCTGGAGTTGAGGTCACTTGTACTTTTTAATTGAATTTTATTCATTCACTCCACTTAAAACAGAAGTAATTTCAATATTTTAATATTTAAATTTCTTCATCTTCTTATTATAACGGAAACGTTTACATCTCAAGAGCACCGTCGAAATGTTTCATGCCTTTCGTTATTTTACCGTTATTTTAACAAAAATTGCTCTAGCGAAATAGCCAGTTGCATTCCTCCCCTTAAACAATTCAACCGTAATACTCGCGCTTCTAGGAATGCCCATCAGTTTACCCTTGAGCCCAACTTCGGACGTACAGTTAAGTACAGAGATTCTTTCTTTAGTCGCACTACACGAATGTGGAATGCTCTACCCAGCGCTATCTTCCCCTCCCATTGTGATCTACAGACATTCAAAACCAATGTACATCGGTTTCTCTTTTCAAATCCCCTCCAAACAACCTAATCGCTCGTGCTGTGTTTATCACTTTAAGGGTATTCATAACCCCTTTAGCGCGCGCTAAATATAAAAAAAAAAAAAAAAAAAAAATTTAATTAGAAAACCTCGTTATTTGTTAATAAATCAATAATTAAAATCTTAACCAACCGAAAAGTTAACTATACATACATGTGGGATCGATGAGTAATAACATAAAGCTAAGTATTTAATAAGAGTATATTATTGTATATTAGATAACGCAGATACTATACTTTCAGACCGTCGTCATGATCAAGAAGCAAAATAAACATCAGCACATTCCACTGGACGGAATACGACCTGTCACCACCGCGGCGATGAATAGCAACCATACACCCACGACGATAGATAAGAATGGAACAGCAAACATACACCACCGGTCAATGCACTGAACAGATCCAAATATCCAGCAATGACAACGACCGACGAAACATGACCTAATTCAATGCATTTAAATAGCCATGCACATCGTAAGGAGGAGAACAAAACAAAAACAATGCCAAGCATACCAAATCGATTCATCAAGATTCTGCTGCTACTGGGAGGAGTGGTAGGGGTTGGCTGCCTATGGAGTTGGGCCACCAGGGCTCTTGCCTGGTATCGACTCATGCGAAGGTTGATGGTATGGGATCTTGTCTAAGCGACGGCGAAAAAACACAGAAGGGAGTTCAAGAATAGCTACGACGACGACAAGAAGTAAGGTAACGACGCGCGATACGACGACGGCGGTCTGAAGTATATTTCTGTTTAAATTAAGTCAAAGAAAAGTAAAGTAAATAAAAACCAAAACGACTGTTTAATAAAGACAATATATTAACTATTATGTTAATAAAAACTGTTTATATTTCTTTATATCCTACATTTGGGGGCTCGTCCGGGAATCTACGGGAAATTTATTTTCATATCCCAACAACTTTGAGGTAAAAGAAGTGTTAATGGTTTTTGATAAGATTCGAAAAGAGTTAAGAAGAGAAGAACTGTGTTAAGATTTGTTAAGATTGGTTAAGTTGTAAAGAAGTCCCCTAGGATTCGTTAAGAAAATTGTGAAGAACTGTGTTAAGATTTGTTAAGATTGGTTAAGTTGTAAAGAATTCGTTAAGAAAAATTCGTTAAGAAAATTGTGAAGAACTGTGTTAAGATTTGTTAAGATTGGTTAAGTTGTAAAGAATTCGTTAAGAAAAATTCGTTAAGAAAATTGTGAAGAACTGTGTTATAGGATTTGTTAAGAAAACTGTGAAGAACTTTGTCTCGTGTAAAGGATATGGATGGATGAATTAATTCAAGCCTTCACCACACGCGAATTACAGAAGTTTTTACAGCAAAAGAATTTGTCGTACCGGTACCGCCTAAAAACTGACTTGGTGGACAGGATAAGAGAGGCATTCGAATACATTACTGAAAGCGAAGTCAGAATAGTAATAGAGAAGGGTGAAGATAACGAGATAGAAGGGGACAAAGAAGAAATTCCAAAAGCGGATCGAGAAGAAGACGAAGAAGGCGTGGACGAAGTTACGATGGCTAATGAAAGGGCCAACAATTTCGTGTTCAGGGATGTGGAGGACTCCCTGGAACACTTTTCGGGTGAAGCGGGAAAAAACTTGACGGTATGGTTAAAAGACTTCGAGGACATTGCTACAGTATGTCAGTGGAACGATATTCAAAAGTTCCTATACACAAAGCGACTGTTACGAGGGGCAGCCAGACTTGCGGTCGAGGCCAAGACGGGACTAACAAGTTATGCAGCACTGAAGGAGGTGTTGGTAACAGAGTTTCAAAAGACAAAGACCACCATCGAGGTGCACAGAGCGCTGGAAGCGCGAAAGAAAACAACCACAGAGAGTCTCCTAGAGTATCTGTACTCGATGCAGCAATTGGCAAGTGAAGGAAAAATTGATGAGGAGTCGCTGCTGGAGTATATTCGAAATGGAATCACAGATTCCATTTATAATAAAATGATCCTGTACGAAGCCACAACATTGGAAGAACTGAAGAAAAAAATGGAGAACTACCAGCAAATGAAAAGATTTATGCCAACGCAACAAGGATTCAGCAAGAGCAATAGTGGTGGCGGTAAATCATCGACGCCTCCTGGTAAAGAAGGACAGACAGGACAAACAGGACAAGGGAGACGGTGCCACAACTGCGGGTCGAAGTCGCATATAGCTACTAGTTGTCCAGATAAGGGGAAGGGAACACGTTGTTTCAAATGCAACCAGTTCGGGCATATATCACCAAATTGCCCAGTAAAGAATGAAACACCTTCGACCTCAAGAGGGATTAGTCATGTGAATCGCATCGAATCAGACGAGCGGCACATTCCAATAATTGTGAAAGGTAAGACATATTACGCTTTCGTGGACAATGGAAGCGACGTTTCGATAATCCATAAGTCATTCCAAGGGAAGATAAGTGAAGCCGAACCCCAGTTACCGGGAATGATGTTGAAAGGGTTTGGAGACAGCCCTCGGAAAACCCTAGGCTCATGTGTGTTAGAAGTGCAGGTTGGAACAGAAAAATATTTGAATCGATTTCAGGGTGTACCAGATCGGTGGATTCCAGATGAGATACTGCTCGGAAGAGATTTTTTGAGAAATGTTGAGTTAGTTATCAGCGGCGGAAAAATTAGGATAGTCAAGAAGATAGACGAGGAAAAAAGTATGAAGGAAGGATACAATCTGGAGGAGAACGACATTTTTCAAATCGAATGGTGCCAGGAAAGAGACGATGATTCAAAGTGGAAAGTAGGAAACGAAGAGTACAGACAAGCAGTGAACGATATCGTAGATGCATATAGGCCGAAAAGTCTCGCAAGGTCCTGCATCGAGATGAACATTGTGTTAACAGACGATATCCCAGTTTTCCGTAAGGCACGAAGACTAGCGATTCCAGAAAGAGATGCAGTAAATAAACAGGTAAAAGAGTGGATAGATGATGGAGTCGTAGTTCCAAGTCGATCAGAGTATGCCAGCCCGATAGTCCTAGTGAAGAAGAAGGATGGAAAGTATAGACTATGCATCGATTACCGGGAGCTAAACAAGAAAATGATGAAGGACAGGTTCCCCATGACGGTCATGGAGGAAGTTTTCGAACCACTTCATGATGCAAAGGTATTTATCACTTTAGATTTAAAAGATGGATTTTTCCACGTAGATGTAGCAAAGGGCAGCAGAAAATATACGGCATTCGTAACGCCAGATGGGCAATATGAATTTCTTAAGGTACCATTTGGGCTATGTAACTCACCGGCTGCATTCCAGAGGTTCGTCAACCAAATTTTCCGGGAGCTGGTGCTACAAAAATATTTGTTGATATATGTGGACGATATCATCATATTTGCAAAGAGCGAAGACGAGGCATTGGAAAAACTGAAGGTTGTGCTAAGGGTGGCCGAGGAGTACGGATTGAAGATAAAATGGGAAAAATGTAATTTCCTATCACAGTCAGTAGAGTTTTTAGGGCATGTTATAGGCAATGGAAGCATAAAGCCATCAGAGGAGAAGGTAAAAGCAGTACAGAAGTTTCCGGTACCGAGAAACGTAAAGCAGATACAAAGTTTTCTGGGACTGACTGGGTTTTTTAGGAAATTCGTCCTAAATTACTCCAGGATAGCGAAACCTTTGTCAGATCTCTTAAGAAAAGAAAAGAAATTTGGGATGGGTGAAAAAGAAATGATTGCATTTAATGAACTTAAATCTTGTCTTTGCAGTGAGCCAGTTTTGAAACTATTTAATCCATGTTTGCCCACAGAACTCCATACGGATGCCAGCATAGAAGGATATGGAGGGGCGCTGCTGCAGAAACATGATGATGGACATTTCCACCCAACGTTCTTTCTGAGTTTCAAGACCAGCCGATCTGAGAGGAAATTTACAAGCTACGAACTCGAGGTACTGGCGATAATGAAGTGTTTAGAAAAACTGAGAGTGTACCTCCTAGGGATGGAGTTCACAATTATGACGAACTGCAAAGCATTCGAGGCTACGATGAAGAAGAGAGACTTATGTCCGCGAGTAGCAAGATGGGCGATCATGCTACAAGAATACACCATGAAGGTTATACACCGAGCGGGCACGTCAATGAGACACGTGGAGGCGCTTAGTAGATATCCTGTTGCAATGAGAATAGAAGATGGCATCATACACCGGATAAAATCCGCACAAGGTAAAGACGAATTTTGCCAATTAATCTTTGATATAATTACAGCTGTGGGTGCGTATAAAGATTATGAAGTAAGAAGCCGATTACTATATAAGTTCGAAGGGGGTTGTCATTTATTAGTGGTCCCCAAGTCGCTTCAGAAGGAAATCATTCGTAACGCACATGCACAGGGGCACATAAGTGCGAAGAAAGTGGAGGCCATAGTAAAGCAAGACTATTATATACCGAAGCTTATGGGGTGCATAGATAACGTTTTAGCAAACTGCGTGGCGTGTATATTGGCGGCAAAGAAAAGCGGAAGGGCGCAAGGGTTCCTGCACCCAATTGAGAAGATTGACGTACCGTTACACACGCTACATATTGACCACGTTGGACCGCTTCCATCAACACACAAGTTCTATAACTACCTGTTTGTGGTGGTGGATGCGTTTACGAAGTTCACGTGGATATATCCAGTGAAGACAACGAAGTGCGAAGAGGCAATAAAACGATTAGACCTGCAGAGTGAAACATTCGGGAACCCAACCCGACTGATTTCTGATAAAGGCGCCGCGTTTACGGCAAACGCGTTCAAGGAATATTGTGACGAAAGAGGGATTCATCACGTATTAACAACAACTGGAGTACCAAGGGGCAACGGGCAGGTTGAGAGGATCAATAAAATAGTTATTGAAGTGCTGTCAAAGGTAGCAGTAGCAGACCCCACGAAATGGTTCCAACACGTAGGACAGGTCCAGCGAGCCATCAACTCAACGGTGTCACGAAGTACAAAGAGGAGTCCTTTCCAATTGATGTTTGGGGCAACCATGCGTCGAGCGGAGGATCTGGAGATAAGGAAGCTGCTAGAAGACGTTATATTGGATGACTTCGAAACGAATCGAGACGAGATGAGAAAGGCAGCAAAGGACGAGATAAGCAGAGTTCAAGCTGAAAATCAAAGAACATATAACAAAAAGCGGAAGGCGGCACATGAGTATAAGGTGAACGATCTTGTCGCCATCAAGAGAACACAGTTTGGAACTGGGCTGAAGCTACATGCCAGTTTCTTGGGACCATACGAGGTGACGAAAGTAAAGAGAAATGAAAGATATGAAGTGAAGAAAGTGGGTCAACATGAGGGGCCCAACATAACTAGCACATCGGCAGATTACATGAAGCCATGGATACAAGATGATGAGGAAGATGACGAGGATGACTCCGAAGATGAAGATGACATCGCCTGAGGACAGTCGATAATTCCAGGATGGCCGAATGTGGGATCGATGAGTAATAACATAAAGCTAAGTATTTAATAAGAGTATATTATTGTATATTAGATAACGCAGATACTATACTTTCAGACCGTCGTCATGATCAAGAAGCTAAATAAACATCAGCACATTCCACTGGACGGAATACGACCTGTCACCACCGCGGCGATGAATAGCAACCATACACCCACGACGATAGATAAGAATGGAACAGCAAACATACACCACCGGTCAATGCACTGAACAGATCCAAATATCCAGCAATGACAACGACCGACGAAACATGACCTAATTCAATGCATTTAAATAGCCATGCACATCGTAAGGAGGAGAACAAAACAAAAACAATGCCAAGCATACCAAATCGATTCATCAAGATTCTGCTGCTACTGGGAGGAGTGGTAGGGGTTGGCTGCCTATGGAGTTGGGCCACCAGGGCTCTTGCCTGGTATCGACTCATGCGAAGGTTGATGGTATGGGATCTTGTCTAAGCGACGGCGAAAAAACACAGAAGGGAGTTCAAGAATAGCTACGACGACGACAAGAAGTAAGGTAACGACGCGCGATACGACGACGGCGGTCTGAAGTATATTTCTGTTTAAATTAAGTCAAAGAAAAGTAAAGTAAATAAAAACCAAAACGACTGTTTAATAAAGACAATATATTAACTATTATAGTGTATAAAAACTGTTTATATTTCTTTATATCCTACATACATATGTTATCATAAACTTGATGGATATGTTACCGCCTATGGTGCCAGGGGTCCCAAGTTCGAACCTCGCGATTTACCTTTTTTTTTTTAATAAACTTATGTTTTTTTTTTTGTTTTATGTGTTTAACTTGTAACAAATGTTCTCGGCAGGGGGTAATTCGAAAAAATGGTTTAAGAGCGTCTGGTTGAGCATAAAAAACGTTAAAATTTGAAAATTATTACAATATATATTTTATTAATATAAAATGTCGTCCGTGTGTGCGTATAACTCGAGAATGGATCGTTCGATTTTCACGATTTTGGGCTTGATGAACTCGTATTGGCTCAAAGAAGGACGTAGGACACTGGAGGAAAATCCCGGAAAATTTCCAGGAAAATTGGAAAACGGGGAACATCCAGTTTTGAATGCAAAACTCGAGAACGGTTGCTTAGATATTTACGATTTTGGGCTTGATGAATTCGTATTGGCTCAAGGAAGGGCATAGGACACTAGAGGAAAATCTTCGAACATTTTTAGGAAAATTGGTAATCGCGGAACATAGTTTGATTTTTAAGATTTTGGGATTGATGGATTCGTGATGGCCCAAAGGAGGAATATGAGGTGTCCTTTTCGTTTCGGCATTCAAATTGAATTGTATATTTGCTATTGCGTTCGGTTAAATTGAAAAAAAATGTCAGGCGATAGACCTCTTTTAGGTCATACCATTTCTGCAAAAAAAATAATGGGTCACTCCCACTCTTTTCTTTTTAAAGTATAAACAAGTTGCACTTTGTATGGGGCTTTTAAATGTATATAACTCGGTAACCAAATTGAATTCCAAATGCAAAAGGACTTTTATTTAGTGACCCTAAAAAGATTTAAATGGTCATCCAAAAATTTGATTAGAAAACCTCGTAATTTGTTTATAAAACAATAATTCAAATCTTAACCAACCGAAAAGTTAACTATACATACATATGTTATCATAAAAATCAGCCATGAAAATATAATACTGAACGTAGCTTGATAGATGTGTTACCGCCTATGGTGCCAGTGGTCCCAGGCTCGAACCTCGCGATTTACTTTTTTTTTTAATAAACTTATGTTTTTTTTTTTGTTTTATGTGTTTAACTTGTAACAAATGTTCTCGGCAGGGGGTAATTCGGAAATGGCTTAACAGCGTCTGGTTGAGCAAAAAAAAACATACAATTTTAAAAATTATTAAAATTTTCATTTAAATATTTTAATTATTATCGATTTAAAAATGTTAACGACCGATTTTATACAAGTTGTACCTGAGATGGAATTATGAAAGAAAAAAATATTTTCAAATTAGGGTGGCTCAAAAAATGTCAACTTCTTTGTTCATTGACCGATTTTGTTAAAATTTTAATATGTTTTAGATGTCAATGTTTTAGTTCAAAAAAATGTCAACTTCTTTGTTCTTTGACCGATTTTGATAAAATTCAAATATGTTGAGCTGACATAGACTTATGGTAGAACAATCTTTTTCAAATTATGGTGGCACACAAAAATATTCACTTTTATGTTCTTTGAAAAAAAGACGAGACAAACAAAAAACGAATTGTATATGTATGGATAATCAGTCTCATAAAGGCATCGTGTAAGCATTGTGCTGTTAGTATTTTTCAATATTAATAACACTGAACCTGCTCATTCTTGTCATAATAATGCCAGAACTTCAAATAGTCATTATTTTGTCTTCGTTTACATGCATGTCATTAATGAATTGATTTTTGCCATTATTTTACCATTTTATACCCCGCTTATATGAGGTACTGAAGCGAGCTTCAAGCTTGATTGGCCCCTTTGTAAACCTACATTGAGTTGAAATGAAAGCAGTGGCATATCCGTCGTTCATCTCCAGTGAAGGCAGCAAGTGAAAACGAGTGTTCTTGCATATTATGTGTGAGTAAAATTATTTATTTTTTTTGATAACTATGCGAAGAACGTACTTAAATTTATAAGACTTTACCTGTGTGAAATGAATATAGACCATTTCCTTTATCTGTAATCTTAATACCTTATCAACTCAACTTAAAACGCGGTTCTCAACTCAGGTGACGAAAAACTTGGGTCTACAATCCGACCCTAATCTAATACTACGTTTCCACCAGACACTAAACCGAGATTAAGTAAGATTATCACAAATCTCCTTGAAATCTACAAGATTTACCATACAAATTTTAATCTCCTCAGATGATGATTTCAAATAAAACTCATTCAAATCTAATCAAACTTTTTTTTCAAATAATAATTGTGGAACCGACACATTTTCGTTTATTGACAGATGGAAATGTAAATAAAAACTTTCCATCTCACTTCCACTTCATATCAAAAAAATGAAACACCATTTGAATCGTTTTGCCATAATCCTCTTTTTGTGCAGTGGAAACACCAAACAAATCTCATTACCTAAATCTCGGTTTAGTGGTTGGTGGAAACGTAGTATAAGTGCCCGATTACACGATTCGTTTTTTCGGTTGTTTCGTCTTTCGCCTTTTTGACAGATTGGGTGAGGGGAGAAGAAATGTAGAGAAAAGGAAGTAACGAAAGCAGGAATGAAAATTTCAAGACTTTTTCTGGTTGAACTTTGACGTTTCTGATTTGGCAACCACAATGCTCCTCGATGTTAGCAAAAAACGATTTGAACAAAAATGATTGAATTGGAAAATTGTTTTTCGTAATTGGATATACCTAATATACTATTGTATTTGAGAAACAAGTGATTAAAAAATATTTTTATTTATTACTAATGATTATTTTCTTACAAAACAACCCCAAATTGCATGAAAGTCAAAATAACGAATGGAAGTACGTATGCATTTTCGCGAACCATGTAATCATGAACGTTCGTGCCCGTCAAAAAGAAGAAAGAGGAAACGACCGAAAAAACGAATCGTGTAATCAGGCTCTAACTTGATCTTTCTATACTGCATGAAAACGGGGTATTAATGACGGGTTTTATGACAGTTTTGTCATTCCTGTGTATTGAGATCAGTGCGACTCAGTAGGATAGTGTAGAAGTAATTGACACATTATACATGGACTGCTAGTCGATTGTCATTCCCATATGGGGCACCTCCACAGGCCATGAAAAAAATGAGTCTAAAAAATCCATGTCCAGTGCATGCAATTGTTGTTGTGTATTTATATTTCATGGATTCTTGATGGATCTCTTTCACTCGCTCTGATTTTTTATATACATCTGTCCTGCTCTACTTTTCTGCTTAATGCAGACGCAGATACATGTAAATCCACCATAACATTCCACTTCCTATAATCTGCATGTACGAAGATCTTCTGCATTTTGGTGTTCCCTCTTTACCCAACAAATGTAAATTTTAATTTTGCATCCCCTTTTTTTTGCAGAACTCAGAGGAAGATACATGTATATCCACCATAGAGAGCCCATATACCAACGGTTTTTGTTTGACCGCTTTCACACAAGGAAACTGAGTTGCCAGAAACTAGCTAGTTTGTAGACGAGAAGGTTGTGACGGGAGGTTTTTTGTCTTCCTTTTACGTCTTCTCACCAGCAAACTAAAAAATCCCCGGCAACTCAGTTTCCTTGTGTGAAAGGGGTCTTTCTTCGCCGCGCCAAATATTTCGCGCTGGTTTGGGAGAGCCTTAATATGAATAGCTGGCATTGTCTCTATTAAAAAAATAAAAACAAAAATAAAAAAAAAACTAGCATCCGGTAGCCTCAGGAATAATAGTTTTTTTTTTTGCTACTTTGCATCAATTGGGCTTTTCAAGAAACTATATTTATATACATATATCTAAAAAAAAGAATGTATACACAAATGTAGTTTGGGGTAAAACTGTGCAATACAAACAAATATAAATACACAACAACAATTGCATGCACTTGACATGGATTTTTTAGACTCATTTTTTTCATGGCCTGTGGAGGTGCCCCATATGGGAATGACAATCGACTAGCAGTCCATGTATAATGTGTCAATTACTTCTACACTATCCTACTGAGTCGCACTGATCTCAATACACAGGAATGACAAAACTGTCATACAACCCGTCATTAATACCCCGTTTTCATGCAGTATAGAAAGATCGAGTTAGAGCCTGATTACACGAATCGTTTTTTCGGTCGTTTCCTCTTTCTTCTTTTTGACGGGCACGAACGTTCATGATTACATGGTTCGCGTAAATGCATACGTACTTCCATTCGTTATTTTGACTTTCATGCAATTTGGGGTTGTTTTGTAAGAAAATAATCATTAGTAATAAATAAAAATATTTTTTAATCACTTGTTTCTCAAATAGAATAGTATATTAGGTATATCCAATTACGAAAAACAATTTTCCAATTCAATCATTTTTGTTCAAATCGTTTTTTGCTAACATCGAGGAGCATTGTGGTTGCCAAATCAGAAACGTCAAAGTTCAACCAGAAAAAGTCTTGAAATTTTCATTCCTGCTTTCGTTACATCCTTCCCTCCACATTTCTTCTCCCCTCACCCAATCTGTCAAAAAGGCGAAAGACGAAACAACCGAAAAAACGAATCGTGTAATCGGGCACTTATACTACGTTTCCACCAACCACTAAACCGAGATTTAGGTAATGAGATTTGTTTGGTGTTTCCACTGCACAAAAAGAGGATTATGGCAAAACGATTCAAATGGTGTTTCATTTTTTTGATATAAAGTGGAAGTGAGATGGAAAGTTTTTATTTACATTTCCATCTGTCAATAAACAAAAATGTGTCGGTTACACAATTATTATTTGAAAAAAAAGTTTGATTAGATTTGAATGAGTTTTATTTGAAATCATCATCTGAGGAGATTAAAATTTGTATGGCAAATCTTGTAGATTTCAAGGAGATTTGTGATAATCTTACTTAATCTCGGTTTAGTGTCTGGTGGAAACGTATTAGATTAGGGTCGGATTGTAGACCCAAGTTTTTCGTCACCTGAGTTGAGAACCACGTTTTAAGTTGAGTTGATATGGTATTAAGATTATAGATGAAGGAAATGGTCTATATTCATTTCACACAGGTAAAGTCTTATAAATTTAAGTACGTTCTTCGCATAGTTATCAAAACAAATAAATAATTTTACTCACACATAACATGCAAGAACACTGTTGTCAACAAATCCATCAGACAGACTCTTCGACCCACGTTTTTTATCAAAAAATTCAACTCGTTTTCACTTGCTGCCTTCACTGGAGATGAACGACGGATATGCCACTGCTTTCATTTCAACTCAATGTAGGTTTACAAAGGGGCCAATCAAGCTTGAAGCTCGCTTCAGTACCTCATATAAGCGGGGTATAAAATGGTAAAATAATGGCAAAAATCAATTCATTAATGACATGCATGTAAACGAAGACAAAATAATGACTATTTGAAGTTCTGGCATTATTATGACAAGAATGAGCAGGTTCAGTGTTATTAATATTGAAAAATACTAACAGCACAATGCTTACACGATGCCTTTATGAGACTGATTATCCATACATATACAATTCGTTTTTTGTTTGTCTCGTCTTTTTTTCAAAGAACATAAAAGTGAATATTTTTGTGTGCCACCATAATTTGAAAAAGATTGTTCTACCATAAGTCTATGTCAGCTCAACATATTTGAATTTTATCAAAATCGGTCAAAGAACAAAGAAGTTGACATTTTTTTGAACTAAAACATTGACATCTAAAACATATTAAAATTTTAACAAAATCGGTCAATGAACAAAGAAGTTGACATTTTTTGAGCCACCCTAATTTGAAAATATTTTTTTCTTTCATAATTCCATCTCAGGTACAACTTGTATAAAATTGGTCGTTAACATTTTTAAATCGATAATAATTAAAATATTTAAATGAAAATTTTAATAATTTTTAAAATTGTATGTTTTTTTTTTGCTCAACCAGACGCTGTTAAGCCATTTCCGAATTACCCCCTGCCGAGAACATTTGTTACAAGTTAAACACATAAAACAAAAAAAAAACATAAGTTTATTAAAAAAAAAAAGTAAATCGCGAGGTTCGAGCCTGGGACCACTGGCACCATAGGCGGTAACACATCTATCAAGCTACGTTCAGTATTATATTTTCATGGCTGATTTTTATGATAACATATGTATGTATAGTTAACTTTTCGGTTGGTTAAGATTTGAATTATTGTTTTATAAACAAATTACGAGGTTTTCTAATCAAATTTTTGGATGACCATTTAAATCTTTTTAGGGTCACTAAATAAAAGTCCTTTTGCATTTGGAATTCAATTTGGTTACCGAGTTATATGCATTTAAAAGCCCCATACAAAGTGCAACTTGTTTATACTTTAAAAAAAAAGAGTGGGAGTGACCCATTATTTTTTTGCAGAAATGGTGTGACCTAAAAGAGGTCTATCGCCTGACATTTTTTTTTTTCAATTTGACCGAACGCAATAGCAAATATACAATTCAATTTGAATGCCGAAACGAAACGAAAAGGACACCTCATATTCCTCCTTTGGGCCATCACGAATCCATCAATCCCAAAATCTTAAAAATCAAACTATGTTCCGCGATTACCAATTTTCCTAAAAATTTTCGAAGATTTTCCTCCAGTGTCCTATGCCCTTCCTTGAGCCAATACGAATTCATCAAGCCCAAAATCGTAAATATCTAAGCAACCGTTCTCGAGTTTTGCATTCAAAACTGGATGTTCCCCGTTTTCCAATTTTCCTGGAAATTTTCCGGGATTTTCCTCCAGTGTCCTACGTCCTTCTTTGAGCCAATACGAGTTCATCAAGCCCAAAATCGTGAAAATCGAACGATCCATTCTCGAGTTATACGCACACACGGACGACATTTCTCTTTTATATTAATAAAATATATATTGTAATAATTTTCAAATTTTAACGTTTTTTATGCTCAACCAGACGCTCTTAAGCCATTTTTTCGAATTACCCCCTGCCGAGAACATTTGTTACAAGTTAACACATAAAACAAAAAAAAAAACATAAGTTTATTAAAAAAAAAAAGTAAATCGCGAGGTTCGAGCCTGGGACCCCTGGCACCATAGGCGGTAACACATCTATCAAGCTACGTTCAGTATTATATTTTCATGGCTGATTTTTATGATAACATATGTATGTATAGTTAACTTTTCGGTTGGTTAAGACTTTAATTATTGATTTATTAACAAATTACGAGGTTTTCTAATTAAATTTTTGGATGACCATTTGAACCTTTTTAGGGTCACTAAATAAAAGTCCTTTTGCATTTGGTATTCAATTTGGTTACCGAGTTATAGGCATTTAAAAGCTCCATACAAAGTGCAAATTGTTTATATTTTTTAAAAAAAAAGTGTGGGAGTGACCCATTATTTTTTTGCAGAAATGGTATGACCCTAAAGAGGTCTATCGCCTGACATTTTTTTTTTTTGAAAATCGAAAGTCGGTCGGCTAACTTCGCGGTGGTCGGAATGTTGCGATGGGTGGGGAAAGGCACCTCTCTCGCATGAGACAATTTGGATGTGATCGTGTATCATGACATTTATGAATCCGATTCGCACCCAAAGATGTTTGCAACAAGTGCGTTAATTACGCCCACCAATGTTCACATCCACATATAATGATTAACGCACAATAATACAATTAACGTTTATAATGCGTAATTATGTTTGCGTGAATAGATGTGTAAAAGACAAAGGTTGGAAATTCCTAATTTATATGTCTGAGTACTGATGGGTAGAGCTAGGGTTCTTTGGTAAAAGCCGTCGGTAGGTACTTTTTTTTCAAAAAATCCACCCGAGACACTAGAAGCCAGAATACCAAGAAGTTGAAATTAGCAAAGAAGTTAAAGAAAGTACCACCGGACGAACTCCATTTGAAACCAACTTTTAGAATTTTTAAATGTGAGTAGTGTAAAACTAACCGGAAATAAGCATTTTAGTGTTTCCTTTCGATATAAAATCATAAAAAAAGGATAGTCCGCAAGATCTCGGGAAATATTCCATCAACGCATGATCGGGTTTCACTCCATCAAGTACATATATACGAATCATCAAGATCATTCAAGGTCAATATATATATATATACGTGCTTATGCAAAGTTCAATCTATAAAATAAGGTAATTTTTAATTAAGCGGGTGTTGATAGAAAAAATGTATTAAAGATGATTTTTTTGTCTGTGTAGTTAGGCCGTTAAAAGTTCTTTTTGACGGTCTCAATTTTAAAGGGAGAAAAAGTAATCCAACGGATAGTAACGCAACAAAAAAATCTCAAATTCCTGAAATCCTTATACAAGTCCCCGTTGGAATTAAGTAAAATAGAAAGAAGATTACATAACCAAAGACAGCATATCATCTAAACTCGTAAAAAGAAAAGGAAAAATCTAAATCAAATTTTCATATATAAGTTTTTTTTTATTGAAAGTCAAATTTTAATTTTAATCATTCATTTAATTTTTATCATTTAATCATTTTCTAATTCTAAAGTGCTAAAGTAGTAAAAATTGTTTTTATTTCAAAAAAAAAAGTAAACTTTAATCTAAATCTAAAATCTAAAGTGGTATACATATATATATGTATGTGGGTATATATATATAAATATATAAATATATATAGATATATATATACTTACATATATCACATATATAAAAGCAAAAGATTATTATTTTGGTGTGCTTAAAAGGTGGTAATATTTATAAGTGTTTTCAATCATACAAAAAAGGAGAGTAATAAAGATCGCCACATCGAACCAAGATTCATCGAGGGGGTGGCCACTGCATCGATCAATTTAGGGGTGAGTAATTTCTTGTCGTACATGTCCTATTGACATTAAATTTGTTATAATATCCGACCAAAATCCCAATATCCGACCAAAAGGGATAATCGCTGCTAGGCTGAATTAATCCACGATTTTCATAAAATTTTTAAACATAAATTCTTTTTATTTTAAATAAACATATAAATTTTAAAGTTAAACTCTTAAAAGATAGTTTAGAATTTTAATTGAATTTAAAATGTAAAGATGTATTTTTTAACAGTAATCATCAGTATATTTAATAAATTATTCTAATAAGATTTATAGTCATGAATCTCTAGATTTTTAAAAGAAAAAAGGGGAGATGAGGAGATAAGGAATCCGGGGTAAAGGGCCGAGGAAAAGGAACGTTATCAAAAAGGAGTTGTTCAGTTAGAGAACAACCAGGTAGGGTGGGAATAGAAGAAGTATCTCCCGCATCAATAACATCGGGATGATAAAGACTGGCATTTAAATAATTTTGTTAACGAGGAGGATAAAGGACCTGTTGTATGAGCTAGCTTGGGAGTCCTACTTTTGGTGCCAGCTAATCCTCTAAGAAGAACAAACTCGTAACACTACACTGATGTTTACATATCATCCCCTTGAGTCCCGGTACTCACACATTTTTTTTTTATTTTTAGTGTTCTGATATTTGATTTTTTTTATGTGTAAGCATCTTAGCCTCAGGTACTAAGAAAAAAACAAATTCTCGGTATGGGTAAACTTGAAAGCGGAAAGACATTCTGTAAGACACTCCATTTTCCCGGAACATGGGAAGCCATTAGATTTTTAACAAATGGATGCGAATGGTTCGTGCATTGAATAGAGTAAATTGAGAGTTAATGTGGTAAATGTTGGTAATGTAGTTGGGTATAGTAATACACCAACCTCGCCGCCTGCGTGTGAGATAGAAGATGAGTAGAACTGCCAGCAGGTAATTTTTGTTAAGGGTTTGCCAGCACTATCTTACTTTTTTCCAAAAATATAACTTTTTTACAAAAAAATAAAACTTTTTTACAAATAAAAGTAAACATTTTAACAAAAAAAAATCAATCAAAAAAAAAATAACTTTAACAAAAAAAATTAACTTTTTTCCAAAAAAAAATAACTTTTTTACAAAAAAAAAATAACTTTTTTTTATAAAAAAGATTAACTTTTATACACACAAACAAAATTAACTTTTTATAAAGAAAAAACTAACCATTTTCATGTTAAAATAAACCTTTTCTTACTTGCTTAAACATTAAAAAAGTGATGAAAAATTATTCAATTATGGTTTATTTTTTTACTATTAATTATATTTCTCTACACTCATCCCTTACTTACTGACTGGCTAACGCTGCTGGGATAATAAGCTAAAATCGGAAAAACGTTTATTGCTCCTTAACGAAAAATCCGAAAAATACAGGTGATTTGACGGAAGGTAGGCCTTGAATAGGCCTAATATATTTAAGGTTGCCACTTTTATAGAAGTAAGATAGTAAATTAAAATCAGAAAATAGCCTCTTGCTCCTAAACAAAAATCATATCATGCGATACATCGATTGAAAGGTGGCACTCCCTAGATTACGAATATGCATTTTTAAAGTCGCTAAGCTTAGCCGCAAATCAAGTTTGAAGGTTCCAACTGTGGTAGGTCTACGACGTTTAGTTTAGCCAGAAACCGCGTTTAAAGATAAAAGTCGGTTTTTCATATCATGCGATACATCGATTGAAAGTGACTCTTCCTAGATTACGAATGTGCTTTTCTTAAGTCTCTAGGGCGCTTAGTTTAGCCGTAAATCAAGTTTGAAGGTTCCAACTTTGGTAGGTCTACGACCGACGTTTAGTTTAGCCAGAAATCGCGTTTAAAGATAAAAGTCGGTTTTTAATATCATGCGATACATCGATTGAAAGGTCGCACTCCCTAGATTACGAATATGATTTTTTTAAGTCGCTAGGGCAACTTTGGTAGGTCTACGAAGTTTAGTTTGGCCAGAAATCGCGTTTAAAGATAAAAGTTGGATTTTCGTATCGGGCTTAGTGCTATATATCTCGAACAATTTCCTACAAATAATATTTTCCCGTGTCGTGAAATAGTTCCGCTGAAGTTGATTGCGGTTAATTAACAAATTATTATTATTCCGATCGTTCATAAAATAATTTCGTTTTCTAACTCTAGGTGTTTGGCATGATACTTTTTGTTTTCAATACAAGAAGGAAATCAGAACAGGGGTGAATTTTTAAAAATCATCATTCACAGAAATATTAACAAAATTCAATTGCCTTGCATTTAACAAAATGGAAGCCCTACTTCAATTTTTATAGCAAAGTATAGGTATTATATGAAAGTCTTTGTGAGTTGGGGATCGAAATTTCTTTAATTTGGCATTTAATGTATTTATAAAACCAAGAAGCCCCTCTCTCTCTGAAAAACATTAGCTTTACGAATTAATTTTATATGAACGGGTAATAAAAGGTGAGTTTTATTGGTTTTGTGTGTGAAAATAAGAACGTTTTTGTTTTTGAAACGCGATTTGCTGCAAAACTTATCCTCGAAAAGACCTCAAACTTAACACCTTTTTTCTCTTTAAATGTGATTTGCGGCTAAACTAAGCATCGTAGGGAATTAAATATTACATATGCGTGATTAAGGAAGTGCCCTCTTTCCATCAATAATGCACGACAAAAAAAAAACTTTTGAAAATCGATATGAACAATGGTATTTTTCTCTTTAAATTCAATTTGCGGCTAAACTAAGTATTGCAGCGACATATTGTACCATGTTCTAGAAGTGAAACCTTCCCATCGATGTATTGCACTATATGAAAAACCAATTTCTTAAAATCGACTAATTTTCTCTTTAAATGCAATTTGCGGCTAAACTAAGCGCCCTAGCGACTTTAAAGAAGCATAATCGTAATCTAGGAAGAGACACCTTTCAATCGATGTATCGCATGATATGAAAACCCGACTTTTATCTTTAAACGCGATTTCTGGCCAAACTAAACGTCGTAGACCTACCAAAGTTGGAACCTTCAAACTTGATTTGCAGCTAAACTAAGCGCCCTAGCGACGTAAAAAAAGCAAATTCGTAATCTAGGTAGTGCCACCTTTCAATCGATGTATCGCATAATATTAAAAACCGACTTTTATCTTAAACGTCGTATCCCACCAAAGTTGGAACCTTCAAACTTGATTTGCGGCTAAGCTAAGCGCCCTAGCGACTTTAAAATGCAAAAATGCTAAAAAGCATATTTGTAACTAGGAAGTGCCACCTTTAAATCGATGTATCGCACTATACGAAAAATCTATTTCTTAAAATCGGATTATTTTCTCTTTGACGGCTTTCACAAAAGGAAACTGAGTTGTCAGAAACTGGCTATTTTGTAGGCGAGAAGGGTGTGAGGGGAGATTTTTTGTCTTCCTCTTACGCCCTTCTCGCCAACAAACTAAAAATCGCCGACAACTCAGTTTCCTTGTGTGAAAGGGGTCTTTAAATGCAATTTGCGGCTAAGCTAAGCACCGTGCAGTTCCGCTGAGTGCAGTCTTACGTTAATTTGATCGTTTCGGACTTTCACAGGTATTTTTAAGGCGGTTTTCATGTCAACGTCTTGCGGAAGGTTCTTCTTTCTTTCTGCAAAGCGCAAAATTATTGATTTTTTGTATAAAAAGGTTGTTAATATTGTAAGTAAAATTATTTTTAATAGTATTTTTTTTTAAATAACATCCGCTAAGACCTTAAAAGGTCAGGTGCCAAATTTGAATGAAATCGCTTCAGCGGCTGAGGCTGTAGGTTGTTATCTTCATCGCAATCATCGTCCACTTCATCAAAATTTTGTACTAACCAACAATAATAATTGTTCTGTAGTGTATTTTCTGCTGTATTCGCTTGTTTTTGTACGTTTACGCAAGTACTTCTTTTCCCACAATTACAGTTCTATCTTACCGTATTAGAAGAAAACGCGCTACAAAACACACCAGAAAGCCATAAAAGTTGTATCATGCCTTACCCAACGGCTCTATTTGAAATATTTAATAAATTGCATCGCTAAATGCCCAAAAAGGAAAAATGTCAACATTTATTGACTCAACGATAGAAAGCAATAATAATAAACCAAATAATGTAAGCGGAGCATAAGGCGGAATTCAAATATAACTTCTGAATCCGCTGAACAAATTTTCTCAATCAAATTCACGAACCGTTTTTAAAAAATAGCGAAGCAAATACACCAACCATTAAATTTCGAAATGTTTATTAATCTCCGCCATGATTTTCTTGGGATCCTTGTATATGAAAACTTTCATATACAAGGTTTGGATGAGATTTGTTTTTCGGGATGAAGTGTCTCGGGATGGGATTAGTTTTGGGACCAACCGTGCGGGTTGAAGTGAGTTGGTACCAAGTGTCTTGGGTTGGTCTGGGTTGACACCAAAAAGTAGGTTTGGTAATTTTCAATTTTCTCAAAAACTAGAAGATATAAAATCATCAAGTTTTCATTTTTTAATGAATAATTAACGAATTTTTATTGTTTTGAAAAATTACACTTAAAACTTTTTTTCACAAATTTTGAGTTTAAAACCATTTTTTTTCGAAACTATGCATCGATTTCACTTGATTTAAAAACTAACTAATAGTACAGTGTTGGCTTTGAAACAAGGTATATTACTTAATTATAAGTATAACCGTTATTTTTTAATATTTTTCTTTTTCACTTTTAGTACTTTTTTAAAAAACTGCCCCTCCCGTCCAAACGGGGGGAGTTAGACCCCCCACCAAAATTTAAAAAAAATGCTTGTATTGAACTGTTCTACAGAAAACCGTTATTAATTCTTGGCTCCTAAGTTATCGTACTCTCCCCAAAACGCGTCTTGAAAATATTGAAAAAATCCCATTGTGTGTGAAATTAAACTTTTTGTTTTTTCGCTCGTTGACAGCAAAAAAAAAATGCAAATAACATTTTCAATATGTATCAAGACTTAAGTTATTTATTATAAGTTTATCTCCTCATCAACGTTTTCGAGCAGTTGCCTTGTGCTCTTGTGCAACACTTAACGCCTATTCAGCTGCAGATTTAATCAAGGAAAAAAATATTTCAAGGGTGTTTTCTCGTGATAACACTTGCAGTTAGGCTGCATAGCTTTCGCTCCGTCATATTTACATTGAAGGTTTTGAATGAACAACAACCACTTGTGTTGGCTACCACCGAGTATTATGCAGCAAATTACACATATGCAGCGAATTGTTGCGGTGATAACGGAGCGGAAAAAAAGAAAGAACCCGAATGAATAACATCTAACTTGTGTGTGGCTTGTAAAAATGCTAGTTGTCCAAAATGCAATTGTAAAATTAGTAAAAACCTTCATTTGGATGGGCACGATCAGGTGACCTCGGTGCAGTGGCCTCTCAGGTAGCTTGGTCTAGGTTCAAATCCAGTTGACGGCAAAATAATTTATAAATTAAAATTGGAACTATAGACTAAGCACTACTAAAGGAATCTGATGATTGGTGTGGCAGCCATGAAATTGCAATAATTCCAGCCTATAAAATAATCGGTGGTAGCCAACACAAGTGGTTTTGTTCATTCAAAACCTTCAACGTAAAAAATATTTGTATAGGAACACATTTATATTACAACTGATCAACTAAAATCCTTCCTAAAACTATCCTCACATTCCTGAGTCCAAATGAACTTCCTATTCTTTTTTAACAAATCTAATAAAGGCCTCAGCAATTCAGCAAAATTTAGTACAAAACGACGGTACGACAACACTGTTCCTACAAAACTTCTAACTTCTTTTACATTCCTCGGTGCTGGAATCTCAAGATGTTGTTTGAAACTTTCTGTAATGATGATGATGACGTCTTAATAGACGAAAACGTATGGCTCGAGGTTGGCACCCAAAACTATGTCGATAAACCTCTGCCAAGTCGCAGGCGAGTTGTAAAGACCGAAAGGCATTCTTCGAAATTGAAAAAGGCCTCTCCCAGGAAGCTTTAAGGCAGTTTAGGGCTTTGATTCCTCCTCCATAGGAATCTGCCAATACGCTGACTTAATGTCTAGCGAAGACAAGAACCCGCACCCCGAAGCCTGTCCAAAATTGAATTAATGTAAGGTTGTGGATAAGCATCCCTATCTGTATTCTTATTTAGCTTCCTATAATCCACACAGAATCTATAGGAGCCGTCCTTTTTCTATCAAGACTTAAGTTATTTATTATAAGTTTATACCCTCATCAACGTTTTCGAGCAGTTGCCTTGTGCTCTTCTGCAACACTTAACTCCTATTCAGCTGCAGATTTAATCAAGGAAACAATATTTCAAAGGTGTTTTCTCGTGATAACACTTGCAGTTAGGCTTCAAAGCTTTCGCTCCGTCATATTCACATTGAAGGTTTTGAATGAACAACAACCAATTGTGTTGGCTACCACCGAACATTATGCAGCAAATTACACATATGCAGCGAATTGTTGCGGTGATAACGGAGAGGAGAAAAAGAAAGAACCCGAATGAATAACATCTAACTTGTGTGTGGCTTGTAAAAATGTAGTTGTCCAAAATGCAATTGTAAAATTAGAAAAAACCTTCATTTGGATGGGCACGATCAGGCGACCTCGGTGGTGCAATGCGTAGTGCAGTGGCCTCTCAGGTAGCTTGGTCTAGGTTCAAATGCAGTTGACGGCAAAATAATTTATAAATTAAAATTGGAACTATAGACTAAGCACCACTAAAGGAATCTGATTGGTGTGGCAGCCATGAAATTGCAATAATTCCAGCCTATAAAATACTCGATGGTAGCCAACACAAGTAGTTTTGTTCATTCAAAACCTTCAACGAAAAAAATATTTGTATAGAAACACATTTATATTACAACTGATCAACCTGAGTCCAAATGAACTTCCTATTCTTTTTTAACAAATCTGATAAAGGCCTAAGCAATTCAGAAAAATTAAGTACAAAACGACGGTACCACAACACTGTTCTTAAAAAACTCCTAACTTCTTTTACATTCCTCGGTGCTGGAATCCTATCCATGCTTTCCACTTTCTCTGGATCTACATGTTAACCATTTCGATCCACTATATAACATAAAAATTTCAGCGATGGCATGCAAAAATTGCATTTTTCCCTACTGACCTTCAATCCTGCTTCACTCAACCTTTTTATGACCGCATTCAGAATTTCAAGATGTTGTTTGAAACTTTCTGTAATGATGATGATGTCGTCTAAATAGACGAAAACGTATGGCTCGAGGTTGGAACCCAAAACTGTGTCGATAAACCTCTGCCAAGTCGCAGGCGAGTTTTGAAGACCGAAAGGCTTTCTTCGAAATTTAAAAAGGCCTCTCTCAGGAACCTTTAAGGCAGTTGAGTGCTTTGATTCATCCTCCATAGGAATCTGGCAATACGCTGAATTAATGTCTAGCGAAGACAAGAACCTCGCACCCCAAAGCCTGTCCAAAATTGAATTAATGTAAGGTAGTGGATAAGCATCCCTATCTGTATTTTTATTCAGCTTCCTATAATCCACCCAGAATCTATAGGAGCCGTAATTTTTCTTAACTAACAGTATTGGAGATGACAAGCACTAGCCGATCTCTCAATAACTCCTGCTTCTAACATCTCATTCAATTCCCTATCAATATGTTCCTGCATTGCCTGAGAAACCGGATAATACCGTTGTTTAATCGGTTCCACCAACGCACATAGGGGTATTTGCCTCGAAAAGCCGCTTAAAAATATTTTATTATTTTAATGAAGTGATACTTGCTGAAACAACTGTAAAAGGGATTTAAAGCTTATTTCTATCGAATTAAGGTATAAATAAGGTATTTTGGATAAATTTGGTTCATAATTTATTAATTTCTTCAATAAGGATGAAATGAATAGATGGAACTTAAAGTTATTCAGTGAACTCTTCCCAGGATTCTTCGTCATCAATACATTCCTCAGCTGTTTCTTCATCTTCACTATCATTAGATAATGTAGTATCATTAAAATTTGTTAATGTTGATGAATCAGGAATCCGGGAAATAAGCATTTCAAGGGCTTCTTTGGAAAATTGCTTAGATTTTTTAACAGGCAAAGATCTTAAACTGGTTATTAGAGGATCTGAACTTAAAAGTAACCTACAGATAGTATGAAAAATAGAATTATATATTATTTCCCACTTCTAATAAAGTTTTAAAAACCTGTTGAGTACATCCAAGTTGCACTCCGTCCTTGAAAACTTCCTTCCAAAATTTAACCGGTACAACCTGAAATGCTTGTTTCGTGCTTCTGCTGCTTCTTCGGATAGCTGCCCAATAGGTAAAAGAGCATTTTGAATAACTTCCGGTCCATGTATAAGAATCTTGTGCATCGTTGGAGTTATGGGATGCCACGGATAAAGCTCAACATACAACTTTGCCATATCAAAAGCAAATGCTTCAAATTTTGAAGCATCTATTTCAAATCCACTAGAAAGTACTTCCAATATGATTTTTAATCTAACTATGAGTTGCAAATCAACACCAGTTATTCCAGCAACTAGTTCTGGATTGCTAAAAAACCTTCGGCTTGTATTGCCATCATTAGTATTCCCGAAACCAGGTTTGGGTACATCAACGATGAGTCTGAGTTTTGATTTAAACTTTTCTTGTATATCAGTTTTTCTTTCTTTAAGAATAATTTTGTCTGAAAGAATTCTTAGCTGCCATTTCTTCAACGGAATATTGTAAGCAAGATGAAGAATGCTTTCAAAAAACCGTATCCTCGCATGCAAAATTGACAATCCAAATTTTATCGCATCTTTATCAACTTCTTTTCTTCTAGAAAGATCATTAAAATCTTTTGAAGTAAGTCCACAAATATAACACTTTATTGTAGATTTTGTGTTTGTTGCCGCGTTGAACACTTTTCATCGACCATTGTAAAAGCTAACGTGTGTTTTACTTCCAATGTTCTATCGCCTTCTATCACTGTTTTGTTCAATCTACTTATCTTGGATTCAATATCAGCTATTTCACTTTGCGTAATATCAAGAGATTTTTTTACAAGCTAATTTTTATTGGACGGCAATATCGTGGCGAGGATGGCGTTGGATTTTGCCAAATAATTTTGTTGTTTGAACTACAAAACAAACGCAGGGGCACAAATGAACTTTGGAAGTTATTAGCATCTGAATCGGAACTGCTTTCAAACTTTTGCTTGAATTGCGTTTGTTGCGAACCATCACATCCCCATTTTGATACAAGTTCTAAGGACCTGCACTCGTTTTCATTTAATGTTGCTAGTACCTCATCCAAATATAACAATAAGCGTTCAGCTGTATGGTTTAATAGATTCTGCAAGTTAACTTCAGCAAAAGTTTCTGTTACAGTATATGACTCGGGGATTGGATAGCATTGTTTTTTTGCTTTTTGGAGAATACTATAGCAAGGAAAAAGTTTTTTGTCACTAGTTCTCACTACTTCATACTGTTTACGTGAAAGGTTTGCTTCAACAAAAATAGAAAGAGCTTTAAGAGTGGATAATTTTTCACTTTGCCGTTGGAAACTAACGGACAAAGATTTTTTATATTTCTTTGCCCTCCCAAGAGAGTCGATGATTTCTTTAAGTATTTTAGAAGCTTGCGATTTTTCGGTTTCACGTAACTTCATTTCGGTAGCAAACGCAAGTTTCTCCGTTTCATTATCGTCACGTAAACTTTGCGTTCTTCTTCTCTTGCTCTGTACTCTAAGCTCTGTAAAAGGTTTACACGGCCGACCACGTCCAAGCGAAATTGGTACCTCAAAAACTCCCTGAAGCCAAACTTCATTTTTTTTTTAAATCTATCATTTGTATACTTACCTTAATACAATTTAAGAGATTTAAAGTTGAAATAGCATATACAAATAAAGTTCAATTAAATTAAATAGGTACCTTAAACGTCCAATTTTAAGTCTAAAATCTTTAAGTTTTTCCTCCGTGCAAGACGCTTTATTGAGTAAATAGCTCTGAAGATGATCTAATTTGGCATCAAAATCATTCTCACTACACTCATTTATAACATCATATAATTGTTTTTTTTTTTTTTTTTCAAATGCACAAGTTAGACGATCCTTCAAGGAAAAGAATTAATTTTGTAATAAATAGCTTTTTTTATTTTTATTAGACTAGACACTCATCATGGACGATACAATCTCGAGGGGCAGATATGGGCAGTATTTTTTTTTTTTGTTTTTGCTCCTTGACACCTTTCTCTAAGAGTAGATACCAAAAACGTTATCAAATAACACCGAATAATATAACAAAAGGTCCACAATAAAAAAAAAGAAAAAAACTGCCCTTTTGCATAGATTTTAAAATAAATTTATTTTCTTTTGAATAAAAGCTTAAATATTCATCAAAACAGCTTTATAATAAAGAACATACCTGCAGATGAACCCTCCATAACAAAAAACTTTGTAATCAATATCAAAAAACAATATAAACTTAATTAATTAGCGAAGGTATTTTTCACACAAATCAACTGATGCACAGTGCAAGCTTACGATCGATGACTTTCAACTGATGTTGTGGCGAAGTGTGTGCATAAAAATAAAAAAAAAAACGGTACACCATTCCATAGGTATTTAACTACAGCTAGGAACAAAATTAATACTCAAATCTACATTTTGAAAAATTGATTTTTGAGCGGTTTTTCGAGTCAAATACCCCAATGTGCGACGTTCTAATCTTGTGTTTAACCATAGTTGTACACCCTAAGCCTTCAGGCATTTTCCTAAAAGATTCCTCAATTAAATTTTATAAAAGCTTAATTTCCCTATCACTCAATTCAGAACGTTCTGTAATAGAACAAATCGAAACCAGCTGTTCCGAAAAATTCCACTCACGTGACCTTAAATCTGGGACTATACCCGAGAGTGCCCAAAAATCTGCAACAAGGATTACAGTGTGTGGCGGAGTTGGTATAACAAGACAGTCAATCAATACTGCCATGTCCTCTACTATGATTGGAAGAGAGAGAGTCCCTAACGTATCGACACCTGTTCCGTCCGCTAACCGAACGCAGCCAGCAGTGTCTTTCTTTAAAGAAAGACCTACATTTTGCAGAATACTCCAAGCATCCTTACCTATTATGGTCCTAGAAGCTCCTAAATCTAATAAACCTAAAAATTTAGAACCATAAATACTAATCTCCTATCACTACCGTTTGCCTCCAATTTAAAGCATAAGTGAATCTGATTCACCAACTTCTGATTACCAGCAGGTAACCTATCTATTGTCCTCGTATGTCCCGCCCTTCCGGCGCAAGAACCCGTTGCCCATTTCCCGAGCAGCGACGACAATTTTGTCTACTGACACCTAAATGCCCACACCCAAAACAACGCCTAGGAGCAGAACACATATTTGCAAAATGGCGAGATCCATTGCAATTGTAACACCTCATTGAAGTTCCTCTTGGATTCGATTGGCCCTGATGTGCAGTTCCGTTGTTCTCAGCAACAACCGAAACTACAGGAAATTCCCTACTTAAATATGCTAGATCCGGTTCTAGCAAGTTCCTATTGTTCCTAGCACTGGGTGGTGGAACATACGATTCCACATTTGCCCTAACCACCTTTAAACTCCTACCTGTAATAACCAAATTGGATACAAAACTTGGTTTCACCAAACCAAGCTGAGTTTGATAGAAAGGTGTCAAGTTCCGCTGAATAATTGACAACTTCCTACTTTCCGAAATTGGATCTGACAACCTACCAAACAAATTTTGCATAGTCGCCCCATAAACCTTGATCCATCGTTGCCTTGTGTGCGACGCCTAATCTCATCTAAAAGTATGTCATCGTAATTCGGTGGCAAGAACTCCAGCTTCAACTCTCTGACAAGTTCTGACCATGAATTAATCAAAACCCTAATTGCCCTTAACCAAATTAAAGCTTTTCCTACAAAAAACTCTACAGCTGCCTTAAAAAGTTGGGGTTCCGAAACCCCCCTAACCTAACGAAATTCACTAACCGTTTCTAAAAAAGCGTTCACTGAGGCACCACAGCGCTGACCAGTGAACTTCATATTCCATTTCGAAATGTTCAGAAATTTTGCTGAGCTAACTACAACCCGTTCTACCACCGGGCTGCTTCTATCCCTATTTTCTCCTAAGCTACTGCCTGCTACTCCTAAACTCGTCGATCTACCGGCAGAAGTAACCACCGACTTATTTTTCTGAGGTTCAGCTGAACGCTGCTTTTCAACCTCTGTTCCCTTATTAATTTCCTGTTCCTGTTTCTCTTTATTTATATCTTCTTCATCCCCCTCATCTTCTTCTTCATCGTCCTCCAATTCTGCCATAGCCATAACTATTTTATTTTTAAGAGCCAACTTGCTCTTTTCCTGACTCTCATACTCTGGAATGCTCCTATCGATCCTTCGCAACCCCTTCGTAATAATTTTTAAATACTCCTTCGAAGTTTCCGAATTCGGAGGATTTTCTAACAACTTCAAAATTTCTCCTTACTTCTTCTCAACCGCCGCAAAATCCTGTTCAAAGGTGAACGGATAAGCGGGAGGTATAAAAGAATTCCTACGTTCGAGTTTTAATGCAACCCTAAGCGTTTTGCGCATCTGCTCTACTGACCCTATATGTAATCCCCTGAATTCTACCTCATGCGTTATTTCGTCTTGCGACAACCTATTCACCTCCATTTCGAAAAAAAATTTAAAATAAAAGAAAGTAATTTATAAGTTAATAAAAAAAAGGTTTAAGAAAAACAAATGCTTAAAACAAACTTAAACGCGAAAATAAAATTAATAAAACGAGTTAGAAACGAATCAAAAACGAAAAGAAATTTAAAAAAAAACTTAATCCCTTTCCAAAAAACGTTAAATTCAATTTTCTCCTAAGTACTTAGTACGAAAACAATTACTTCGACTATCAAAACGTTAACAGATATCAAATTTATTAAAATTAGTATTAAACACGATTAAAAAAAATTATTAAAAAAAAGTAGTAGTAAAAAAAATACCGACCCTGAACTTAATCTGCACTGCACTACATTACGTTAAGTAGTCTATTTTCTGAATTGTCAAAATTATAATTTTATGAAACAATAAAATGGTTGGTCTGAAAGAGACCACACTATTATACAATGAATAATGAAATTAATTTATGTAAAAAAAAAAAATGTTTGAGTACCGGGACTCAAGAGGATGATGTGTAGTGGGTTGGGTATAGTTCATCCCAGCACCTTTCGTCCCGACTCAAATGAACCCGCCGGTCTGGTACCACTGGACATTTGGTCCCAGGACAACTCGACCCAGACACCTCGACCCAAAAACAGAATTTCGTTCCCGAAAAATATTTTACCGAAAATAAAACTCAACGAAGCCAATGGTTTGTGCATTTAATAGTTTCGGTATAGTTAAATTCACTAACCGTTTCTAAAAAAGCGTTCACTGAGGCACCACAGCGCTGACCAGTGAACTTCATATTCCATTTCGAAATGTTCAGAAATTTTGCTGAGCTAACTACAACCCGTTCTACCACCGGGCCGGTCTGGTACCACTGGACATTTGGTCCCAGGACAACTCGACCCAGACACCTCGACCCAAAAACAGAATTTCGTTCCCGAAAAATATTTTACCGAAAATAAAACTCAACGAAGCCAATGGTTTGTGCATTTAATAGTTTCGGTATAGTTAAATTCACTAACCGTTTCTAAAAAAGCGTTCACTGAGGCACCACAGCGCTGACCAGTGAACTTCATATTCCATTTCGAAATGTTCAGAAATTTTGCTGAGCTAACTACAACCCGTTCTACCACCGGGCTGCTTCTATCCCTATTTTCTCCTAAGCTACTGCCTGCTACTCCTAAACTCGTCGATCTACCGGCAGAAGTAACCACCGACTTATTTTTCTGAGGTTCAGCTGAACGCTGCTTTTCAACCTCTGTTCCCTTATTAATTTCCTGTTCCTGTTTCTCTTTATTTATATCTTCTTCATCCCCCTCATCTTCTTCTTCATCGTCCTCCAATTCTGCCATAGCCATAACTATTTTATTTTTAAGAGCCAACTTGCTCTTTTCCTGACTCTCATACTCTGGAATGCTCCTATCGATCCTTCGCAACCCCTTCGTAATAATTTTTAAATACTCCTTCGAAGTTTCCGAATTCGGAGGATTTTCTAACAACTTCAAAATTTCTCCTTACTTCTTCTCAACCGCCGCAAAATCCTGTTCAAAGGTGAACGGATAAGCGGGAGGTATAAAAGAATTCCTACGTTCGAGTTTTAATGCAACCCTAAGCGTTTTGCGCATCTGCTCTACTGACCCTATATGTAATCCCCTGAATTCTACCTCATGCGTTATTTCGTCTTGCGACAACCTATTCACCTCCATTTCGAAAAAAAATTTAAAATAAAAAAAAGTAATTTATAAGTTAATAAAAAAAAGGTTTAAGAAAAACAAATGCTTGAAACAAACTTAAACTCGAAAATAAAATTACTAAAACGAGTTAGAAACGAATCAAAAACGAAAAGAAATTTAAAAAAAAACTTAATCCCTTTCCAAAAAACGTTAAATTCAATTTTCTCCTAAGTACTTAGTACGAAAACAATTACTTCGACTATCAAAACGTTAACAGATATCAAATTTATTAAAATTAGTATTAAACACGATTAAAAAAAATTATTAAAAAAAAGTAGTAGTAAAAAAAATACCGACCCTGAACTTAATCTGCACTGCACTACATTACGTTAAGTAGTCTATTTTCTGAATTGTCAAAATTATAATTTTATGAAACAATAAAATGGTTGGTCTGAAAGAGACCACACTATTATACAATGAATAATGAAATTAATTTATGTAAAAAAAAAAAATGTTTGAGTACCGGGACTCAAGAGGATGATGTGTAGTGGGTTGGGTATAGTTCATCCCAGCACCTTTCGTCCCGACTCAAATGAACCCGCCGGTCTGGTACCACTGGACATTTGGTCCCAGGACAACTCGACCCAGACACCTCGACCCAAAAACAGAATTTCGTTCCCGAAAAATATTTTACCGAAAATAAAACTCAACGAAGCCAATGGTTTGTGCATTTAATAGTTTCGGTATAGTTAAATTCACTAACCGTTTCTAAAAAAGCGTTCACTGAGGCACCACAGCGCTGACCAGTGAACTTCATATTCCATTTCGAAATGTTCAGAAATTTTGCTGAGCTAACTACAACCCGTTCTACCACCGGGCTGCTTCTATCCCTATTTTCTCCTAAGCTACTGCCTGCTACTCCTAAACTCGTCGATCTACCGGCAGAAGTAACCACCGACTTATTTTTCTGAGGTTCAGCTGAACGCTGCTTTTCAACCTCTGTTCCCTTATTAATTTCCTGTTCCTGTTTCTCTTTATTTATATCTTCTTCATCCCCCTCATCTTCTTCTTCATCGTCCTCCAATTCTGCCATAGCCATAACTATTTTATTTTTAAGAGCCAACTTGCTCTTTTCCTGACTCTCATACTCTGGAATGCTCCTATCGATCCTTCGCAACCCCTTCGTAATAATTTTTAAATACTCCTTCGAAGTTTCCGAATTCGGAGGATTTTCTAACAACTTCAAAATTTCTCCTTACTTCTTCTCAACCGCCGCAAAATCCTGTTCAAAGGTGAACGGATAAGCGGGAGGTATAAAAGAATTCCTACGTTCGAGTTTTAATGCAACCCTAAGCGTTTTGCGCATCTGCTCTACTGACCCTATATGTAATCCCCTGAATTCTACCTCATGCGTTATTTCGTCTTGCGACAACCTATTCACCTCCATTTCGAAAAAAAATTTAAAATAAAAGAAAGTAATTTATAAGTTAATAAAAAAAAGGTTTAAGAAAAACAAATGCTTAAAACAAACTTAAACGCGAAAATAAAATTAATAAAACGAGTTAGAAACGAATCAAAAACGAAAAGAAATTTAAAAAAAAACTTAATCCCTTTCCAAAAAACGTTAAATTCAATTTTCTCCTAAGTACTTAGTACGAAAACAATTACTTCGACTATCAAAACGTTAACAGATATCAAATTTATTAAAATTAGTATTAAACACGATTAAAAAAAATTATTAAAAAAAAGTAGTAGTAAAAAAAATACCGACCCTGAACTTAATCTGCACTGCACTACATTACGTTAAGTAGTCTATTTTCTGAATTGTCAAAATTATAATTTTATGAAACAATAAAATGGTTGGTCTGAAAGAGACCACACTATTATACAATGAATAATGAAATTAATTTATGTAAAAAAAAAAAATGTTTGAGTACCGGGACTCAAGAGGATGATGTGTAGTGGGTTGGGTATAGTTCATCCCAGCACCTTTCGTCCCGACTCAAATGAACCCGCCGGTCTGGTACCACTGGACATTTGGTCCCAGGACAACTCGACCCAGACACCTCGACCCAAAAACAGAATTTCGTTCCCGAAAAATATTTTACCGAAAATAAAACTCAACGAAGCCAATGGTTTGTGCATTTAATAGTTTCGGTATAGTTAAATTCACTAACCGTTTCTAAAAAAGCGTTCACTGAGGCACCACAGCGCTGACCAGTGAACTTCATATTCCATTTCGAAATGTTCAGAAATTTTGCTGAGCTAACTACAACCCGTTCTACCACCGGGCCGGTCTGGTACCACTGGACATTTGGTCCCAGGACAACTCGACCCAGACACCTCGACCCAAAAACAGAATTTCGTTCCCGAAAAATATTTTACCGAAAATAAAACTCAACGAAGCCAATGGTTTGTGCATTTAATAGTTTCGGTATAGTTAAATTCACTAACCGTTTCTAAAAAAGCGTTCACTGAGGCACCACAGCGCTGACCAGTGAACTTCATATTCCATTTCGAAATGTTCAGAAATTTTGCTGAGCTAACTACAACCCGTTCTACCACCGGGCTGCTTCTATCCCTATTTTCTCCTAAGCTACTGCCTGCTACTCCTAAACTCGTCGATCTACCGGCAGAAGTAACCACCGACTTATTTTTCTGAGGTTCAGCTGAACGCTGCTTTTCAACCTCTGTTCCCTTATTAATTTCCTGTTCCTGTTTCTCTTTATTTATATCTTCTTCATCCCCCTCATCTTCTTCTTCATCGTCCTCCAATTCTGCCATAGCCATAACTATTTTATTTTTAAGAGCCAACTTGCTCTTTTCCTGACTCTCATACTCTGGAATGCTCCTATCGATCCTTCGCAACCCCTTCGTAATAATTTTTAAATACTCCTTCGAAGTTTCCGAATTCGGAGGATTTTCTAACAACTTCAAAATTTCTCCTTACTTCTTCTCAACCGCCGCAAAATCCTGTTCAAAGGTGAACGGATAAGCGGGAGGTATAAAAGAATTCCTACGTTCGAGTTTTAATGCAACCCTAAGCGTTTTGCGCATCTGCTCTACTGACCCTATATGTAATCCCCTGAATTCTACCTCATGCGTTATTTCGTCTTGCGACAACCTATTCACCTCCATTTCGAAAAAAAATTTAAAATAAAAAAAAGTAATTTATAAGTTAATAAAAAAAAGGTTTAAGAAAAACAAATGCTTGAAACAAACTTAAACTCGAAAATAAAATTACTAAAACGAGTTAGAAACGAATCAAAAACGAAAAGAAATTTAAAAAAAAACTTAATCCCTTTCCAAAAAACGTTAAATTCAATTTTCTCCTAAGTACTTAGTACGAAAACAATTACTTCGACTATCAAAACGTTAACAGATATCAAATTTATTAAAATTAGTATTAAACACGATTAAAAAAAATTATTAAAAAAAAGTAGTAGTAAAAAAAATACCGACCCTGAACTTAATCTGCACTGCACTACATAACGTTAAGTAGTCTATTTTCTGAATTGTCAAAATTATAATTTTATGAAACAATAAAATGGTTGGTCTGAAAGAGACCACACTATTATACAATGAATAATGAAATTAATTTATGTAAAAAAAAAAAATGTTTGAGTACCGGGACTCAAGAGGATGATGTGTAGTGGGTTGGGTATAGTTCATCCCAGCACCTTTCGTCCCGACTCAAATGAACCCGCCGGTCTGGTACCACTGGACATTTGGTCCCAGGACAACTCGACCCAGACACCTCGACCCAAAAACAGAATTTCGTTCCCGAAAAATATTTTACCGAAAATAAAACTCAACGAAGCCAATGGTTTGTGCATTTAATAGTTTCGGTATAGTTAAATTCACTAACCGTTTCTAAAAAAGCGTTCACTGAGGCACCACAGCGCTGACCAGTGAACTTCATATTCCATTTCGAAATGTTCAGAAATTTTGCTGAGCTAACTACAACCCGTTCTACCACCGGGCTGCTTCTATCCCTATTTTCTCCTAAGCTACTGCCTGCTACTCCTAAACTCGTCGATCTACCGGCAGAAGTAACCACCGACTTATTTTTCTGAGGTTCAGCTGAACGCTGCTTTTCAACCTCTGTTCCCTTATTAATTTCCTGTTCCTGTTTCTCTTTATTTATATCTTCTTCATCCCCCTCATCTTCTTCTTCATCGTCCTCCAATTCTGCCATAGCCATAACTATTTTATTTTTAAGAGCCAACTTGCTCTTTTCCTGACTCTCATACTCTGGAATGCTCCTATCGATCCTTCGCAACCCCTTCGTAATAATTTTTAAATACTCCTTCGAAGTTTCCGAATTCGGAGGATTTTCTAACAACTTCAAAATTTCTCCTTACTTCTTCTCAACCGCCGCAAAATCCTGTTCAAAGGTGAACGGATAAGCGGGAGGTATAAAAGAATTCCTACGTTCGAGTTTTAATGCAACCCTAAGCGTTTTGCGCATCTGCTCTACTGACCTTATATGTAATCCCCTGAATTCTACATCATGCGTTATTTCGTCTTGCGACAACCTATTCACCTCCATTTCGAAAAAAAATTTAAAATAAAAAAAAGTAATTTATAAGTTAATAAAAAAAAGGTTTAAGAAAAACAAATGCTTGAAACAAACTTAAACTCGAAAATAAAATTACTAAAACGAGTTAGAAACGAATCAAAAACGAAAAGAAATTTAAAAAAAAACTTAATCCCTTTCCAAAAAACGTTAAATTCAATTTTCTCCTAAGTCCTTAGTACGAAAACAATTACTTCGACTATCAAAACGTTAACAGATATCAAATTTATTAAAATTAGTATTAAACACGATTAAAAAAAATTATTAAAAAAAAAGTAGTAGTAAAAAAAATACCGACCCTGAACTTAATCTGCACTGCACTACATTACGTTAAGTAGTCTATTTTCTGAATTGTCAAAATTATAATTTTATGAAACAATAAAATGGTTGGTCTGAAAGAGACCACACTATTATACATTGAATAATGAAATTAATTTATGTAAGAAAAAAAAAATGTTTGAGTACCGGGACTCAAGAGGATGATGTGTAGTGGGTTGGGTATAGTTCATCCCAGCACCTTTCGTCCCGACTCAAATGAACCCGCCGGTCTGGTACCACTGGACATTTGGTCCCAGGACAACTCGACCCAGACACCTCGACCCAAAAACAGAATTTCGTTCCCGAAAAATATTTTACCGAAAATAAAACTCAACGAAGCCAATGGTTTGTGCATTTAATAGTTTCGGTATAGTTATATTTATGTGAGTGATTTTTTTGGTTGAAAGGAGGAGGAACTACAATTAGTTTTTGTTTCTAGGGGATACGCAATTTGTTGATATTTAGCAACAACAATTACTTTAAGAGGAGTGAGTTATAATGAAGTGTGAGGTTGTTAGATTTAGATTATATTTATGAGAGGAAGCAGGGGTGTCAACCCAGACCAACCCAAGACACTTGGTACCAACTCACTTCAACCCGCACAGTTGGTCCCAAGACTCAATCCATCCCGAGACACTTCAACCCAGAAGCCAAATCTCGTCCCAAGAAAATCATACCGGAAATTAAAAAAACACTCCGAAATTTAATGGTTGGTGTATTTTCTTCGGTATTTTTTAAAAATGGTTCGTGAATTTGATTGAGAGAATTTGTCAGCGCCAGCGGATTCATAAGCAATATTTGAATTCTGAATTATGCTCCGCTTACATTATTTGGTTTATTATTATTGCTTTCTATCGTCGAGTCAATAAATGTTGACGTTTTTCTTTTTTGGGCATTTAGCGATGCAATTTATTGCCTCAAATATTTCCAATAGAGCCGTTGAGTAAGGCATGATGCAACTTTTATGGCTTTCTGGTGTGTTTTGTAGCGCGTTTTCTTCTAATACAGTAAGGTAGAACTGTAATTGTGGGAAAAGTACTTGCGTAAACGTACAAAAACAAGCAAATACAGCAGAAAATACACTACAGAACAATTATTATTGTTGGTTAGTACAGAATTTTGATGACGTGGACGATGATTGCGATGAAGATTAAAATCTACAGCCTCAGCCGCTGAAGCGATTTCATTCAAATTTGGCACTTGACCTTTTAAGGTCTTAGCGGATATTATTAAAAAAAAAAAATACTACTAAAAAACATTTTTCTTACAATATTTACAACTTTTTTACACAAAAAAAAAAATCAATAATTTTGCGCTTTGCAGAACGAAAGAAGAACTTTCCGCAAGAAAATACTTGTATTAAGTGCCATTCATATGAGCTGCGAACTGCGTCTGCGAATAATTCTTTTAAATATATTTCTGAAGCAAATATTTACTTATTCTTATTTTAGTTGTTTAACAAATGAAATAATTTACCATATTTTAACATTTTTATAGAAAATATTGCGTTAAATTACCTTAACTTACAAAAAAATAACACACTTTAATATTTTCTACGCGACCATTAACTGCGAACTGTTAAATGAAAATTCTCAGTCCACAAATACAAGACGCATTCCACAAAGCTGCGAACAACTAATTCGCTCGAATTTAACCTCAAAAATAAAATATCTGTTGTTACTCGTTTGTTTGATTTGGACAGTTCGCAGTTCTCTGCGACCACTCATATGAATGAAATGTCACATTCTGCGACCGTTTGCAATTCGCAGATCCAGTTCGCGGCTTCATATGAATGGCTTTAAATTCTGAAATAATCAAATTAAGGTAAGACTGCACTCAGCGGAACTGCACGGTGCTTAGCTTAGCCGCAAATTGCATCTAAAGAGAAAATAATCCGATTTTAAGAAATTCATTTTTCGTATGGTGCGAGACATCGATTGAAAGGTGGCCCTTCCTAGATTACGAATATGCATTTTTCAAGTCGCTAGGCCACTTAGTTTAGCCGCAAATCAAGTTTGAAGGTTCCAACTTTGGTGGGTCTACGACGTTTAGGTTGGCCAGAAATCGCGTTTAAAGATAAAAGTCGGTTTTTCATATCATGCGATACATCGATTGAAAGGTGGCATTCCCTATATTACGAATATGCATTTTTTAAGTCGGTAGGGCACTTAGTTTAGCCGCAAATCAAGTTTGAAAGTTCCAACTTTGGTGGGTCTACGACGTTTAGGTTGGCCAGAAATCGCGTTTAAAGATAAAAGTAGGTTTTTAATATCATGCGATACATTGATTGAAAAGTGGCACTCCCTAGATTAAATATGCCATTTTAAAGTCTCACAACAACCAACGAACATTTCATTCTCGCACCAAAGGTTTTGCGTTGGTTTGGGAGAACCTTAATGTTAGACCGCACTCGACGGAACTGTACTGCAGCGGAACTACACTTCACACAAATTCGGGGTTGGGTATAGTTTATCCCAGCACCTTTCGTCCCGACTCAAATGAACCCGCCGGTCTGGTACCACTGGACATTTGGTCCCAGGACAACTCGACCCAGACACCTCGACCCAAAAACAGAATTTCGTTCCCGAAAAATATTTTACCGAAAATAAAACTCAACGAAGCCAATGGTTTGTGCATTTAATAGTTTCGGTATAATTATTTTTATGTGAGTGATTTTTTTGGTTGAAAGGAGGAGGAACTGCAATTAGTTTTTGTTTCTAGTGGATACGCGATTTGTTGATATTTAGCAACAACAATTACTTTAAGAGGAGTGAGTTATAATGAAGTGTGAGGTTGTTAGATTTAGATTATATTTATGAGAGGAAGCAGGGGTGTCAACCCAGACCAACCCAAGACACTTGGTACCAACTCACTTCAACCCGCACAGTTGGTCCCAAGACTCAATCTATCCCGAGACACTTCAACCCGGAAGCCAAATCTCGTCCCAAGAAAATCATACCGGAAATTAAAAAAACACTCCGAAATTTAATGGTTGGTGTATTTGCTTCGGTATTTTTTTAAAATGGTTCGTGAATTTGATTGAGAGAATTTGTCAGCGCCAGCGGATTCATAAGCAATATTTGAATTCTGAATTATGCTCCGCTTACATTATTTGGTTTATTATTATTGCTTTCTATCGTCGGTCAACAAATGTTGACGTTTTTCATTTTTGGGCATTTAGCGATGCAATTTATTGCCTCAAATATTTCCAATAGAGCCGTTGAGTAATGCATGATGCAACTTTTATGGCTTTCTGGTGTGTTTTGTAGCGCGTTTTTTTCTAATACAGTAAGGTAGAACTGTAATTGTGGGAAAAGTACTTGCGTAAACGGACAAAAACAAGCAAATACAGCAGAAAATACACTACAGAACAATTATTATTGTTGGTTAGTACAGAATTTTGATGACGTGGACGATGATTGCGATGAAGATTACAATCTACAGCCTCAGCCGCTGAAGCGATTTCATTCAAATTTGGCACTTGACCTTTTAAGGTCTTAGCGGATATTATTTAAAAAAAAAAATACTACTAAAAAACATTTTTCTTACAATATTTACAACTTTTTTATACAAACAAAAAATCAATAATTTTGCGCTTAGCAGAACGAAAGAAGAACTTTCCGCAAAAAAATACTTGTATTAAGTGCCATTCATATGAGCTGCGAACTGCGTCTGCGAATAATTCTTTTAAATATATTTCTGAAGCAAATATTAACTTATTCTTATTTTAGTTGTTTAACAAATGAAATAATTTACCATATTTTAACATTTTTATAGAAAATATTGCGTTAAATTACCTAAACTTACAAAAAATAACACACTTTAATATTTTCTACGCGACCATTAACTGCGAACTGTTAAATGAAAATTCTCAGTCCACAAATACAAGACGCATTCCACAAAGCTGCGAACAACTAATTCGCTCGAATTTAACCTCAAAAATAAAATATCTGTTGTTACTCGTTTGTTTAATTTGGACAGTTCGCAGTTCTCTGCGACCACTCATATGAATGAAATGTCACATTCTGCGACCGTTCGCAATTCGCAGATGCAGTTCGCGGCTTCATATGAATAGCTTTAAATTCTGAAATAATCAAATTAAGGTAAGACTGCACTCAGCGGAACTGCACGGTGCTTAGCTTAGCCGCAAATTGCATCTAAAGAGAAAATAATCCGATTTTAAGAAATTAATTTTTCGTATGGTGCGAGACATCGATTGAAAGGTGGCCCTTCCTAGATTACGAATATGCATTTTTCAAGTCGCTAGGCCACTTAGTTTAGCCGCAAATCAAGTTTGAAGGTTCCAACTTGGTGGGTCTACGACGTTTAGGTTGGCCAGAAATCGCGTTTAAAGATAAAAGTCGGTTTTTAATATCATGCGATACATTGATTGAAAAGTGGCACTCCCTAGATTAAATATGCCATTTTAAAGTCTCACAACAACCGAAGAACATTTCATTCTCGCACCAAAGGTTTTGCGTTGGTTTGGGAGAACCTTAATGTTAGACCGCACTCGACGGAACTGTACTGCAGCGGAACTACACTTCACACAAATTCGGGGTTGGGTATAGTTTATCCCAGCACCTTTCGTCCCGACTCAAATGAACCCGCCGGTCTGGTACCACTGGACATTTGGTCCCAGGACAACTCGACCCAGACACCTCGACCCAAAAACAGAATTTCGTTCCCGAAAAATATTTTACCGAAAATAAAACTCAACGAAGCCAATGGTTTGTGCATTTAATAGTTTCGGTATAGTTATATTTATGTGAGTGATTTTTTTGGTTGAAAGGAGGAGGAACTACAATTAGTTTTTGTTTCTAGGGGATACGCGATTTGTTGATATTTAGCAACAACAATTACTTTAAGAGGAGTGAGTTATAATGAAGTGTGAGGTTGTTAGATTTAGATTATATTTATGAGAGGAAGCAGGGGTGTCAACCCAGACCAACCCAAGACACTTGGTACCAACTCACTTCAACCCGCACAGTTGGTCCCAAGACTCAATCCATCCCGAGACACTTCAACCCGGAAGCCAAATCTCGTCCCAAGAAAATCATACCGGAAATTAAAAAAACACTCCGAAATTTAATGGTTGGTGTATTTGCTTCGGTATTTTTTAAAAATGGTTCGTGAATTTGATTGAGATAATTTGTCAGCGCCAGCGGATTCATAAGCAATATTTGAATTCTGAATTATGCTCCGCTTACATTATTTGGTTTATTATTATTGCTTTCTATCGTCGAGTCAACAAATGTTGACGTTTTTCATTTTTGGGCATTTAGCGATGCAATATATTGCCTCAAATATTTCCAATAGAGCGGTTGAGTAAGGCATGATGCAACTTTTATGGCTTTCTGGTGTGTTTTGTAGCGCGTTTTCTTCTAATACAGTAAGGTAGAACTGTAATTGTGGGAAAAGTACTTGCGTAAACGTACAAAAACAAGCAAATACAGCAGAAAATACACTACAGAACAATTATTATTGTTGGTAAGTACAGAATTTTGATGACGTGGACGATGATTGCGATGAAGATTACAATCTACAGCCTCAGCCGCTGAAGCGATTTCATTCAAATTTGGCACTTGACCTTTTTAGGTCTTAGCGGATATTATTAAAAAAAAAAAAATACTACTAAAAAACATTTTTCTTACAATATTTACAACTTTTTTATACAAAAAAAAAATCAATAATTTTGCGCTTTGCAGAACGAAAGAAGAACTTTCCGCAAAAAAATACTTGTATTAAGTGCCATTCATATGAGCTGCGAACTGCGTCTGCGAATAATTCTTTTAAATATATTTCTGAAGCAAATATTAACTTATTCTTATTTTAGTTGTTTAAAAAATGAAATAATTTAACATGTTTTAACATTTTTATAGAAAATATTGCGTTAAATTACCTAAACTTACAAAAAATAACACATTTTAATATTTTCTACGCGACCATTAACTGCGAACTGTTAAATGAAAATTCTCAGTCTACAAATACAAGACGCATTCCATAAAGCTGCGAACAACTAATTCGCTCGAATTTAACCTCAAAAATAAAATATCTGTTGTTACTCGTTTGTTTGATTTGGACAGTTCGCAGTTCTCTGCGACCACTCATATGAATGAAATGTCACATTCTGCGACCGTTCGCAATTCGCAGGTGCAGTTCGCGGCTTCATTTGAATGGCTTTAAATTCTGAAATAATCAAATTAAGGTAAGACTGCACTCAGCGGAACTGCACGGTGCTTAGCTTAGCCGCAAATTACATCTAAAGAGAAAATAATCCGATTTTAAGAAATTCATTTTTCGTATGGTGCGAGCCATCGACTGAAAGGTGGCCCTTCCTAGATTACGAATTTGCTTTTTTCAAGTCGCTAGGCCGCTTAGTTTAGCCGCAAATCAAGTTTGAAGGTTCCAACTTTGGTGGGTCTACGACGTTTAGGTTGGCCAGAAATCGCGTTTAAAGATAAAAGTCGGTTTTTCATATCATGCGATACATTGATTGAAAGGTGGCACTCCCTAGATTAAATATGCCATTTTAAAGTCTCACAACAACCAACGAACATTTCATTCTCGCACCAAAGGTTTTGCGTTGGTTTGGGAGAACCTTAATGTTAGACCGCACTCGACGGAACTACACTTCACACAAATTCGGGGTTGGGTATAGTTTATCCCAGCACCTTTCGTCCCGACTCAAATGAACCCGCCGGTCTGGTACCACTGGACATTTGGTCCCAGGACAACTCGACCCAGACACCTCGACCCAAAAGCAGAATTTCGTTCCCGAAAAATATTTTACCGAAAATAAAACTCAACGAAGCCAATGGTTTGTGCATTTAATAGTTTCGGTATAATAATATTTATGTGAGTGATTTTTTTGGTTGAAAGGAGGAGGAACTACAATTAGTTTTTGTTTCTAGGGGATACGCGATTTTTTGATATTTAGCAACAACAATTACTTTAAGAGGAGTGAGTTATAATGAAGTGTGAGGTTGTTAGATTTAGATTATATTTATGAGAGGAAGCAGGGGTGTCAACCCAGACCAACCCAAGACACTTGGTACCAACTCACTTCAACCCGCACAGTTGGTCCCAAGACTCAATCCATCCCGAGACACTTCAACCCGGAAGCCAAATCTCGTCCCAAGAAAATCATACCGGAAATTAAAAAAACACTCCGAAATTTAATGGTTGGTGTATTTGCTTCGGTATTTTTTAAAAATGGTTCGTGAATTTGATTAAGATAATTTGTCAGCGCCAGCGGATTCATAAGCAATATTTGAATTCTGAATTATGCTCCGCTTACATTATTTGGTTTATTATTATTGCTTTCTATCGTCGAGTCAACAAATGTTGACGTTTTTCATTTTTGGGCATTTAGCGATGCAATATATTGCCTCAAATATTTCCAATAGAGCGGTTGAGTAAGGCATGATGCAACTTTTATGGCTTTCTGGTGTGTTTTGTAGCGCGTTTTCTTCTAATACAGTAAGGTAGAACTGTAATTGTGGGAAAAGTACTTGCGTAAACGTACAAAAACAAGCAAATACAGCAGAAAATACACTACAGAACAATTATTATTGTTGGTAAGTACAGAATTTTGATGATGTGGACGATGATTGCGATGAAGATTACAATCTACAGCCTCAGCCGCTGAAGCGATTTCATTCAAATTTGGCACTTGACCTTTTAGGGTCTTAGCGGATATTATTAAAAAAAAAAAAATACTACTAAAAAACATTTTTCTTACAATATTTACAACATTTTTATACAAAAAAAAAAATCAATAATTTTGCGCTTTGCAGAACGAAAGAAGAACTTTCCGCAAAAAAATACTTGTATTAAGTGCCATTCATATGAGCTGCGAACTGCGTCTGCGAATAATTCTTTTAAATATATTTCTGAAGCAAATATTAACTTATTCTTATTTTAGTTGTTTAACAAATGAAATAATTTACCATATTTTAACATTTTTATAGAAAATATTGCGTTAAATTACCTAAACTTACAAAAAATAACACATTTTAATATTTTCTACGCGACCATTAACTGCGAACTGTTAAATGAAAATTCTCAGTCCACAAATACAAGACGCATTCCACAAAGCTGCGAACAACTAATTCGCTCGAATTTAACCTCAAAAATAAAATATCTGTTGTTACTCGTTTGTTTGATTTGGACAGTTCGCAGTTCTCTGCGACCACTCATATGAATGAAATGTCACATTCTGCGACCGTTCGCAATTCGCAGATGCAGTTCGCGGCTTCATATGAATGGCTTTAAATTCTGAAATAATCAAATTAAGGTAAGACTGCACTCAGCGAAACTGCACGGTGCTAAGCTTAGCCGCAAATTATATCTAAAGAGAAAATAATCCGATTATAAGAAATTCATTTTTCGTATAGTGCGAGACATCGACTGAAAGGTGGCCCTTCCTAGATTACGAATTTGCATTTTTCAAGTCGCTAGGCCGCTTAGTTTAGCCGCAAATCAAGTTTGAAGGTTCTAACTTTGGTGGGTCTACGACGTTTAGGTTGGCCAGAAATCGCGTTTAAAGATAAAAGTCGGTTTTTCATATCATGCGATACATTGATTGAAAGGTGGCACTCCCTAGATTAAATATGCCATTTTAAAGTCTCACAACAACCAACGAACATTTCATTCTCGCACCAAAGGTTTTGCGTTGGTTTGGGAGAACCTTAATGTTAGACCGCACTCGACGGAACTGTACTGCAGCGGAACTACACTTCACACAAATTCGGGGTTGGGTATAGTTTATCCCAGCACCTTTCGTCCCGACTCAAATGAACCCGCCGGTCTGGTACCACTGGACATTTGGTCCCAGGACAACTCGACCCAGACACCTCGACCCAAAAGCAGAATTTCGTTCCCGAAAAATATTTTACCGAAAATAAAACTCAACGAAGCCAATGGTTTGTGCATTTAATAGTTTCGGTATAATTATATTTATGTGAGTGATTTTTTTGGTTGAAAGGAGGAGGAACTACAATTAGTTTTTGTTTCTAGGGGATACGCGATTTGTTGATATTTAGCAACAACAATTACTTTAAGAGGAGTGAGTTATAATGAAGTGTGAGGTTGTTAGATTTAGATTATATTTATGAGAGGAAGCAGGGGTGTCAACCCAGACCAACCCAAGACACTTGGTACCAACTCACTTCAACCCGCACAGTTGGTCCCAAGACTCAATCCATCTCGAGACACTTCAACCCGGAAGCCAAATCTCGTCCCAAGAAAATCATACCGGAAATTAAAAAACACTCCGAAATTTAATGGTTGGTGTATTTGCTTCGGTATTTTTAAAAATGGTTCGTGAATTTGATTAAGATAATTTGTCAGCGACAGCGGATTCATAAGCAATATTTGAATTCTGAATTATGCTCCGCTTACATTATTTGGTTTATTATTATTGCTTTCTATCGTCGAGTCAACAAATGTTGACGTTTTTCATTTTTGGGCATTTAGCGATGCAATATATTGCCTCAAATATTTCCAATAGAGTGGTTGAGTAAGGCATGATGCAACTTTTATGGCTTTCTGGTGTGTTTTGTAGCGCGTTTTCTTCTAATACAGTAAGGTAGAACTGTAATTGTGGGAAAAGTACTTGCGTAAACGTACAAAAACAAGCAAATACAGCAGAAAATACACTACAGAACAATTATTATTGTTGGTAAGTACAGAATTTTGATGATGTGGACGATGATTGCGATGAAGATTTCAATCTACAGCCTCAGCCGCTGAAGCGATTTCATTCAAATTTGGCACTTGACCTTTTAGGGTCTTAGCGGATATTATTAAAAAAAAAAAAATACTACTAAAAATCATTTTTCTTACAATATTTACAACATTTTTATACAAAAAAAAAATCAATAATTTTGCGCTTTGCAGAACGAAAGAAGAACTTTCCGCAAAAAAATACTTGTATTAAGTGCCATTCATATGAGCTGCGAACTGCGTCTGCGAATAATTCTTTTAAATATATTTCTGAAGCAAATATTAACTTATTCTTATTTTAGTTGTTTAACAAATGAAATAATTTACCATATTTTAACATTTTTATAGAAAATATTGCGTTAAATTACCTAAACTTACAAAAAATAACACATTTTAATATTTTCTACGCGACCATTAACTGCGAACTGTTAAATGAAAATTCTCAGTCTACAAATACAAGACGCATTCCATAAAGCTGCGAACAACTAATTCGCTCGAATTTAACCTCAAAAATAAAATATCTGTTGTTACTCGTTTGTTTGATTTGGACAGTTCGCAGTTCTCTGCGACCACTCATATGAATGAAATGTCACATTCTGCGACCGTTCGCAATTCGCAGGTGCAGTTCGCGGCTTCATTTGAATGGCTTTAAATTCTGAAATAATCAAATTAAGGTAAGACTGCACTCAGCGGAACTGCACGGTGCTTAGCTTAGCCGCAAATTACATCTAAAGAGAAAATAATCCGATTTTAAGAAATTCATTTTTCGTATGGTGCGAGCCATCGACTGAAAGGTGGCCCTTCCTAGATTACGAATTTGCTTTTTTCAAGTCGCTAGGCCGCTTAGTTTAGCCGCAAATCAAGTTTGAAGGTTCCAACTTTGGTGGGTCTACGACGTTTAGGTTGGCCAGAAATCGCGTTTAAAGATAAAAGTCGGTTTTTCATATCATGCGATACATTGATTGAAAGGTGGCACTCCCTAGATTAAATATGCCATTTTAAAGTCTCACAACAACCAACGAACATTTCATTCTCGCACCAAAGGTTTTGCGTTGGTTTGGGAGAACCTTAATGTTAGACCGCACTCGACGGAACTGTACTGCAGCGGAACTACACTTCACACAAATTCGGGGTTGGGTATAGTTTATCCCAGCACCTTTCGTCCCGACTCAAATGAACCCGCCGGTCTGGTACCACTGGACATTTGGTCCCAGGACAACTCGACCCAGACACCTCGACCCAAAAGCAGAATTTCGTTCCCGAAAAATATTTTACCGAAAATAAAACTCAACGAAGCCAATGGTTTGTGCATTTAATAGTTTCGGTATAATTATATTTATGTGAGTGATTTTTTTGGTTGAAAGGAGGAGGAACTACAATTAGTTTTTGTTTCTAGGGGATACGCGATTTGTTGATATTTAGCAACAACAATTACTTTAAGAGGAGTGAGTTATAATGAAGTGTGAGGTTGTTAGATTTAGATTATATTTATGAGAGGAAGCAGGGGTGTCAACCCAGACCAACCCAAGACACTTGGTACCAACTCACTTCAACCCGCACAGTTGGTCCCAAGACTCAATCCATCCTCCCGAGACACTTCAACCCGGAAGCCAAATCTCGTCCCAAGAAAATCATACCGGAAATTAAAAAAAACACTCCGAAATTTAATGGTTGGTGTATTTGCTTCGGTATTTTTTAAAAATGGTTCGTGAATTTGATTAAGATAATTTGTCAGCACCAGCGGATTCATAAGCAATATTTGAATTCTGAATTATGCTCCGCTTACATTATTTGGTTTATTATTATTGCTTTCTATCGTCGAGTCAACAAATGTTGACGTTTTTCATTTTTGGGCATTTAGCGATGCAATATATTGCCTCAAATATTTCCAATAGAGCGGTTGAGTAAGGCATGATGCAACTTTTATGGCTTTCTGGTGTGTTTTGTAGCGCGTTTTCTTCTAATACAGTAAGGTAGAACTGTAATTGTGGGAAAAGTACTTGCGTAAACGTACAAAAACAAGCAAATACAGCAGAAAATACACTACAGAACAATTATTATTGTTGGTAAGTACAGAATTTTGATGATGTGGACGATGATTGCGATGAAGATTACAATCTACAGCCTCAGCCGCTGAAGCGATTTCATTCAAATTTGGCACTTGACCTTTTAGGGTCTTAGCGGATATTATTAAAAAAAAAAAATACTACTAAAAAACATTTTTCTTACAATATTTACAACATTTTTATACAAAAAAAAAAATCAATAATTTTGCGCTTTGCAGAACGAAAGAAGAACTTTCCGCAAAAAAATACTTGTATTAAGTGCCATTCATATGAGCTGCGAACTGCGTCTGCGAATAATTCTTTTAAATATATTTCTGAAGCAAATATTAACTTATTCTTATTTTAGTTGTTTAACAAATGAAATAATTTACCATATTTTAACATTTTTATAGAAAATATTGCGTTAAATTACCTAAACTTACAAAAAATAACACATTTTAATATTTTCTACGCGACCATTAACTGCGAACTGTTAAATGAAAATTCTCAGTCTACAAATACAAGACGCATTCCATAAAGCTGCGAACAACTAATTCGCTCGAATTTAACCTCAAAAATAAAATATCTGTTGTTACTCGTTTGTTTGATTTGGACAGTTCGCAGTTCTCTGCGACCACTCATATGAATGAAATGTCACATTCTGCGACCGTTCGCAATTCGCAGGTGCAGTTCGCGGCTTCATTTGAATGGCTTTAAATTCTGAAATAATCAAATTAAGGTAAGACTGCACTCAGCGGAACTGCACGGTGCTTAGCTTAGCCGCAAATTACATCTAAAGAGAAAATAATCCGATTTTAAGAAATTCATTTTTCGTATGGTGCGAGCCATCGACTGAAAGGTGGCCCTTCCTAGATTACGAATTTGCTTTTTTCAAGTCGCTAGGCCGCTTAGTTTAGCCGCAAATCAAGTTTGAAGGTTCCAACTTTGGTGGGTCTACGACGTTTAGGTTGGCCAGAAATCGCGTTTAAAGATAAAAGTCGGTTTTTCATATCATGCGATACATTGATTGAAAGGTGGCACTCCCTAGATTAAATATGCCATTTTAAAGTCTCACAACAACCAACGAACATTTCATTCTCGCACCAAAGGTTTTGCGTTGGTTTGGGAGAACCTTAATGTTAGACCGCACTCGACGGAACTGTACTGCAGCGGAACTACACTTCACACAAATTCGGGGTTGGGTATAGTTTATCCCAGCACCTTTCGTCCCGACTCAAATGAACCCGCCGGTCTGGTACCACTGGACATTTGGTCCCAGGACAACTCGACCCAGACACCTCGACCCAAAAGCAGAATTTCGTTCCCGAAAAATATTTTACCGAAAATAAAACTCAACGAAGCCAATGGTTTGTGCATTTAATAGTTTCGGTATAATTATATTTATGTGAGTGATTTTTTTGGTTGAAAGGAGGAGGAACTACAATTAGTTTTTGTTTCTAGGGGATACGCGATTTGTTGATATTTAGCAACAACAATTACTTTAAGAGGAGTGAGTTATAATGAAGTGTGAGGTTGTTAGATTTAGATTATATTTATGAGAGGAAGCAGGGGTGTCAACCCAGACCAACCCAAGACACTTGGTACCAACTCACTTCAACCCGCACAGTTGGTCCCAAGACTCAATCCATCCTCCCGAGACACTTCAACCCGGAAGCCAAATCTCGTCCCAAGAAAATCATACCGGAAATTAAAAAAACACTCCGAAATTTAATGGTTGGTGTATTTGCTTCGGTATTTTTTAAAAATGGTTCGTGAATTTGATTAAGTTAATTTGTCAGCACCAGCGGATTCATAAGCAATATTTGAATTCTGAATTATGCTCCGCTTACATTATTTGGTTTATTATTATTGCTTTCTATCGTCGAGTCAACAAATGTTGACGTTTTTCATTTTTGGGCATTTAGCGATGCAATATATTGCCTCAAATATTTCCAATAGAGCGGTTGAGTAAGGCATGATGCAACTTTTATGGCTTTCTGGTGTGTTTTGTAGCGCGTTTTCTTCTAATACAGTAAGGTAGAACTGTAATTGTGGGAAAAGTACTTGCGTAAACATACAAAAACAAGCAAATACAGCAGAAAATACACTACAGAACAATTATTATTGTTGGTAAGTACAGAATTTTGATGATGTGGACGATGATTGCGATGAAGATTACAATCTACAGCCTCAGCCGCTGAAGCGATTTCATTCAAATTTGGCACTTGACCTTTTAGGGTCTTAGCGGATATTATTAAAAAAAAAAAAATACTACTAAAAAACATTTTTCTTACAATATTTACAACATTTTTATACAAAAAAAAAAATCAATAATTTTGCGCTTTGCAGAACGAAAGAAGAACTTTCCGCAAAAAAATACTTGTATTAAGTGCCATTCATATGAGCTGCGAACTGCGTCTGCGAATAATTCTTTTAAATATATTTCTGAAGCAAATATTAACTTATTCTTATTTTAGTTGTTTAACAAATGAAATAATTTACCATATTTTAACATTTTTATAGAAAATATTGCGTTAAATTACCTAAACTTACAAAAAATAACACATTTTAATATTTTCTACGCGACCATTAACTGCGAACTGTTAAATGAAAATTCTCAGTCCACAAATACAAGACGCATTCCACAAAGCTGCGAACAACTAATTCGCTCGAATTTAACCTCAAAAATAAAATATCTGTTGTTACTCGTTTGTTTGATTTGGACAGTTCGCAGTTCTCTGCGACCACTCATATGAATGAAATGTCACATTCTGCGACCGTTCGCAATTCGCAGATGCAGTTCGCGGCTTCATATGAATGGCTTTAAAATCTGAAATAATCAAATTAAGGTAAGACTGCACTCAGCGGAACTGCACGGTGCTAAGCTTAGCCGCAAATTATATCTAAAGAGAAAATAATCCGATTTTAAGAAATTCATTTTTCGTATAGTGCGAGACATCGACTGAAAGGTGGCCCTTCCTAGATTACGAATTTGCATTTTTCAAGTCGCTAGGCCGCTTAGTTTAGCCGCAAATCAAGTTTGAAGGTTCCAACTTTGGTGGGTCTACGACGTTTAGGTTGGCCAGAAATCGCGTTTAAAGATAAAAGTCGGTTTTTCATATCATGCGATACATCGATTGAAAGGTGGCATTCCCTATATTACGAATATGCATTTTTTAAGTCGGTAGGGCACTTAGTTTAGCCGCAAATCAAGTTTGAAAGTTCCAACTTTGGTGGGTCTACGACGTTTAGGTTGGCCAGAAATCGCGTTTAAAGATAAAAGTCGGTTTTTAATATCATGCGATACATTGATTGAAAAGTGGCACTCCCTAGATTAAATATGCCATTTTAAAGTCTCACAACAACCAAAGAACATTTCATTCTCGCACCAAAGGTTTTGCGTTGGTTTGGGAGAACCTTAATGTTAGACCGCACTCGACGGAACTGTACTGCAGCGGAACTACACTTCACACAAATTCGGGGTTGGGTATAGTTCATCCCAGCACCTTTCGTCCCGACTCAAATGAACCCGCCGGTCTGGTACCACTGGACATTTGGTCCCAGGACAACTCGACCCAGGCACCTCGACCCAAAAACAGAATTTCGTTCCCGAAAAATATTTTACCGAAAATAAAACTCAACGAAGCCAATGGTTTGTGCATTTAATAGTTTCGGTATAGTTATATTTATGTGAGTGATTTTTTTGGTTGAAAGGAGGAGGAACTACAATTAGTTTTTGTTTCTAGGGGATACGCGATTTGTTGATATTTAGCAACAACAATTACTTTAAGAGGAGTGAGTTATAATGAAGTGTGAGGTTGTTAGATTTAGATTATATTTATGAGAGGAAGCAGGGGTGTCAACCCAGACCAACCCAAGACACTTGGTACCAACTCACTTCAACCCGCACAGTTGGTCCCAAGACTCAATCCATCCCGAGACACTTCAACCCGGAAGCCAAATCTCGTCCCAAGAAAATCATACCGGAAATTAAAAAAAACACTCCGAAATTTAATGGTTGGTGTATTTGCTTCGGTATTTTTTAAAAATGGTTCGTGAATTTGATTAAGATAATTTGTCAGCACCAGCGGATTCATAAGCAATATTTGAATTCTGAATTATGCTCCGCTTACATTATTTGGTTTATTATTATTGCTTTCTATCGTCGAGTCAACAAATGTTGACGTTTTTCATTTTTGGGCATTTAGCGATGCAATATATTGCCTCAAATATTTCCAATAGAGCGGTTGAGTAAGGCATGATGCAACTTTTATGGCTTTCTGGTGTGTTTTGTAGCGCGTTTTCTTCTAATACAGTAAGGTAGAACTGTAATTGTGGGAAAAGTACTTGCGTAAACGTACAAAAACAAGCAAATACAGCAGAAAATACACTACAGAACAATTATTATTGTTGGTAAGTACAGAATTTTGATGACGTGGACGATGATTGCGATGAAGATTACAATCTACAGCCTCAGCCGCTGAAGCGATTTCATTCAAATTTGGCACTTGACCTTTTAAGGTCTTAGCGGATATTATTAAAAAAAAAAAAAAATACTACTAAAAAACATTTTTCTTACAATATTTACAACTTTTTTATACAAAAAAAAAATCAATAATTTTGCGCTTTGCAGAAGGAAAGAAGAACTTTCCGCAAAAAAATACTTGTATTAAGTGCCATTCATATGAGCTGCGAACTGCGTCTGCGAATAATTCTTTTAAATATATTTCTGAAGCAAATATTAACTTATTCTTATTTTAGTTGTTTAAAAAATGAAATAATTTAACATGTTTTAACATTTTTATAGAAAATATTGCGTTAAATTACCTAAACTTACAAAAAATAACACATTTTAATATTTTCTACGCGACCATTAACTGCGAACTGTTAAATGAAAATTCTCAGTCTACAAATACAAGACGCATTCCATAAAGCTGCGAACAACTAATTCGCTCGAATTTAACCTCAAAAATAAAATATCTGTTGTTACTCGTTTGTTTGATTTGGACAGTTCGCAGTTCTCTGCGACCACTCATATGAATGAAATGTCACATTCTGCGACCGTTCGCAATTCGCAGGTGCAGTTCGCGGCTTCATTTGAATGGCTTTAAATTCTGAAATAATCAAATTAAGGTAAGACTGCACTCAGCGGAACTGCACGGTGCTTAGCTTAGCCGCAAATTACATCTAAAGAGAAAATAATCCGATTTTAAGAAATTCATTTTTCGTATGGTGCGAGCCATCGACTGAAAGGTGGCCCTTCCTAGATTACGAATTTGCTTTTTTCAAGTCGCTAGGCCGCTTAGTTTAGCCGCAAATCAAGTTTGAAGGTTCCAACTTTGGTGGGTCTACGACGTTTAGGTTGGCCAGAAATCGCGTTTAAAGATAAAAGTCGGTTTTTCATATCATGCGATACATTGATTGAAAGGTGGCACTCCCTAGATTAAATATGCCATTTTAAAGTCTCACAACAACCAACGAACATTTCATTCTCGCACCAAAGGTTTTGCGTTGGTTTGGGAGAACCTTAATGTTAGACCGCACTCGACGGAACTGTACTGCAGCGGAACTACACTTCACACAAATTCGGGGTTGGGTATAGTTTATCCCAGCACCTTTCGTCCCGACTCAAATGAACCCGCCGGTCTGGTACCACTGGACATTTGGTCCCAGGACAACTCGACCCAGACACCTCGACCCAAAAGCAGAATTTCGTTCCCGAAAAATATTTTACCGAAAATAAAACTCAACGAAGCCAATGGTTTGTGCATTTAATAGTTTCGGTATAATTATATTTATGTGAGTGATTTTTTTGGTTGAAAGGAGGAGGAACTACAATTAGTTTTTGTTTCTAGGGGATACGCGATTTGTTGATATTTAGCAACAACAATTACTTTAAGAGGAGTGAGTTATAATGAAGTGTGAGGTTGTTAGATTTAGATTATATTTATGAGAGGAAGCAGGGGTGTCAACCCAGACCAACCCAAGACACTTGGTACCAACTCACTTCAACCCGCACAGTTGGTCCCAAGACTCAATCCATCCCGAGACACTTCAACTCGGAAGCCAAATCTCGTCCCAAGAAAATCATACCGGAAATTAAAAAAAACACTCCGAAATTTAATGGTTGGTGTATTTGCTTCGGTATTTTTTAAAAATGGTTCGTGAATTTGATTAAGATAATTTGTCAGCACCAGCGGATTCATAAGCAATATTTGAATTCTGAATTATGCTCCGCTTACATTATTTGGTTTATTATTATTGCTTTCTATCGTCGAGTCAACAAATGTTGACGTTTTTCATTTTTGGGCATTTAGCGATGCAACATATTGCCTCAAATATTTCCAATAGAGCGGTTGAGTAAGGCATGATGCAACTTTTATGGCTTTCTGGTGTGTTTTGTAGCGCGTTTTCTTCTAATACAGTAAGGTAGAACTGTAATTGTGGGAAAAGTACTTGCGTAAACGTACAAAAACAAGCAAATACAGCAGAAAATACACTACAGAACAATTATTATTGTTGGTAAGTACAGAATTTTGATGATGTGGACGATGATTGCGATGAAGATTACAATCTACAGCCTCAGCCGCTGAAGCGATTTCATTCAAATTTGGCACTTGACCTTTTAGGGTCTTAGCGGATATTATTAAAAAAAAAAAATACTACTAAAAAACATTTTTCTTACAATATTTACAACATTTTTATACAAAAAAAAAAATCAATAATTTTGCGCTTTGCAGAACGAAAGAAGAACTTTCCGCAAAAAAATACTTGTATTAAGTGCCATTCATATGAGCTGCGAACTGCGTCTGCGAATAATTCTTTTAAATATATTTCTGAAGCAAATATTAACTTATTCTTATTTTAGTTGTTTAACAAATGAAATAATTTACCATATTTTAACATTTTTATAGAAAATATTGCGTTAAATTACCTAAACTTACAAAAAATAACACATTTTAATATTTTCTACGCGACCATTAACTGCGAACTGTTAAATGAAAATTCTCAGTCTACAAATACAAGACGCATTCCATAAAGCTGCGAACAACTAATTCGCTCGAATTTAACCTCAAAAATAAAATATCTGTTGTTACTCGTTTGTTTGATTTGGACAGTTCGCAGTTCTCTGCGACCACTCATATGAATGAAATGTCACATTCTGCGACCGTTCGCAATTCGCAGGTGCAGTTCGCGGCTTCATTTGAATGGCTTTAAATTCTGAAATAATCAAATTAAGGTAAGACTGCACTCAGCGGAACTGCACGGTGCTTAGCTTAGCCGCAAATTACATCTAAAGAGAAAATAATCCGATTTTAAGAAATTCATTTTTCGTATGGTGCGAGCCATCGACTGAAAGGTGGCCCTTCCTAGATTACGAATTTGCTTTTTTCAAGTCGCTAGGCCGCTTAGTTTAGCCGCAAATCAAGTTTGAAGGTTCCAACTTTGGTGGGTCTACGACGTTTAGGTTGGCCAGAAATCGCGTTTAAAGATAAAAGTCGGTTTTTCATATCATGCGATACATTGATTGAAAGGTGGCACTCCCTAGATTAAATATGCCATTTTAAAGTCTCACAACAACCAACGAACATTTCATTCTCGCACCAAAGGTTTTGCGTTGGTTTGGGAGAACCTTAATGTTAGACCGCACTCGACGGAACTGTACTGCAGCGGAACTACACTTCACACAAATTCGGGGTTGGGTATAGTTTATCCCAGCACCTTTCGTCCCGACTCAAATGAACCCGCCGGTCTGGTACCACTGGACATTTGGTCCCAGGACAACTCGACCCAGACACCTCGACCCAAAAGCAGAATTTCGTTCCCGAAAAATATTTTACCGAAAATAAAACTCAACGAAGCCAATGGTTTGTGCATTTAATAGTTTCGGTATAATTATATTTATGTGAGTGATTTTTTTGGTTGAAAGGAGGAGGAACTACAATTAGTTTTTGTTTCTAGGGGATACGCGATTTGTTGATATTTAGCAACAACAATTACTTTAAGAGGAGTGAGTTATAATGAAGTGTGAGGTTGTTAGATTTAGATTATATTTATGAGAGGAAGCAGGGGTGTCAACCCAGACCAACCCAAGACACTTGGTACCAACTCACTTCAACCCGCACAGTTGGTCCCAAGACTCAATCCATCCTCCCGAGACACTTCAACCCGGAAGCCAAATCTCGTCCCAAGAAAATCATACCGGAAATTAAAAAAACACTCCGAAATTTAATGGTTGGTGTATTTGCTTCGGTATTTTTTAAAAATGGTTCGTGAATTTGATTAAGTTAATTTGTCAGCACCAGCGGATTCATAAGCAATATTTGAATTCTGAATTATGCTCCGCTTACATTATTTGGTTTATTATTATTGCTTTCTATCGTCGAGTCAACAAATGTTGACGTTTTTCATTTTTGGGCATTTAGCGATGCAATATATTGCCTCAAATATTTCCAATAGAGCGGTTGAGTAAGGCATGATGCAACTTTTATGGCTTTCTGGTGTGTTTTGTAGCGCGTTTTCTTCTAATACAGTAAGGTAGAACTGTAATTGTGGGAAAAGTACTTGCGTAAATGTACAAAAACAAGCAAATACAGCAGAAAATACACTACAGAACAATTATTATTGTTGGTAAGTACAGAATTTTGATGATGTGGACGATGATTGCGATGAAGATTACAATCTACAGCCTCAGCCGCTGAAGCGATTTCATTCAAATTTGGCACTTGACCTTTTAGGGTCTTAGCGGATATTATTAAAAAAAAAAAAATACTACTAAAAAACATTTTTCTTACAATATTTACAACATTTTTATACAAAAAAAAAAATCAATAATTTTGCGCTTTGCAGAACGAAAGAAGAACTTTCCGCAAAAAAATACTTGTATTAAGTGCCATTCATATGAGCTGCGAACTGCGTCTGCGAATAATTCTTTTAAATATATTTCTGAAGCAAATATTAACTTATTCTTATTTTAGTTGTTTAACAAATGAAATAATTTACCATATTTTAACATTTTTATAGAAAATATTGCGTTAAATTACCTAAACTTACAAAAAATAACACATTTTAATATTTTCTACGCGACCATTAACTGCGAACTGTTAAATGAAAATTCTCAGTCTACAAATACAAGACGCATTCCATAAAGCTGCGAACAACTAATTCGCTCGAATTTAACCTCAAAAATAAAATATCTGTTGTTACTCGTTTGTTTGATTTGGACAGTTCGCAGTTCTCTGCGACCACTCATATGAATGAAATGTCACATTCTGCGACCGTTCGCAATTCGCAGGTGCAGTTCGCGGCTTCATTTGAATGGCTTTAAATTCTGAAATAATCAAATTAAGGTAAGACTGCACTCAGCGGAACTGCACGGTGCTTAGCTTAGCCGCAAATTACATCTAAAGAGAAAATAATCCGATTTTAAGAAATTCATTTTTCGTATGGTGCGAGCCATCGACTGAAAGGTGGCCCTTCCTAGATTACGAATTTGCTTTTTTCAAGTCGCTAGGCCGCTTAGTTTAGCCGCAAATCAAGTTTGAAGGTTCCAACTTTGGTGGGTCTACGACGTTTAGGTTGGCCAGAAATCGCGTTTAAAGATAAAAGTCGGTTTTTCATATCATGCGATACATTGATTGAAAGGTGGCACTCCCTAGATTAAATATGCCATTTTAAAGTCTCACAACAACCAACGAACATTTCATTCTCGCACCAAAGGTTTTGCGTTGGTTTGGGAGAACCTTAATGTTAGACCGCACTCGACGGAACTGTACTGCAGCGGAACTACACTTCACACAAATTCGGGGTTGGGTATAGTTTATCCCAGCACCTTTCGTCCCGACTCAAATGAACCCGCCGGTCTGGTACCACTGGACATTTGGTCCCAGGACAACTCGACCCAGACACCTCGACCCAAAAGCAGAATTTCGTTCCCGAAAAATATTTTACCGAAAATAAAACTCAACGAAGCCAATGGTTTGTGCATTTAATAGTTTCGGTATAATTATATTTATGTGAGTGATTTTTTTGGTTGAAAGGAGGAGGAACTACAATTAGTTTTTGTTTCTAGGGGATACGCGATTTGTTGATATTTAGCAACAACAATTACTTTAAGAGGAGTGAGTTATAATGAAGTGTGAGGTTGTTAGATTTAGATTATATTTATGAGAGGAAGCAGGGGTGTCAACCCAGACCAACCCAAGACACTTGGTACCAACTCACTTCAACCCGCACAGTTGGTCCCAAGACTCAATCCATCCTCCCGAGACACTTCAACCCGGAAGCCAAATCTCGTCCCAAGAAAATCATACCGGAAATTAAAAAAACACTCCGAAATTTAATGGTTGGTGTATTTGCTTCGGTATTTTTTAAAAATGGTTCGTGAATTTGATTAAGTTAATTTGTCAGCACCAGCGGATTCATAAGCAATATTTGAATTCTGAATTATGCTCCGCTTACATTATTTGGTTTATTATTATTGCTTTCTATCGTCGAGTCAACAAATGTTGACGTTTTTCATTTTTGGGCATTTAGCGATGCAATATATTGCCTCAAATATTTCCAATAGAGCGGTTGAGTAAGGCATGATGCAACTTTTATGGCTTTCTGGTGTGTTTTGTAGCGCGTTTTCTTCTAATACAGTAAGGTAGAACTGTAATTGTGGGAAAAGTACTTGCGTAAACGTACAAAAACAAGCAAATACAGCAGAAAATACACTACAGAACAATTATTATTGTTGGTAAGTACAGAATTTTGATGATGTGGACGATGATTGCGATGAAGATTACAATCTACAGCCTCAGCCGCTGAAGCGATTTCATTCAAATTTGGCACTTGACCTTTTAGGGTCTTAGCGGATATTATTAAAAAAAAAAAAATACTACTAAAAAACATTTTTCTTACAATATTTACAACATTTTTATACAAAAAAAAAAATCAATAATTTTGCGCTTTGCAGAACGAAAGAAGAACTTTCCGCAAAAAAATACTTGTATTAAGTGCCATTCATATGAGCTGCGAACTGCGTCTGCGAATAATTCTTTTAAATATATTTCTGAAGCAAATATTAACTTATTCTTATTTTAGTTGTTTAACAAATGAAATAATTTACCATATTTTAACATTTTTATAGAAAATATTGCGTTAAATTACCTAAACTTACAAAAAATAACACATTTTAATATTTTCTACGCGACCATTAACTGCGAACTGTTAAATGAAAATTCTCAGTCCACAAATACAAGACGCATTCCACAAAGCTGCGAACAACTAATTCGCTCGAATTTAACCTCAAAAATAAAATATCTGTTGTTACTCGTTTGTTTGATTTGGACAGTTCGCAGTTCTCTGCGACCACTCATATGAATGAAATGTCACATTCTGCGACCGTTCGCAATTCGCAGATGCAGTTCGCGGCTTCATATGAATGGCTTTAAAATCTGAAATAATCAAATTAAGGTAAGACTGCACTCAGCGGAACTGCACGGTGCTAAGCTTAGCCGCAAATTATATCTAAAGAGAAAATAATCCGATTTTAAGAAATTCATTTTTCGTATAGTGCGAGACATCGACTGAAAGGTGGCCCTTCCTAGATTACGAATTTGCATTTTTCAAGTCGCTAGGCCGCTTAGTTTAGCCGCAAATCAAGTTTGAAGGTTCCAACTTTGGTGGGTCTACGACGTTTAGGTTGGCCAGAAATCGCGTTTAAAGATAAAAGTCGGTTTTTCATATCATGCGATACATCGATTGAAAGGTGGCATTCCCTATATTACGAATATGCATTTTTTAAGTCGGTAGGGCACTTAGTTTAGCCGCAAATCAAGTTTGAAAGTTCCAACTTTGGTGGGTCTACGACGTTTAGGTTGGCCAGAAATCGCGTTTAAAGATAAAAGTCGGTTTTTAATATCATGCGATACATTGATTGAAAAGTGGCACTCCCTAGATTAAATATGCCATTTTAAAGTCTCACAACAACCAAAGAACATTTCATTCTCGCACCAAAGGTTTTGCGTTGGTTTGGGAGAACCTTAATGTTAGACCGCACTCGACGGAACTGTACTGCAGCGGAACTACACTTCACACAAATTCGGGGTTGGGTATAGTTCATCCCAGCACCTTTCGTCCCGACTCAAATGAACCCGCCGGTCTGGTACCACTGGACATTTGGTCCCAGGACAACTCGACCCAGGCACCTCGACCCAAAAACAGAATTTCGTTCCCGAAAAATATTTTACCGAAAATAAAACTCAACGAAGCCAATGGTTTGTGCATTTAATAGTTTCGGTATAGTTATATTTATGTGAGTGATTTTTTTGGTTGAAAGGAGGAGGAACTACAATTAGTTTTTGTTTCTAGGGGATACGCGATTTGTTGATATTTAGCAACAACAATTACTTTAAGAGGAGTGAGTTATAATGAAGTGTGAGGTTGTTAGATTTAGATTATATTTATGAGAGGAAGCAGGGGTGTCAACCCAGACCAATCCAAGACACTTGGTACCAACTCACTTCAACCCGCACAGTTGGTCCCAAGACTCAATCCATCCCGAGACACTTCAACCCGGAAGCCAAATCTCGTCCCAAGAAAATCATACCGGAAATTAAAAAAACACTCCGAAATTTAATGGTTGGTGTATTTGCTTCGGTATTTTTTAAAAATGGTTCGTGAATTTGATTGAGATAATTTGTCAGCGCCAGCGGATTCATAAGCAATATTTGAATTCTGAATTATGCTCCGCTTACATTATTTGGTTTATTATTATTGCTTTCTATCGTCGAGTCAACAAATGTTGACGTTTTTCATTTTTGGGCATTTAGCGATGCAATTTATTGCCTCAAATATTTCCAATAGAGCCGTTGAGTAAGGCATGATGCAACTTTTATGGCTTTCTGGTGTGTTTTGTAGCGCGTTTTCTTCTAATACAGTAAGGTAGAACTGTAATTGTGGGAAAAGTACTTGCGTAAACGTACAAAAACAAGCAAATACAGCAGAAAATACACTACAGAACAATTATTATTGTTGGTAAGTACAGAATTTTGATGACGTGGACGATGATTGCGATGAAGATTACAATCTACAGCCTCAGCCGCTGAAGCGATTTCATTCAAATTTGGCACTTGACCTTTTAAGGTCTTAGCGGATATTATTAAAAAAAAAAAAAAATACTACTAAAAAACATTTTTCTTACAATATTTACAACTTTTTTATACAAAAAAAAAATCAATAATTTTGCGCTTTGCAGAACGAAAGAAGAACTTTCCGCAAAAAAATACTTGTATTAAGTGCCATTCATATGAGCTGCGAACTGCGTCTGCGAATAATTCTTTTAAATATATTTCTGAAGCAAATATTAACTTATTCTTATTTTAGTTGTTTAAAAAATGAAATAATTTACCATGTTTTAACATTTTTATAGAAAATATTGCGTTAAATTACCTAAACTTACAAAAAATAACACATTTTAATATTTTCTACGCGACCATTAACTGCGAACTGTTAAATGAAAATTCTCAGTCTACAAATACAAGACGCATTCCATAAAGCTGCGAACAACTAATTCGCTCGAATTTAACCTCAAAAATAAAATATCTGTTGTTACTCGTTTGTTTGATTTGGACAGTTCGCAGTTCTCTGCGACCACTCATATGAATGAAATGTCACATTCTGCGACCGTTCGCAATTCGCAGGTGCAGTTCGCGGCTTCATTTGAATGGCTTTAAATTCTGAAATAATCAAATTAAGGTAAGACTGCACTCAGCGGAACTGCACGGTGCTTAGCTTAGCCGCAAATTACATCTAAAGAGAAAATAATCCGATTTTAAGAAATTCATTTTTCGTATGGTGCGAGCCATCGACTGAAAGGTGGCCCTTCCTAGATTACGAATTTGCTTTTTTCAAGTCGCTAGGCCGCTTAGTTTAGCCGCAAATCAAGTTTGAAGGTTCCAACTTTGGTGGGTCTACGACGTTTAGGTTGGCCAGAAATCGCGTTTAAAGATAAAAGTCGGTTTTTCATATCATGCGATACATTGATTGAAAGGTGGCACTCCCTAGATTAAATATGCCATTTTAAAGTCTCACAACAACCAACGAACATTTCATTCTCGCACCAAAGGTTTTGCGTTGGTTTGGGAGAACCTTAATGTTAGACCGCACTCGACGGAACTGTACTGCAGCGGAACTACACTTCACACAAATTCGGGGTTGGGTATAGTTTATCCCAGCACCTTTCGTCCCGACTCAAATGAACCCGCCGGTCTGGTACTACTGGACATTTGGTCCCAGGACAACTCGACCCAGACACCTCGACCCAAAAGCAGAATTTCGTTCCCGAAAAATATTTTACCGAAAATAAAACTCAACGAAGCCAATGGTTTGTGCATTTAATAGTTTCGGTATAATTATATTTATGTGAGTGATTTTTTTGGTTGAAAGGAGGAGGAACTACAATTAGTTTTTGTTTCTAGGGGATACGCGATTTGTTGATATTTAGCAACAACAATTACTTTAAGAGGAGTGAGTTATAATGAAGTGTGAGGTTGTTAGATTTAGATTATATTTATGAGAGGAAGCAGGGGTGTCAACCCAGACCAACCCAAGACACTTGGTACCAACTCACTTCAACCCGCACAGTTGGTCCCAAGACTCAATCCATCCCGAGACACTTCAACCCGGAAGCCAAATCTCGTCCCAAGAAAATCATACCAGAAATTAAAAAAACACTCCGAAATTTAATGGTTGGTGTATTTGCTTCGGTATTTTTTAAAAATGGTTCGTGAATTTGATTAAGATAATTTGTCAGCGCCAGCGGATTCATAAGCAATATTTGAATTCTGAATTATGCTCCGCTTACATTATTTGGTTTATTATTATTGCTTTCTATCGTCGAGTCAACAAATGTTGACGTTTTTCATTTTTGGGCATTTAGCGATGCAATATATTGCCTCAAATATTTCCAATAGAGCGGTTGAGTAAGGCATGATGCAACTCTTATGGCTTTCTGGTGTGTTTTGTAGCGCGTTTTCTTCTAATACAGTAAGGTAGAACTGTAATTGTGGGAAAAGTACTTGCGTAAACGTACAAAAACAAGCAAATACAGCAGAAAATACACTACAGAACAATTATTATTGTTGGTAAGTACAGAATTTTGATGACGTGGACGATGATTGCGATGAAGATTACAATCTACAGCCTCAGCCGCTGAAGCGATTTCATTCAAATTTGGCACTTGACCTTTTAGGGTCTTAGCGGATATTATTAAAAAAAAAAAATACTACTAAAAAACATTTTTCTTACAATATTTACAACATTTTTATACAAAAAAAAAATCAATAATTTTGCGCTTTGCAGAACGAAAGAAGAACTTTCCGCAAAAAAATACTTGTATTAAGTGCCATTCATATGAGCTGCGAACTGCGTCTGCGAATAATTCTTTTAAATATATTTCTGAAGCAAATATTAACTTATTCTTATTTTAGTTGTTTAACAAATGAAATAATTTACCATATTTTAACATTTTTATAGAAAATATTGCGTTAAATTACCTAAACTTACAAAAAATAACACATTTTAATATTTTCTACGCGACCATTAACTGCGAACTGTTAAATGAAAATTCTCAGTCCACAAATACAAGACGCATTCCACAAAGCTGCGAACAACTAATTCGCTCGAATTTAACCTCAAAAATAAAATATCTTTTGTTACTCGTTTGTTTGATTTGGACAGTTCGCAGTTCTCTGCGACCACTCATATGAATGAAATGTCACATTCTGCGACCGTTCGCAATTCGCAGATGCAGTTCGCGGCTTCATATGAATGGCTTTAAATTCTGAAATAATCAAATTAAGGTAAGACTGCACTCAGCGGAACTGCACGGTGCTAAGCTTAGCCGCAAATTATATCTAAAGAGAAAATAATCCGATTTTAAGAAATTCATTTTTCGTATAGTGCGAGACATCGACTGAAAGGTGGCCCTTCCTAGATTACGAATTTGCATTTTTCAAGTCGCTAGGCCGCTTAGTTTAGCCGCAAATCAAGTTTGAAGGTTCCAACTTTGGTGGGTCTACAACGTTTAGGTTGGCCAGAAATCGCGTTTAAAGATAAAAGTCGGTTTTTCATATCATGCGATACATCGATTGAAAGGTGGCATTCCCTAGATTACGAATATGCATTTTTTAAGTCGGTAGGGCACTTAGTTTAGCCGCAAATCGAGTTTGAAGGTTCCAACTTTGGTGGGTCTACGGCGTTTAGGTTGGCCAGAAATCGCGTTTAAAGATAAAAGTCGGTTTTTAATATCATGCGATACATTGATTGAAAAGTGGCACTCCCTAGATTAAATATGCCATTTTAAAGTCTCACAACAACCAAAGAATATTTCATTCTCGCACCAAAGGTTTTGCGTTGGTTTGGGAGAACCTTTATGTTAGACCGCACTCGACGGAACTGTACTGCAGCGGAACTACACTTCACACAAATTCGGGGTTGGGTATAGTTCATCCCAGCACCTTTCGTCCCGACTCAAATGAACCCGCCGGTCTGGTACCACTGGACATTTGGTCCCAGGACAACTCGACCCAGACACCTCGACCCAAAAACAGAATTTCGTTCCCGAAAAATATTTTACCGAAAATAAAACTCAACGAAGCCAATGGTTTGTGCATTTAATAGTTTCGGTGTAATTATATTTATGTGAGTGATTTTTTTGGTTGAAAGGAGGAGGAACTACAATTAGTTTTTGTTTCTAGGGGATACGCGATTTGTTGATATTTAGCAACAACAATTACTTTAAGAGGAGTGAGTTATAATGAAGTGTGAGGTTGTTAGATTTAGATTATATTTATGAGAGGAAGCAGGGGTGTCAACCCAGACCAACCCAAGACACTTGGTACCAACTCACTTCAACCCGCACAGTTGGTCCCAAGACTCAATCCATCCCGAGACACTTCAACCCGGAAGCCAAATCTCGTCCCAAGAAAATCATACCGGAAATTAAAAAAACACTCCGAAATTTAATGGTTGGTGTATTTGCTTCGGTATTTTTTAAAAATGGTTCGTGAATTTGATTGAGAGAATTTGTCAGCGCCAGCGGATTCATAAGCAATATTTGAATTCTGAATTATGCTCCGCTTACATTATTTGGTTTATTATTATTGCTTTCTATCGTCGAGTCAACAAATGTTGACGTTTTTCATTTTTGGGCATTTAGCGATGCAATATATTGCCTCAAATATTTCCAATAGACCCGTTGAGTAAGGCATGATGCAACTTTTATGGCTTTCTGGTGTGTTTTGTAGCGCGTTTTCTTCTAATACAGTAAGGTAGAACTGTAATTGTGGGAAAAGTACTTGCGTAAACGTACAAAAACAAGCAAATACAGCAGAAAATACACTACAGAACAATTATTATTGTTGGTAAGTACAGAATTTTGATGATGTGGACGATGATTGCGATGAAGATTACAATCTACAGCCTCAGCCGCTGAAGCGATTTCATTCAAATTTGGCACTTGACCTTTTAGGGTCTTAGCGGATATTATTAAAAAAAAAAAAATACTACTAAAAAACATTTTTCTTACAATATTTACAACATTTTTATACAAAAAAAATCATCAATAATTTTGCGCTTTGCAGAACGAAAGAACTTTCCGCAAAAAAATACTTGTATTAAGTGCCATTCATATGAGCTGCGAACTGCGTCTGCGAATAATTCTTTTAAATATATTTCTGAAGCAAATATTAACTTATTCTTATTTTAGTTGTTTAACAAATGAAATAATTTACCATATTTTAACATTTTTATAGAAAATATTGCGTTAAATTACCTAAACTTACAAAAAATAACACATTTTAATATTTTCTACGCGACCATTAACTGCGAACTGTTAAATGAAAATTCTCAGTCCACAAATACAAGACGCATTCCACAAAGCTGCGAACAACTAATTCGCTCGAATTTAACCTCAAAAATAAAATATCTTTTGTTACTCGTTTGTTTGATTTGGACAGTTCGCAGTTCTCTGCGACCACTCATATGAATGAAATGTCACATTCTGCGACCGTTCGCAATTCGCAGATGCAGTTCGCGGCTTCATATGAATGGCTTTAAATTCTGAAATAATCAAATTAAGGTAAGACTGCACTCAGCGGAACTGCACGGTGCTAAGCTTAGCCGCAAATTATATCTAAAGAGAAAATAATCCGATTTTAAGAAATTCATTTTTCGTATAGTGCGAGACATCGACTGAAAGGTGGCCCTTCCTAGATTACGAATTTGCATTTTTCAAGTCGCTAGGCCGCTTAGTTTAGCCGCAAATCAAGTTTGAAGGTTCCAACTTTGGTGGGTCTACAACGTTTAGGTTGGCCAGAAATCGCGTTTAAAGATAAAAGTCGGTTTTTCATATCATGCGATACATCGATTGAAAGGTGGCATTCCCTAGATTACGAATATGCATTTTTTAAGTCGGTAGGGCACTTAGTTTAGCCGCAAATCGAGTTTGAAGGTTCCAACTTTGGTGGGTCTACGGCGTTTAGGTTGGCCAGAAATCGCGTTTAAAGATAAAAGTCGGTTTTTAATATCATGCGATACATTGATTGAAAAGTGGCACTCCCTAGATTAAATATGCCATTTTAAAGTCTCACAACAACCAAAGAATATTTCATTCTCGCACCAAAGGTTTTGCGTTGGTTTGGGAGAACCTTTATGTTAGACCGCACTCGACGGAACTGTACTGCAGCGGAACTACACTTCACACAAATTCGGGGTTGGGTATAGTTCATCCCAGCACCTTTCGTCCCGACTCAAATGAACCCGCCGGTCTGGTACCACTGGACATTTGGTCCCAGGACAACTCGACCCAGACACCTCGACCCAAAAACAGAATTTCGTTCCCGAAAAATATTTTACCGAAAATAAAACTCAACGAAGCCAATGGTTTGTGCATTTAATAGTTTCGGTGTAATTATATTTATGTGAGTGATTTTTTTGGTTGAAAGGAGGAGGAACTACAATTAGTTTTTGTTTCTAGGGGATACGCGATTTGTTGATATTTAGCAACAACAATTACTTTAAGAGGAGTGAGTTATAATGAAGTGTGAGGTTGTTAGATTTAGATTATATTTATGAGAGGAAGCAGGGGTGTCAACCCAGACCAACCCAAGACACTTGGTACCAACTCACTTCAACCCGCACAGTTGGTCCCAAGACTCAATCCATCCCGAGACACTTCAACCCGGAAGCCAAATCTCGTCCCAAGAAAATCATACCGGAAATTAAAAAAACACTCCGAAATTTAATGGTTGGTGTATTTGCTTCGGTATTTTTTAAAAATGGTTCGTGAATTTGATTGAGAGAATTTGTCAGCGCCAGCGGATTCATAAGCAATATTTGAATTCTGAATTATGCTCCGCTTACATTATTTGGTTTATTATTATTGCTTTCTATCGTCGAGTCAACAAATGTTGACGTTTTTCATTTTTGGGCATTTAGCGATGCAATATATTGCCTCAAATATTTCCAATAGACCCGTTGAGTAAGGCATGATGCAACTTTTATGGCTTTCTGGTGTGTTTTGTAGCGCGTTTTCTTCTAATACAGTAAGGTAGAACTGTAATTGTGGGAAAAGTACTTGCGTAAACGTACAAAAACAAGCAAATACAGCAGAAAATACACTACAGAACAATTATTATTGTTGGTAAGTACAGAATTTTGATGATGTGGACGATGATTGCGATGAAGATTACAATCTACAGCCTCAGCCGCTGAAGCGATTTCATTCAAATTTGGCACTTGACCTTTTAGGGTCTTAGCGGATATTATTAAAAAAAAAAAAATACTACTAAAAAACATTTTTCTTACAATATTTACAACATTTTTATACAAAAAAAATCATCAATAATTTTGCGCTTTGCAGAACGAAAGAACTTTCCGCAAAAAAATACTTGTATTAAGTGCCATTCATATGAGCTGCGAACTGCGTCTGCGAATAATTCTTTTAAATATATTTCTGAAGCAAATATTAACTTATTCTTATTTTAGTTGTTTAACAAATGAAATAATTTACCATATTTTAACATTTTTATAGAAAATATTGCGTTAAATTACCTAAACTTACAAAAAATAACACATTTTAATATTTTCTACGCGACCATTAACTGCGAACTGTTAAATGTAAATTCTCAGTCCACAAATACAAGACGCATTCCACAAAGCTGCGAACAACTAATTCGCTCGAATTTAACCTCAAAAATAAAATATCTGTTGTTACTCGTTTGTTTGATTTGGACAGTTCGCAGTTCTCTGCGACCACTCATATGAATGAAATGTCACATTCTGCGACCGTTCGCAATTCGCAGATGCAGTTCGCGGCTTCATATGAATGGCTTTAAATTCTGAAATAATCAAATTAAGGTAAGACTGCACTCAGCGGAACTGCACGGTGCTAAGCTTAGCCGCAAATTATATCTAAAGAGAAAATAATCCGATTTTAAGAAATTCATTTTTCGTATAGTGCGAGACATCGACTGAAAGGTGGCCCTTCCTAGATTACGAATTTGCATTTTTCAAGTCGCTAGGCCGCTTAGTTTAGCCGCAAATCAAGTTTGAAGGTTCCAACTTTGGTGGGTCTACGGCGTTTAGGTTGGCCAGAAATCGCGTTTAAAGATAAAAGTCGGTTTTTAATATCATGCGATACATTGATTGAAAAGTGGCACTCCCTAGATTAAATATGCCATTTTAAAATCTCACAACAACCAAAGAACATTCCATTCTCGCACCAAAGGTTTTGCGTTGGTTTGGGAGAACCTTTATGTTAGACCGCACTCGACGGAACTGTACTGCAGCGGAACTACACTTCACACAAATTCGGGGTTGGGTATAGTTCATCCCAGCACCTTTCGTCCCGACTGAAATGAACCCGCCGGTCTGGTACCACTGGACATTTGGTCCCAGGACAACTCGACCCAGACACCTCGACCCAAAAACAGAATTTCGTTCCCGAAAAATATTTTACCGAAAATAAAACTCAACGAAGCCAATGGTTTGTGCATTTAATAGTTTCGGTGTAATTATATTTATGTGAGTGATTTTTTTGGTTGAAAGGAGGAGGAACTACAATTAGTTTTTGTTTCTAGGGGATACGCGATTTGTTGATATTTAGCAACAACAATTACTTTAAGAGGAGTGAGTTATAATGAAGTGTGAGGTTGTTAGATTTAGATTATATTTATGAGAGGAAGCAGGGGTGTCAACCCAGACCAACCCAAGACACTTGGTACCAACTCACTTCAACCCGCACAGTTGGTCCCAAGACTCAATCCATCCCGAGACACTTCAACCCGGAAGCCAAATCTCGTCCCAAGAAAATCATACCGGAAATTAAAAAAACACTCCGAAATTTGATGGTTGGTGTATTTGCTTCGGTATTTTTTAAAAATGGTTCGTGAATTTGATTGAGAGAATTTGTCAGCGCCAGCGGATTCATAAGCAATATTTGAATTCTGAATTATGCTCCGCTTACATTATTTGGTTTATTATTATTGCTTTCTATCGTCGAGTCAACAAATGTTGACGTTTTTCATTTTTGGGCATTTAGCGATGCAATATATTGCCTCAAATATTTCCAATAGAGCCGTTGAGTAAGGCATGATGCAACTTTTATGGCTTTCTGGTGTGTTTTGTAGCGCGTTTTCTTCTAATACAGTAAGGTAGAACTGTAATTGTGGGAAAAGTACTTGCGTAAACGTACAAAAACAAGCAAATACAGCAGAAATTACACTACAGAACAATTATTATTGTTGGTAAGTACAGAATTTTGATGATGTGGACGATGATTGCGATGAAGATTACAATCTACAGCCTCAGCCGCTGAAGCGATTTCATTCAAATTTGGCACTTGACCTTTTAAGGTCTTAGCGGATATTATTTAAAAAAAAAAAAAATACTACTAAAAAACATTTTTCTTACAATATTTACAACATTTTTATACAAAAAAAAAAAATCAATAATTTTGCGCTTTGCAGAACGAAAGAAGAACTTTCCGCAAAAAAATACTTGTATTAAGTGCCATTCATATGAGCTGCGAACTGCGTCTGCGAATAATTCTTTTAAATATAATTCTGAAGCAAATATTAACTTATTCTTATTTTAGTTGTTTAACAAATGAAATAATTTACCATATTTTAACATTTTTATAGAAAATATTGCGTTAAATTACCTAAACTTACAAAAAATAACACATTTTAATATTTTCTACGCGACCATTAACTGCGAACTGTTAAATGAAAATTCTCAGTCCACAAATACAAGACGCATTCCACAAAGCTGCGAACAACTAATTCGCTCGAATTTAACCTCAAAAATAAAATATCTGTTGTTACTCGTTTGTTTGATTTGGACAGTTCGCAGTTCTCTGCGACCACTCATATGAATGAAATGTCACATTCTGCGACCGTTCGCAATTCGCAGATGCAGTTCGCGGCTTCATATGAATGGCTTTAAATTCTGAAATAATCAAATTAAGGTAAGACTGCACTCAGCGGAACTGCACGGTGCTTAGCTTAGCCGCAAATTACATCTAAAGAGAAAATAATCCGATTTTAAGAAATTCATTTTTCGTATGGTGCGAGACATAAGGTGGCCCTTCCTAGATTACGAATATGCATTTTTCAAGTCGCTAGGCCGCTTAGTTTAGCCGCAAATCAAGTTTGAAGGTTCCAACTTTGGTGGGTCTACGACGTTTAGGTTGGCCAGAAATCGCGTTTAAAGATAAAAGTCGGTTTTTCATATCATGCGATACATCGATTGAAAGGTGGCATTCCCTAGATTACGAATATGCATTTTTTAAGTCGGTAGGGCACTTAGTTTAGCCGCAAATCAAGTTTGAAAGTTCCAACTTTGGTGGGTCTACGACGTTTAGGTTGGCCAGAAATCGCGTTTAAAGATAAAAGTCGGTTTTTAATATAATGCGATACATTGATTGAAAGGTGGCACTCCCTAGATTAAATATGCCATTTTAAAGTCTCACAACAACCAACGAACATTTCATTCTCGCACCAAAGGTTTTGCGTTGGTTTGGGAGAACCTTAATGTTAGACCGCACTCGACGGAACTGTACTGCAGCGGAACTACACTTCACACAAATTCGTATTATAAAGTTCGTAGTATAAAGTTCAGTTGCCGCTAAGTGCGATAAATCTCGAACAATTTCATACAAATAATATTTTGCCGTGTCGTGAAGTAGTTCTGCCGAAGTTGATTGCGGTTAATTAACAAATCATTATTATTCTGATCGTTTTCGTTTTCTAACTGTAGGTGTTTGGAATGTTACTTTTCGTTTTCAATACGAGAAAGAAATCAGAACGGGTGAAATTCAAAAATCATCATTCACAGAAACAGCAACAAAATTCAATTGCTTTGCATTAAACAAAATGGTAGCCCTGCTTCAATTTTGATAGCAAAGTATAGCTATTATATGAAAGTCTTTGTGAATTGGGGATCGAAATTTCTTTGATTTAGCAATTAATGTATTTATAAAACCCAGAAGCCTCTCTCTGTGAAAAACATTAGCTTTACGAATTAATTTTATATGAACGGGTAATAATAGGTGCGTTTTATTGGTCTTGTGAGTGAAAAGAAGAACGCCCATATTTCAGATATTTAATCGGACATGTCAATGACTTGTGTTGATGCAGTTGAGTTGTTGTTTTTGAAACACGATTTGCGCTAAACTAAGTGTCAAAAGACCTCAAACCAAACACCTTTTTTCTCTTTAAATGGGATTTGCGGCTAAACTAAGCATCGCCGTAGGGAATTAAATATTACATATTCGTGATTTGGGAAGTGCCCTCTTTCCATCAAAAACGCAAGACAAAAAAAAACAACTTTTGAAAATCGATATGTACAATGGTAGACCCCCCAAAGTTGGAACCTTCAAACTTGATTTGCGGCTAAACTAAGCGGATATTCGTAATCTAGGGAGTGCCACCTTTCAATCGATGTATCGCATGATATGAAAAACCGACCTTTATCTTTAAACTTGATTTGCGAGCCACAGAAGCATCGTAGACCCCCCAAAGTTTGCTTGACTTGATTTGCGGCTAAACAAAACTTAAAAAAAAAACAAAACTAAAAATTGCATATTCGTGATCTAGGGACTGCCACCTTTCAATCGATGTATCGCATGATATGAAAAACCGACTTTTATCTTTGAACTCGATTTGCGAGCCACAGAAGCATCGTAGACCCCCCAAAGTTTGCTTGACTTGATTTGCGGCTAAACTAAGCATCTTACAAAACTAAAAATTGCATATTCGTGATCTAGGGACTGCCACCTTTCAATCGATGTATCGCATGATATAAAAAACCAACTTTTATCTTTAAACTCGATTTGCGAGCCACAGAAGCATCGTAGACCCCCCAAAGTTTGCACATTCAAACTTGATTTGCGGCAAAACTAAGCATCTTACAAAACAAAAAATTGCATATTCGTGATCTAGGGACTGCCACCTTTGAATCGATGTATCGCATGATATGAAAAACCGACTTTTATCTTTAAACTCGATTTGCGAGCCACAGAAGCATCGTAGACCCCCCAAAGTTAGCTTGACTTGATTTGCGGCTAAACTAAGCATCTTACAAAACTAAAAATTGCATATTCGTGATCTAGGGACTGCCACCTTTCAATCGATGTATCGCATGATATGAAAAACCGACTTTTATCTTTAAATTCGATTTGCGAGCCACAGAAGCATCGTAGACCCCCCAAAGTTTGCTTGACTTGATTTGCGGCTAAACTAAGCATCTTACAAAACTAAACATTGCATATTCGTGATCTAGGGACTGCCACCTTTCAATCGATGTATCGCATGATATGAAAAACCGACTTTTATCTTTAAACTCGATTTGCGAGCCACAGAAGCATCGTAGACCCCCAAAGTTTGCACATTCAAACTTGATTTGCGGCGAAACTAAGCATCTTACAAAACTAAAAATTGCATATTCGTGATCTAGGGATTGCCACCTTTCAATCGATGTATCGCATGATATCATTTTCGTTTAGAAAAGTGTTAACTCTACATATATTAGGCCTATTCAAGGCCTATCTTCCGACATAACACCTGTATTTTTCCGATTTTTCGTTTAGGAGCAGGAACCGTTTTTCCGATTTTAGCTTATTATCGTAGCAGCGTTAGCCAGCCAGTAAGTCAGGGATATGCGTAAAGAAATATAATAAATAGTTAAAAAAAAAAAAAACCATAATTGAACAATTTCTCATCACTTTTTAAATGTTTAAGCAAGTAAGAAAAGATATTTATTTTAACATGAAAATGGTTTTCATTCTGCAAACAAATGTTTTTTTTTTTTTATTTTGTTAAAAAGTTATATTGTTTTGTAAAAAAGTTAGTTTTTTCTTTATAAAAAATTATTTTTTTTTGTATAAAAGTTAAGTTATTTTTTTTACAAATTTTTTTTTGTAAAAAAGTTATTTTTTTTTTTGTTAAAAAGTTTATTTTTTTTTTGTAAAAAAGTTTTTTTTTGTAAAAAAGTTTATTTTTTTTTTTTGTTAAAAAGTTTATTTTTTTTTTTTTGTAAAAAAGTTTATTTTTTTTTGTAAAAAAGTTTTTTTTTTTTTTTTATAAAAAAGTTTATTTTTCTTTTGTTAAAAAGTTATTTTTTTTGTAAAAAAGTTGTTTTTCTTTTTTTGTAAAAAAAGTTTAAAAAAAAATATCCCCCAAATCATAAAAAGCTAAAGTTCCAACTTAGAACGCTTTAGGTTGTAGGTTGTCGTCGCCAACCCGTCTACACGTCACCAAAACCTGCACCAAAAAAGGCACCACAAAACAAACCTTAAAATCATAACAGTTGTATCATGCCCTAAAAAACTGCATTTTTTCACAATTTTCCGAAACTATTTAATGCACAAACCGTTGAGTTTTATTTTCGGTAAGTTTTTTCAGGGACGAAATTCTGTTTTTGGGTCGAGGTGTCTGGGTCGAGTTGTCCTGGGACCAAATGTCCAGTGGTACCAGACCGGCGGGTTTTTTTTTTTATATTTAGCGCGAGCTAAAGGGGTTATGAATACCCTTAAAGTGATAAACACAGCACGAGTGATTAGGTAGGTTGGAGGGGATTTGAAAGGAGAAACCGATGTACATTGGTTTTGAATGTCTGTAGATCACAATGGGAGGGGAAGATAGAGCTGGGTAGAGCATTCCACATTCGTGTAGTGCGACTAAAGAAAGAATCTCTGTACTTAACTGTACGTCCGAAGTTGGGCTCAAGGGTAAACTGATGGGCATTCCTAGAAGCGCGAGTATTACGGTTGAATTGTTTAAGGGGAGGAATGCAACTGGCTATTTCGCTAGAGCAATTTTTGTTAAAATAACGGTAAAATAACCGTGAAACATTTCGACGGTGTTCCAGAGATGTAAACTTTTCCGTTATAGTTCTTTCACCTATCATTTTAAGAGCTCTCTTTTGAATTCTATCCAATAGACTCAAGTGGGTTATTGGAGCACCTGCCCAAATATGGGAGTTGTACTCAAGTTTTGGACGAATAAAGGCTTTGTAGATCACAGCCAGATCGGAGGGGGAGAAAAATTTCTTGCATCGACGGAGAAAACCTAAAAACCTAGCAGCATTTTTGGCGATGTCAAATATGTGGTCATTCCACAAAAGGTGGTCTGTGACACACATACCGAGGACTGAAAGCTGTTCAGTTTCCTCTATGCAAGTGCCGCTCATGGATAGCAGCATTGGGGGTGGGTTCCGCTTTAACGACAGGAGACAGCATTGAGTTTTAGAAGCATTAAATTCTACACGGTGTTTTATTCCCCAGTGGACAATACTGTCAAGATCAGAATTTAATGAGCTTATCATACGCTGCCGTTCAAGTTCCACATCCGAAGGACATGAATGTGAATCAAGAAACGAATATGAAAAGCTGAGGGTACTGTCGTCAGCAAAACAGTTTAATGGATTAGAAGTTTCAGATAAGAGATCATTTATGAATATTAGGAAGAGGGTCGGAGACAAAACGGAGCCCTGGGGCACACCAGCATTTATTTTGTGGATTTCAGATTTGAAACCGTCCAATACAACTTGTATTGAGCGGTCCGAAAGGTAATTTCTAATCCAACGAAGAAGAGATTCATCGATACCAAATGCACGCATTTTCGATAAGAGAGCTTGATGCCAAACTCTATCAAATGCTTTTGAAATATCAAGCGCAATAATCTTACTTTCTCCAAAACGATGTAAAGATTTGTGCAGCTGTTCGGTGAGATATACCATCAGATCACCAGTGAACCTATTGCTACGAAAGCCGTACTGCCGGTCATTAAGAAGCTTTCGTTCTTCGAGATATTTCTTTAGCTGAAAATTAATCAGCGTTTCCATAACCTTGGAAAGAAGGGACGTAAGCGCAATTGGTCGATAGTTGGAGGGGGAAGAAGACACGCCTTTTTTAGGGACAGGCTGGACAAATGCTGTTTTTCATCCACTCGGAAAGAGACCAGTAGAGTAGGACAGATGGAAAAGCTTACGCAGTGGTTTTGCCAGCGTTGAAGAACACCTCTTCAGAACAATGGGAGGGATACTATCCGGGCCAGCGGATTTGTGAACGTCGAGATCTTTTAGAACTCTAGCAACTGCACGAGTGCGAAAGAAGATTTGTCCCATAAAATCATTTACGCTCTCAAGTACAGGAGGAGTCATGACACTTTCTGGCAGCATCGAATTAACAGCCAACTGTGCTGCAAGCATATTGGCTTTATCTTGCGAGCTGACAAAAGGAGTATCATTGAAGACGAGCGTTGGAACCGAGGACGAGGTGGTGTTTCGTATGTTTTTTACAAATGACCAAAAATTTTTACTACCTTTGGGACATTGTAGTATTTTTTGCCGTAACTTTTGATCATGTAAAAATTTGGTTCGTCGAATATGAACGTTACAGGTCTTTCTAGCTTGTTGAAACTTTTTTTCGGTTTTCCTCAGTAGGGTTGGCTTTATAACAACGGAAGCTTACTACTCTGATCCTGATAACCGCTTTACAGCTCGAATCAAACCATGAGTTTTCTTTGGGCTTGATAGATTTTACCCTATTTGGGATAAAATTTTTCATTCCACAATGAATTAAATTTGTGATCATGTCTGTACTGGCATCTACGTCACTATCGAGGAAGCATAGTGACCAGTTAAAGCTCCTGAAAAAATCATTGAGACCGTCCCAGTTGGCTTTCTCATATTGCCAAACGGTTCTCTTGGGAGTTTTTTCTCTAACTGGATTTTGTTGGCATGAGAAATTTGCAGATATGACACAATGGTCTGATGTGCCTAGAGGCGATAATATACTAATAGTGTATTTATCAGGGTCAGAGGTAAGGAACAAGTCTAGAGTGTTAGCGGATTGACCTGCAACGTCAGGAATCCGTGTAGGCTCGTCAACAAGCTGAGTTAAGTTGTTTAATTCAGCAAAAATCTCGGCGTACCTTCCTTCGGGTGTTGTCTGACCCGAATAGCGTAGCCACGAAGAATTATGTACATTGAAATCGCCCGTAACAACGATTTCACTGTGCGGAAAATGGGAAATAATTCTCTGGATGGAGTCAGATAGTGCATCGAGTTCAGTGGAAGTCGAATTACCATCCAAACTAGGACTACGATAAACAAAACAAGTATGGATGATGCGCTTATGGATGGTGATTTTAAACCACATGAAATTAAAGTTTGTATTCAAACAAGAACCATATTGTGGTTGAAGCTGATAAGCAACATCGTTTCGAACATACACGGCGAGACCATGATGAGAAAAAAATAAAGGCACTAAGCTATAACCATGTAGGCTGAATTCCGAGCGATCGGTATTTTCCCCTACCTGCGTTTCACTAAGTGCCAAAACAGCTGGCCTGTTTTTCACAGTATGGACATATGCAGCACAAAAATTCTGCCTAAGTCCCCGAATGTTGCTGTAGTCAACCCTAAATTCACCCCCCATTACGAAAAAATAGACACAAGAAACCAAATCAGACAGTTAACTATGCTGTTATCAATTTTGGGCCCCAAAAAACTTTCCAGTACAAATACTACTAGTGTTATGCCTAAATAGCAAATGCACTGATCCGCCCCTGGATATCCAAAATCAATAACAACAATTTATCTGATATGCTTTGGCTCAATCAATTATAAGCATTGTATAGTATGATACATACACACACTGCATATAATGACTAAACCAAAGCACTGTGAGTGATGTGGGAAGGAGCGATAGGAATTTACCGCTGTGTTATGGATCGTTGTAGTTGAGCATCATCTTCTTTGATGCATGGGTGCACTTTTTGTTGTTTCTTTTATGCACTGGTACTGGCACTGGCACTTGAATTTTGATTTGGGTATTTTTTTTTAGGGAATATGGGCTATTGATTTTTGTTTTGTTTCACGCGGCGCTACTTGAAGGTGCACTTTTTGTTGTTGTTTTGCACTAGTACTGTGGCACTTGCACTTTTTTTTTTGTTTCTTATATGGAACTATTGTAATGATTAATTAGTGTAGACAATGTTTAAGAACTGGGGATATTTAATTATGTAAATCACCACTCCCGCACACGTCCACTCACAGTGGATTGCATTGGATCGGCATCGATCATGAAAGGTTTTCCAGGAGTCAGATAGGTCAGCACAGGAGCATTACACAAACGTAGCTTGAGTTCCTGAAAACTTTTCTCGCACTCAACTGACCATTTGAACGGCTTCCCCTTTTCAGTAAGTTGATGCAAGCTCTTAGCGATTCCAGCAAAGTCCTTCACAAAGCGCCGATAATATGTGGCTAGACCAAGAAAGCTACGGGGCTGATGTTTATCCTGTGGTGTTGGCCAATTCTTCACAGTGTCAACTTTCTCAGGATCAGTCTTTACTCCTTGGGAGGAGATGATATGTCCCAGGTATTTAACTTCGGTCTTGAAAAGCGCACATTTATCTGGATTTAATTTTAAGTGTGCTTCTCGAAGCCTCTGAAAAACAGCCTTAAGGTTTTCACAATGCTCGTCAAAAGTTTTTCCATAAACGATGACATCGTCCAAATATACAAGGCATGATTTCCAAGTAAGGCCTTGAAGAACACACTCCATCAGACGCTCAAATGTTGCCGGAGCGTTGCACAGTCCGAATGGCATTACTTTAAACTGCCACAGACCATTTCCGGTTGAGAAAGCTGTCTTCTCTCGATCTTCTGGATGGATTTCTACCTGCCAGTAGCCACTCTTCAAGTCTAACGTCGAGAACCACTGAGCTCCTTCCATTGCATCCAATGTATCGCTGATTCTGGGCAGAGGGTAGCTGTCTTTCTTTGTTACATCGTTCAGCCTACGGTAGTCCACACAAAATCGGGTGCTTCCATCTTTCTTTTTGACAAGAACAACTGGTGACGCCCAAGGGCTTTTGGAATTTTCGATTAGACCATCTTTCTTCATTGTCGATATCATTTCTTCAACTTCAGCTTGATTGGCTAATGGGAGACGTCTTGCTGGTTGTCAAATCGGTCTCGCATCACCTGTGTCGATTCGGTGCTGTACCAGTTGTGTTCGACCATACTGCCCACTCGGTGAAGAAAATATATCAGCGTACTCATGAAGAAGGCTTCCAGCAACACTAAGCTGACGTTGACTTAGATTGGATGGCTTGAGAATTTTGGCTTTCATGGAGCTGAATTTTCTGGGGTCCATTGGTTCTTCTGCGTTCATTTCTGTGATTTTAGTTATTGCGGTCACAGATTCGCATTTTCCAATTACTTCTCCTTTCTTGAGCTTGACCTCGTACGGTTTGATGTTCACAGTCCGTACGGGTACCATGTTGTTCTTTGGTTCCATAAGAGTCTTCCCTAAGATGATGTTTTGGGAATATTGCTCAGACTCTGGTTCCACCATGAGGTATCGATGGCTACCTAGATCGCCCTCTATTTTCGTCCAAACAAACACTTCTGAAGAGGCAGGCAAGCATATGTCTTCTTTGATGACAGTTCTTAGAGTTGATGAGTTTTCGTTGCCATAAACCATAGGAATCTCTATATTTTGGTACTTCAACACTTGCTTACCGATATCCAGAATCACTCCGTGCTCTTTCATGAAGTCGATTCCAATTATGCACTCATCACATATATCTGCTACCAAAAATAGATGCGAAAATTCTAATTCTGCCAAACGGATTTTAAGACGAACTTCTCCATATACTCTTGCTGCCCCATCTGTTGCAGTTTTAAGATGGTAGCTATTGGTCTTATGTAGCCACGTCATCTTGACCAAGTCTTTTCTTACAATGGAGGCTGTGGCACCGGTGTCAATTGTAGCCACGTGTTTCTTCCCATTTAATGTTGCGTCCACTGTCAGACTCTTACTGTTTCGTTTAGTCTGCGAGACTTGGATTGTGGTTCTGGGCCCATCGATACCAGGCCCAGCAGGAGCGATGATGTTATTGCTTACCTGTTCGCGGGTATAATTCCTGTTTCCACAATGTTGACAGGCGACTCTTCTTGGTGGCAACCTGTACTGGCGCTGGAGATGTCAGGTTTTGTTGCAATTCCAGCATCGAGCAAGTCCTTCTCGCTGACTTCTATGGAATTCAGCTTTCTGGCAAGAACATTCCTCAACTTCAAGTTCTCTTACCCGGTGAACTCCAAAGGAAGTCTGTTCTGATGCTTTCATAGTCAGAGCGAACGCTAATACTTCAGAAAGCGTGCGTTTTCCAGCAGTTCGAATTGCTCGCTGGAGGTTGATGTCGGAAACTGCACGGACAAAAGCCTCCGTTGCTAGCTGGTTGGTAATTTCATCTCCTGCAGTCGGGTATGCTAGGTGTGCCAACCGGTTGATTCGTTGTTCCTCTAGAAGATTCTTTTGCTCTTTTCGTTGGTCTTCAAACTGGGCGAGCAGCTGAGACATCATACTAGAAATGTCTAAGCTTGTACTTACTTGCTCTTCCGGCATTTAAATTACAAATAGAAACGTGTCTGGATTTTCATCGTGTTGCCTTAAATCTTCCTGCAGACGGATAATGAGGTCGTTTTTTGTTCCAGCAGTAGGAAGGCCTCGTCTGTTTAGTTCTGCTTTAAGTTCAACACAATTCAATGCATTCACAATTGTACCCATTTTTTTTTTTCTATTTTGTTCTTATATTTTTGTGTGTCACTTTTCACAAACACCTTTCTTATTTGTTCACTAATCTACACACTTTATCAATTTTTTTTTTCACCATCAATTATCTGAATTCACAGATTAAATAAGTTTTATTCCACTTTTTCTGACACCAATGTAATATTTTACTAAGGGTTCGCAATTAAAACTTATTTCCTTTATTCAAACTGAAACAACAATTACTTCACAAAATAAAACGCTTTTATTTCAAATCTTTTATTATAACCAAGCACAAGTATGCCACTCTTTATTCACACTGACATTTATTCATTCACATTCAAAATCGAACTGCTCTTTCGGACTGGTGCCCCTGTATTTATACCCGAAAATAGGGTTCTAGAATTTTCTAGGGTCTACTAGAAGGTGCTTTCCAAAAAGGTTTCGGCAATTATTCCAGTACGAAGGAGGCTGTACACCAACCGTGATTGATTTAATTATTTATTTCACTCAAAGATAGCGCGGAAAGTTATACTTATGTGGTTGTTTACATAACTGGGAATATTCACCACATTGCCCCCTTCTTAGGATTGATCGTCCCGATTTAATCCATTATTCCCACCGTTAGAACGGTGTAAACGGTCGCAGTGTACTACTTTAAGCTTACACCTTACTCCTCTCTGAATGCGGTAAACCACATCATTGATTCGCTTTACAACGGTATATGGGCCTTCCCATTTTTTTGTAGTTTTGGTGACAGTCCCTTTTGTCGGTGAGGATTGTAAAACCACACCAGGTCTCCTTCTTGGAATCCCATCGTTGTTGTACGGGTGTCGTACCGTGTTTTCATCCTATCAGTAGCGGTTTTTATGTTTTTCCTTGTCCGTTGATGAATGTCAATGAGTCTTTCTTTGAGGTTACCCACATATTCATCTGACCTTTCCAGTTCCATGGTATGGCATCCAAATTTGACTTCACTGGGCAGCCTTATTGTTGTGCCAAACAGGATCTCCGATGGTGTATGTCCCGTTGAACTATGAACCGCACTACGATAGGCCATCAAGAACAATGGAATATGGCGGTCCCAGTCTCGTTGGTAGTCACCTACAAGCTTGGACAGATGTTCTTTAAGAGTCCTGTTGAATCGTTCCACCATCCCATCAGATTGTGGATGAAGAGGTGTTGTCCTCGTCTTCTTGATGCCAAGGGAAAGAGCAAACCTCCTGAAAGATGTTAGATTCGAAGTTCCTTCCTTGGTCAGAATGCAGTTCCAAAGGTACGCCGAATCTGCTCACCCAATTGAAGATAATCTGATCAACAACTGTTTTAGTTTCTTGATTTGGGATGGCAAATGCCTCAGGCCACTTACTGAAGTAATCCATGACTACAAGGATGTATCGGTTTCCGCTGTTGGTCTCCGGAAACGGACCTGCGACATCTACTGCTATTCTTTCGAAAGGTGTGCCGACATTGTACTGTTGCATTTTACTTTGAAGCTTTTTACCTGGTCCCTTGGTAGCAGCACAAGTATCACATTTTCGGCACCACTTTTCGACATCATCTCTTGCATGTAGCCAGTAGAACCGTTGTCGTATCTTCTTCAGCGATTTATTGACTCCCAAATGACCTCCAGATGCTCCATCATGCATCTCTCGAAGAATGTCATTAACCTTTGACCTAGGCACTATCAACTGCATCAGATAGGACTTGCCATCTGCAGATTCCCATTTGCGCCTTAGTACTCCTTCTTGCACATGAAGTGAGTCCCACTGTGCACAGTATGCTTTGAGAGCTGGACTTCTATCGCAGATGTCACCCCATTCTGGTTTTTCTCCGTGTTCCTTCCATGCAAGAATGGGTTCTATATCCGAGTCTTCTTGTTGGGTAGTCCTCAGTTCTTCATTGCTCCAACCGTAAATAGGATCGGCTCTTATTCGTTGGATGGCAACCGCTTCCTTTTCTTCTTGACGCGTGCAATTCTTACAGTCCTGCTTACACGGACGTCGAGACAATGCATCTGCGTTTGAGTGCAGCTTTCCTCTTCGATGTTGAATTTCGTAGTCGTATGTCTGCAGTCTCTCGATCCATCTTGCTACTTGACCTTCTGGATTTTTGAAGTTCAGAAGCCAATTAAGCGCACCATGATCTGTTCGAAGGAGGAACTTCTGTCCATAGATGTACTTATGGAAGTGCTTTGTTGCCAAAATCAAAGCTAGAAGTTCCCTTCTGGTCACGCAATAATTGCGCTCTGGCCTCGAGAGCACTTTAATGTAGTAGGCGACGACTTTTTCTTCTCCTTCATGGACTTGCGACAGTACAGCTCCAATTCCGACGTTACTGGCATCGGCATCGATCATGAAAGGTTTTCCAGGAGTCGGATAGGTCAGCACAGGAGCATTACACAAACGTAGCTTGAGTTCCTGAAAACTTTTCTCGCACTCAACTGACCATTTGAACTTCCCCTTTTCAGTAAGTTGATGCAAGCTCTTAGCGATTCCAGCAAAGTCCTTCACAAAGCGCCGATAATATGTGGCTAGACCAAGAAAGCTACGGAGCTGATGTTTAACCTATGGTGTTGGCCAATTCTTCACAGTGTCAACTTTCTCAGGATCAGTCTTTACTCCTTGGGAGGAGATGATATGTCCCAGGTATTTAACTTCGGTCTTGAAAAGCGCACATTTATCTGGATTTAATTTTAAGTGTGCTTCTCGAAGCCTCTGAAAAACAGCCTTAAGGTTTTCACAATGCTCGTCAAAAGTTTTTCCATAAACGATGACATCGTCCAAATATACAAGGCATGATTTCCAAGTAAGGCCTTGAAGAACACACTCCATCAGACGCCTAAAAAGTCCGTTTTGCCCCACTAGCGCGGCAAAACGGACCTTTGAAAGGGGCAAAATGAACAACTGGTTTCATTTAACAATGATATTAAAAAAACTTATATTTTATTCAAAGTATTAAAAACTTAAATTCCTTCTTGGAAGTATACAAAAAATAAATAAACAGAGTAAGCGTCGAAAAATAAATAAAATAAATAAAAAGGAACTTTAAAACGAAACAATATAGACCGAGCGCCCACAGCAAATTTTGGGTGTAAACGATAGCAAAAATTCCTTTTGTTTTAAAATATGTAGATCCCTACTATTCATATATGAAAGTCTGGCATGTCGGGGTTGGGGCCTTTGTACGTAATGCTGTATTGAAAATGCATTTTGCGTAGGTGCCAAGTGTAGGAACTTCACAATTGTATTTAATTAAAGAGCTGAGCGCCCTAGATATAAATATGGGGTTCAAGACCTTTTCTTTGGTCAAAATATCGGAAAATATTTTGGACTCCATAACCATGTCTAGGGCATTCAGCTCTTTTATTAAATATGATTTTGAAGTTCCTACACTGCATTTAAGATTTAAAATGCAGAATTGCATACAAAAAGACTCAATCCCGACATTTCAGCGGGAAAAATTCAAAAATTTATTGAGGAAAAATCAGCTTTTTCCTTGAGGAATGGCGGCTGCACCGTCCACTTTTCAGCTGATTCCTTTGATGAAATTAACATGGGCATGTCCTAGGCGGGTAGCACATGCTGAAAATCCGATGAAAATTCACCAACGAAATCACTACTTCGTTGGAAGTTGTTTATTCACCAACCTAGGTTATGAAAAACATGGTAGTTGCATAATATGTGAATTCACTACATAAATGTATGTGGTTTATTTATCGGTTCAATATTTTCGATGAAAAAGGTAATGAAAATTCAATTGTCAAATCACAAGATAAGTGGTAGTTGTTTATTCATCAATTAGTTAATGCAATAATGAAAAATGTGAAGAAAATTAAATAAACAGTGAATTCATTAATTCTGTTGTGTTGTGAATTTGTGATTGGTTAAAATATAGAATTAAAACTTTAAATTAAAGTGAAATCACTAGGTCAGAGGTTGTTGGTTAATCACCACTTTACTTATGCGAAGTGGTGATTAACCAAACAACCCGAAATGCTTGGAGAAAATCTGAAATTGCCTCATTTTGATGGAAATTCACAAGTCCTGTTATAATATTTACTGTCAGTAGACAATGTGAACACAGAGAACACAAAAAAAATCAACTTCTATCAAAACACACAATGGCGGTACACACTTTACAAAGCATATGAGTGGACATAGACGATGAACTGATGAACTTCTACATGACTTTTCAACAGTTTTTTCATCGCATAATTTTCCCTATCAAAAGCAATTTTTAATTCAACGAAAGAAAGGGTTGTTTTCTAAACACAAAGCAGAAAGTGGGTTCAAATCTATGAACTGAGGAAACTTAGCATGACTCTTCACTTACTAAATCATTACATGTAAAAAAGTGGTTTCAAATCTATGAACTGAGGAAACCTCGCATGACTCTTCACTCATTAAATCATTGCATGTCGTTTCCTTTTATTATTTGGCTAGTGAATTGATTGAAGAATTCAGCTATTAAATTCATTGGGGACGATATTTACCGCTGGGATGCCAGACTTTCATACTTGCATATGAATAGTATGGACCTATGTATCTTAAAACAAATGGGATTTTTGCTATCGTTTACACCCAAAACTTGCTGTGGGCTCTCAGACTGATAAATTATTATCAGTTTCAGAACCTTAACAAAAATAACAAAAAAAGAAAAAATTACAACAAACAAAAATAACAAAAAACATAAAATAAATTCATTAAAATGACAGTCAGTTTTCTATTTTCTCACTGCGGACAATCTTGGCAATAGAAAAACTCGTCAATTTGTTAAATAAGAACTAAGTAGATCTTCTTTATCTTCGTGAAAGTCATGGAGCAAAACAGACTTATCCTAGGTAGTTTTTGTTCTGCCTTAAAATTGGAACTAGTACGTCGTGGGACAAAACGGGCTGGTAGTGGAGTTTTTTAAAAGAAATATTTTTATTTTTTTTAATATTATTTATTTACCCTTATTTCCAGTATTTTGAAATAACACAAGCGATCACAAACAATAACAAATTTACTTAGTTTTGGAAAAGTTCAACTTGTAGTCTTGGATCGGTTTTGCAAATTGGTTGTTTTTTAAGAGATAGGCCGTTTTCAAACTTTCTACATTTAAACCACAACTAACTTCAGTTTTTCAATGAAACTAAGAGATGTGTTGGCAAAGAAGGTTTTTCATAAGTTCTCATTATTGAACACAAGATGGAGCTAAGAACCACACTGAAAATCGGTTTGGTTCTTTTCGCCCCGAGGTCATTCTTGCCCCTAACAGCATTCGGTTTTTTGTGTTCGATTCAAAATTGAATCTTAGAAAGATAGGATCTGACTTGGAACAAATTAATTCATGAAAATTTACTGCTTACATATCCAAAGTATCCCAAATTCTTTTTTTTTTTTGGGGGGGGGGGCGGAATTCTTTTTATGGAATGATTACTTTTTTTTTAAGTATCTACAACAAGTAAAATATTACCCAAAACCATTTTAAAATAATGGGATATTAATGAAATTTGGTATAAATGTTTTATTTAATTAAAGATATTTTTTTAACGCCGAATCAAATAAAAGGAAAACCAATATGATACAAGCACCCTAAAAAAAGTTAGATTAATTTTGAAGCAAAATTGACTGTTTTTTTCCGTGGAGCAGGTCAAATATTTCACCCCCAAAAATCACCCTTGGACCTTAGATATTTGTATGCACTCTTTTGATCCTTGGGTGCCAATATAAATTTAATGGCGCAAAATTTTAAACAACCTATTGTTAAGGGCTTTACATTTAACTAGTTAACAATTTCCTAAGTTTTTAAACCTTTTGCTAACTACTAAACTAGTAAATTGCATTTGTAGTGTTTGAACTTGTTGAACACAATTTTGGATTTTATGCGTTGTAAATTAATTATATGTTGATGGAAACCCATCATGTACTTGGAATAAGTATTCGATATTTTTATTTTTATCATTTTAATTCATTAATTACAAAAAAAAAATGGGTACCAGAAGGACTCGACCCTGGAACATTCGGGTCTTCTCATATGGATTTAGTACGAAACTAAAAGAAAAATAGCCAGTTCGTGATTTTAACTTTAGTAAAATGTTAGGGGACAGTACGATGCTAAGCTCGTTTAAAATTAGCAAAACACAATTTTTAAGCTAGTATCATACTTAAACTGATTTAACAGCGTACTAAATCGTCTAAAATTTTGCGCCAATATTTTTAGCAAATTTCATAACTGTCAGAATTTGTTCATGGATGTTATGGTGATAATCACTTACTTGTATCTTTCCGTCAAAAAACACACACTTTAAGCACCGATATTTTTGGGGACTCTTTTGAAATGCCAAATGAAATATTTATACCAAGTTTCATTAATATCCCCTTATTTTAAAATAGTTTTTGGGTAATATTTTACTTATTGTACTTAAAAGAATGACATCATTCCATAAAAAGGACTTTAACTTTCTAGAGGATACATGTATCTTTTCAGTTTTGGTCTCTTTAAAATCAACGTTAAAAAGCACCCTAAAACAAGTGTGATATGATTAGATTATAAGGGTCTACCACGAAATCTAGAAAACCAAAATCTGGAAAGACAAAATCTCGAAAGTCATAATCTAGATGTCAAAATCTCGAATGGCAAAAATCTAGAAAACCAAAATATAGAATGTTTATAATCTAGAATAACAAAAATTTAGAAAGACAAAATCTATAACGACAAAAATCTCGAAAAAACCATTCACTTTTGAGACAATGCTTAAGATTTGCGCGCGCACCGATTTTAAAGAGACCAAAACTGAAGAGATACATGTATCCTGTAGAAAGTTAAAGTCCTTTTTATGGAATGATGACATTTTTTTAAGTACAATAAGTAAAATATTACCCAAAAACAATTTTAAAATAAAGGGATATTAATGAAATTTGGTATAAATATTTCATTTGGCATGTCAAAAGAGTCCCCAAAAATATCGGTGCTTAAAGGGTGTGTTTTTTGACGGAGAGATGCAAGTAAGTGAATATTACCATAACATCCATGAAATTTGCTAAAAATATTGGCGCAAAATTTTAGACGATTTAGTACGCTGTTAAATCATTTTAAGTATGATACTAGCTTAAAAATTGTGTTTTGCTAATTTTAAACGAGCTTAGCATCGTACTATCCCCTAACATTTTACTAAAGTTAAAATCACGAACTGGCTATTTTATCTTTTGAGTATCGTACTAAATCCATATGAGAAGACCCGAATGTTCCAGGTTCGAGTCCTTCTGGTACCCAATTTTTTTTTTTTTATTTTATTTTTTACTAATTAATGAAGTTAAAATGATAAAAATAAAAATATCGAATACTTATTTCAAGTACATGATGGGTTTCCATCAACATATAATTAATTTACAACGCATAAAATCAAAAATTGTGTTTCTCAAATTCAAACCCTACAAATGCAATTTACTAGTTAGCAAAAGTTTTAAACTTTTGGAATAGACGGTAAATTGCTAAATACTAAGGAACTTGTTAACTAGTAAAATGTTAAGCCCTTAACAGTAGGTTGTTTAAAATCTTGCGCCATTATATTTATATTGGCACCCAAGGATCAAAAGAGTGCATACAAATATCTAAGGTCCAAGGGTGATTTTTGGGGGTGTAATGATTGACCTGCTTCACGGAAAAAACAGTCAATTTTGCTTCAAAATTAATCTAACTTTTTTTAGGGTGCTTGTATCATATTGGTTTTCCTTGATTCGGCGTTAAAAAAATACCTTTAATGAAATAAAACATTTATACCAAATTTCATTTATATCCCATTATTTTAAAATGGTTTTGGGTAATAATTTACTTGTTGTAGATACTTAAAAAAAAGTAATCATTCCATAAAAAGGACTTCAACTTTCTACATGATTCATGTATCTTTTCAATTTTGGTCTCTTTTGAATCAGCGTTGAAAAGCACCCTAACAACATGTGTCATATGATTAGGTTAGATTATAACAAATTATTCAGCTTGATAAACTACCGCCCATTTGTTTTAAGATACATAGGTCCATACTATTCATATGCAAGTATGAAAGTCTGCATTAAGATTTTAAATCTTAAATCCAGTGTAGGAACTTCAAAATCATATTTAATAAAAGAACTGAATGCCCTAGACATGGTTATGGAGTCCAAAATATTTTCCGATATTTGGACCAAAGAAAAGGTCTTGAACCCCATATTTATATGTAGGGCGCTCAGATCTTTAATTAAATACAATTGTGGAGTTCCTACACTTGGCACCTACGCAAAATGCATTTTCAATACAGCATTACGTACAAAGGCCCCAACCCCGATATGCCAGACTTTTATATATGAATAGTAGGGACCTTCATATTTTAAAACAAAAGGAATTTTTGCTATCGTTTACACCCAAAATTTGCTGTAGGCTCTCGGTCTTTATTGTTTCGTTTTAAAGTTCCTTTTTATTTATTTTTCTACGATTACTTTGTTTATTTATTTTTTGTAAACTTCCAAGAAGGAATTTAAGTTTTTAATACTTTGAATAAAATATAAGTTTTTTTAATATCATTGTTAAATGAAACCAGTTGTTCATTTTGCCCCTTTCAAAGGTCCGTTTTGCCGCGCTAGTGGGCAAAACGGACTTTTTAGGTAAGGTTGTATATTTGTGTATATCTCTATATATACTTGTTTAATTTAACTATTCTGATTGTTTACTATGATGGAGTTCAAAGGTTAAAGTACTACTTAAACAAAAAATTTTCTTCTCTTTTATGAATAGAATAAAAAGAAGGAGCGTCTTAAGCTTAAGTGGTGCTCTTGCCCCACTCTCCATATGTCCTCAAGTTTTTAAGAAAATTAAAAACTACCAAAAACTACTTTTTTATATTTTTTTTTTTTTAACTTGGACTTACTTTGTTAGACAGGGCTGTTTTTATTTGTCCAGTTTTTTTGTATTTTGGTTGCACTAGTGCATAAACAGAATGATAGGTAAGGGGGGCATGCAGCACCCCAGCAACCCCCCTGCTTGGCCCAGTATAGGATTTGGGGTGGGTGCAAGTTTGGGTATATGCACATTTTCTTTTGGATTCAATATTTTCCATACAAAAACCTCCAAGCAATCACAAACGGTCACTCACGAAAGTCTACATACATCTATGAAAAATGGTATATCAATGCTTATAGACAAAATTTATATTTAATGTTCTAGCTAAATAACAAGAAAGTGACATATTTTGTTGTTCAATTACTGTCTAAAAAAATAAATATTTATATCTTATTTAAAACAACAAATGCATTTTAACTATAAGCCCAAATTAAGCGCTTTTTAATTGTGTATGTAGACTTTCGTGACTGACTGAACATCCCTCGTCCAATTTGATCAACTAGCAAAGTTTCAAAATATTGTGATGAATATGCCCAGTTATGTAAACAACCACACATTAGTGTTATGCGTGGTTTAATAAAAAGACGAAGTTCTTTTCTTTGCGTCTGAATTAAGACTACTCATTTATTCTTATATTTATTTACAGTGTCGATGAATTGGCATCGACAGATACTTAATATTAATATTGGATGGAGAGATGCTGCACACTCAGCATATTTGCTGTATTATAAAAAGAAGATAAGGCACCCAAAGAAAAGTATCTCATGACGGGTGGCATTTGATGTTTATTTCATAAACGTAAACAAATGCATATCCGGAAGGGATATCCGCAGTTAATTAGAAGATGTTATGCACAGTAAGCACAATAATAGTGACGGGCACAACATTAGTACAACTTTCCGCGCAATCTTTGAGTGAAATCAATAATTAAATCCATCACGGTTGGTGTTCGTACTGGAATAATTGACAAAACCTTTTTGGAAAGCACCATCTAGCAGACCCTAGAAAATTCTAGAACCCTTTATTTTCGGATATAGATACAGGGGCACAAGTCCGAAAGCGGCAGTTCGATTTTGAATGTGAATGAATAAAAACTTACAATTATTACATTTATATTGCACTTAAACACGAACAGAGATGTTCCCAGTAGCAAGTTTAACTGACAAGTAACTATCTGTAAATATTTGTCTTATCTTCATATTATATAAAAAAAAGAAAACATTTCGATCATCTGCTACATATGTCAGAGCTTTTTTCCTCCCCTCTTCTCCATCAGGTACTTGTAGTGTGGACTTACGTTGTCCATGTCTGTACGTCGGTTCATTGTTTTATCATGGTTGATTATATGAAGAGTCTCTATCATCATTCTTTTGTTTTGGTGCTCTTCCCGTTGTAATATTTGAACATCATCAAAGTTCGGAGAGTGACCAAGTGAGATGCAATGCGAGGCCAGTGCTGTCTTCTGATGCGCACTACTTTTTATGTCGGATTTATGTCCCGAAAGTCTATTTTTTAGTTTTTGTTTTGTTGTCCCTATGTAAATCTGGTTACATATTTCGTCTGAATTTCCACGGCAATTTATTTTGTAGACCAAGTCTGAGTGTTCCAGTTTGTCGGTTTTGGTTTTAAGGTTTGTGTAAAGTTGTGAGGCTGTGTTTGTTGATTTCATGGCTATTTTGTATTTTTCCATATCTAAAAAGTTTGCATCTTTAAACCGGTCCGCTATTTCTTTTACGTAAGTGAAGGATTTGTAGATTGTATTTTCATTTTGTTTTTCTATTTCAACTCTTTGGATGTTTCTGTTTTCATACTGTGTTATTAACGTTTTAATTATTGGTATGGGAAAGGCATTTTTTTGCAGTATTTCTTTTATTTTGATTTTGTTGCTTTTGTGGAACTCAGTGTCGCTAATCGAAAGGACTCTTTTTATCAGGTTGTTTGCTGTGTTGAAGACGATTTGTTTTGGGTGTTGGGAGAAGAAGTTTAGAAGTCTACCGGATGAGGTGGGTTTTTGGAACCAATCCATTTTCAGCTGTCCTTCTTGACGGATGACAACTGTATCCAAGTAAGACAACCTGTTGTTGGCTTCAACCTCAACTGTAAATTGTAATTTCCTACGGAAACTGTTGAGAGTTGTAAGGATTACTTCAATATCGTCTGCTTTAACAATAGCGAATATGTCATCAACATACTTTGTCAAAAGTTTTGGTTTATTTGTCAATTTCGCCAGGCAGTTTTCTAAGAGTTCCTCCAGTATGATATCCGCTATTATGGGTGAAGCTGGGTTTCCCATAGGCATCCCATCTCTTTGCTGGTAAGTCTTGTCACCATGGACCAAATAATTATTATCAATGATACAGAACCGTACAAGTTCAAGGAATTTTGTTTTTTTGATAAGTGTATGTTCCTTTATTTTTTCCCAGTTTTTGCCTATCAATTCTAGTGCCATTTTTAGCGGAATGTTTGTAAAAAGAGATATTACATCGAAAGACACTAAAATTTCGTCATTTTCTGTTCTCAATCCACGCAATTTGGATTTAAAATGAAGGGAATCCTTAACATTGAAGTCCGAGTTCAATGTGAGGTTTTTCAAAATGGGGTCGGACCGTATAGGCCAATATACATTTCGATCTTCCATCATTGTTTTCATCTTTATGTCGTAGTCATGTTTGTATATTGCTACCGTAACATTGCCTTTGTCCGCTGATACAATGAATATTTCTTAATGTTTTTTAAGAAATTGTTTTGTTTCGGTGAAAAGGTTGGTAATGTATTTGTTGAAGTCGGAAAATTTCCTTTTTTCCATGCAATTATCTAACATGTTTGCAAATTTTCCACGTGCCTTTTCTCGTTCATCGTTGTCGGTAATGGTTTGGATACAATCCTCACCGTCTGCGATAATTTTGAAAAGGGAGTTAGAAGTTGACTGAATTGTACTAGGAAAAGCGTACTTTGGACCGAGCGAAAGTAAGTATTGGATATCGTCTGGTATGGGAACACTGGTTTTATTGACAAACCAATTTTTATTTAGATGCATGCCATATTTCTCTTTTATTCTCTCTTTTAACACCGCTAGTTTTTTGTCGTGTGTTTGTTTTAGTTTTTCTTTTCTATTGACGATATGTTTTTGTTCGTGGTAAAGAAAGCTAGAGTGTTCTTGGTCAGTCATTGTCGATGCTATATAACTTTCTATATCTGTTATTATTTTTACTGAGGAGGTTAGGTTTCGGTGTTTTGCGGAAAAAATAGATTCAGGATTTTGCAGTGGAAATTGTACTTTGTTTTTTGAAAAGATACTAATAAAGAATGATTTTTACCAATATCCTGTTGAAATAAATCTTCTAGGTGTGCTGTTGTGTTTGTGATGAAGTTTGGTGTCAGTCCAAGTTTTCTGCATTTTAGAAGAAAAATTTAGCTTGCTGTTGTTTTCACTCTCTTCGTGCTCAGTTTTCTGTATTGTTTTAATGTGTTGCAAAATTTGTTGCCATACTTATCCCTCATACTGCTGTAAAAAGCCATTTTGTTGTTCATTAAACCAGGATGGTTTTTGTTTGGTGGAAATTAATTCGGAGTGCCCTCCGATAATTATACTTGTGGAATTTGTGACCTTTAAATCTTCTTAGTGATAGTAGCTAAATGGGCTTCAGGTCAATTGAAACAAATCAATTATTTCACAACGTTTCGTCCATGAATATGGACATCATCAGGTGCGAGCAATGATGGTTTCTATATTTGCGTATTTTTAAATGATTAATATGTTACAAAATCAGTTTTACACATTGAAACATTACAAACTTACAATTATTACATTTATATTGCACTTAAACACGAACAGAGATGTTCCCAGTAGCAAGTTTAACTGACAAGTAACTATCTGTAAATATTTGTCTTATCTTCATATTATATAAAAAAAAGAAAACATTTTGATCATCTGCTACATATGTCAGAGCTTTTTTCCTCCCCTCTTCTCCAGCAGGTACTTGTAGTGTGGACTTACGTTGTCCATGTCTGTACGTCGGTTCATTGTTTTATCATGGTTGATTATATGAAGAGTCTCTATCATCATTCTTTTGTTTTGGTGCTCTTCCCGTTGTAATATTTGAACATCATCAAAGTTCGGAGAGTGACCAAGTGAGATGCAATGCGAGGCCAGTGCTGTCTTCTGATGCGCACTACTTTTTATGTCGGATTTATGTCCCGAAAGTCTATTTTTTAGTTTTTGTTTTGTTGTCCCTATGTAAATCTGGTTACATATTTCGTCTGAATTTCCACGGCAATTTATTTTGTAGACCAAGTCTGAGTGTTCCAGTTTGTCGGTTTTGGTTTTAAGGTTTGTGTAAAGTTGTGAGGCTGTGTTTGTTGATTTCATGGCTATTTTGTATTTTTCCATATCTAAAAAGTTTGCATCTTTAAACCGGTCCGCTATTTCTTTTACGTAAGTGAAGGATTTGTATTTTCATTTTGTTTTTCTATTTCAACTCTTTGGATGTTTCTGTTTTCATACTGTGTTATTAACGTTTTAATTATTGGTGGGTGTTTTATAATCAACCATGATAAAACAATGAACCGACGTACAGACATGGACAACGTAAGTCCACACTATAAGTACCTGCTGGAGAAGAGGGGAGGAAAAAAGCTCTGACATATGTAGCAGATGATCAAAATGTTTTCTTTTTTTTATATAATATGAAGATAAGACAAATATTTACAGATAGTTACTTGTCAGTTAAACTTGCTACTGGGAACATCTCTGTTCGTGTTTAAGTGCAATATAAATGTAATAATTGTAAGTTTGTAATGTTTCAATGTGTAAAACTGATTTTGTAACATATTAATCATTTAAAAATACGCAAATATAGAAACCATCATTGCTCGCACCTGATGATGTCCATATTCATGGACGAAACGTTGTGAAATAATTGATTTGTTTCAATTGACCTGAAGCCCATTTAGCTACTATCACTAAGAAGATTTGAAGGTCACAAATTCCACAAGTATAATTATCGGAGGGCACCCCGAATTAATTTCCACCAAACAAAAACCATCCTGGTTTAACGAACAACAAAATGGCTTTCTACAGCAGTATGAGGGATAAGTATGGCAACAAATTTTGCAACACATTAAAACAATACAGAAAACTGAGCACGAAGAGAGTGAAAACAACAGCAAGCAAAATTTTTCTTCTAAAATGCAGAAAACTTGGACTGACATCAAACTTCATCACAAACACAACAGCACACTTAGAAGATTTATTTCAACAGGATATTGGTAAAAATCATTCTTTATTAGTATCTTTTCAAAAAACAAAGTACAATTTCCACTGCAAAATCCTGAATCTATTTATTTCCGCAAAACACCGAAACCTAACCTCCTCAGTAAAAATAATAACAGATATAGAAAGTTATATAGCATCGACAATGACTGACCAAGAACACTCTAGCTTTCTTTACCACGAACAAAAACATATCGTCAATAGAAAAGAAAAACTAAAACAAACACACGACAAAAAACTAGCGGTGTTAAAAGAGAGAATAAAAGAGAAATATGGCATGCATCTAAATAAAAATTGGTTTGTCAATAAAACCAGTGTTCCCATACCAGACGATATCCAATACTTACTTTCGCTCGGTCCAAAGTACGCTTTTCCTAGTACAATTCAGTCAACTTCTAACTCCCTTTTCAAAATTATCGCAGACGGTGAGGATTGTATCCAAACCATTACCGACAACGATGAACGAGAAAAGGCACGTGGAAAATTTGCAAACATGTTAGATAATTGCATGGAAAAAAGGAAATTTTCCGACTTCAACAAATACATTACCAACCTTTTCACCGAAACAAAACAATTTCTTAAAAAACATAAAGAAATATTCATTGTATCAGCGGACAAAGGCAATGTTACGGTAGCAATATACAAACATGACTACGACATAAAGATGAAAACAATGATGGAAGATCGAAATGTATATTGGCCTATACGGTCCGACCCCACCAGCAAATTACAAGATACAAGTAACAATTTTATTAAGTATTTGTTTGAAAACAAAATAACTGACCAGCGTCAAAAAAAAATTATGACAACTTATAACTCTGTTGCCCCTAGACTTTACGGTCTCCCAAAAATCCACAAGGAAGGTATTCCCCTACGCCCGATTTGTTCTTCCACAAAAGTCCCCTGCTACAACCTGGCAAAGTACCTGATTGGAATTTTGAAAAACCTCACATTGAACTCGGACTTCAATGTTAAGGATTCCCTTCATTTTAAATCCAAATTGCGTGGATTGAGAACAGAAAATGACGAAATTTTAGTGTCTTTCGATGTAATATCTCTTTTTACAAACATTCCGCTAAAAATGGCACTAGAATTGATAGGCAAAAACTGGGAAAAAATAAAGGAACATACACTTATCAAAAAAACAAAATTCCTTGAACTTGTACGGTTCTGTATCATTGATAATAATTATTTGGTCCATGGTGACAAGACTTACCAGCAAAGAGATGGGATGCCTATGGGAAACCCAGCTTCACCCATAATAGCGGATATCATACTGGAGGAACTCTTAGAAAACTGCCTGGCGAAATTGACAAATAAACCAAAACTTTTGACAAAGTATGTTGATGACATATTCGCTATTGTTAAAGCAGACGATATTGAAGTAATCCTTACAACTCTCAACAGTTTCCATAGGAAATTACAATTTACAGTTGAGGTTGAAGCCAACAACAGGTTGTCTTACTTGGATACAGTTGTCATCCGTCAAGAAGGACAGCTGAAAATGGATTGGTTCCAAAAACCCACCTCATCCGGTAGACTTCTAAACTTCTTCTCCCAACACCCAAAACAAATCGTCTTCAACACAGCAAACAACCTGATAAAAAGAGTCCTTTCGATTAGCGACACTGAGTTCCACAAAAGCAACAAAATCAAAATAAAAGAAATACTGCAAGAAAATGCCTTTCCCATACCAATAATTAAAACGTTAATAACACAGTATGAAAAAAGAAACATCCAAAGAGTTGAAATAGAAAAACAAAATGAAAATACAATCTACAAATCCTTCACTTACGTAAAAGAAATAGCGGACCGGTTTAAAGATGCAAACTTTTTAGATATGGAAAAATACAAAATAGCCATGAAATCAACAAACACAGCCTCACAACTTTACACAAACCTTAAAACCAAAACCGACAAACTGGAACACTCAGACTTGGTCTACAAAATAAATTGCCGTGGAAATTCAGACGAAATATGTAACCAGATTTACATAGGGACAACAAAACAAAAACTAAAAAATAGACTTTCGGGACATAAATCCGACATAAAAAGTAGTGCGCATCAGAAGACAGCACTGGCCTCGCATTGCATCTCACTTGGTCACTCTCCGAACTTTGATGATGTTCAAATATTACAACGGGAAGAGCACCAAAACAAAAGAATGATGATAGAGACTCTTCATATAATCAACCATGATAAAACAATGAACCAACGTACAGACATGGACAACGTAAGTCCACACTACAAGTACCTGCTGGAGAAGAGGGGAGGAAAAAAGCTCTGACATATGTAGCAGATGATCAAAATGTTTTCTTTTTTTTTTATATAATATGAAGATAAGACAAATATTTACAGATAGTTACTTGTCAGTTAAACTTGCTACTGGGAACATCTCTGTTCGTGTTTAAGTGCAATATAAATGTAATAATTGTAAGTTTGTAATGTTTCAATGTGTAAAACTGATTTTGTAACATATTAATCATTTAAAAATACGCAAATATAGAAACCATCATTGCTCGCACCTGATGATGTCCATATTCATGGACGAAACGTTGTGAAATAATTGATTTGTTTCAATTGACCTGAAGCCCATTTAGCTACTATCACTAAGAAGATTTAAAGGTCACAAATTCCACAAGTGAATGAATAAATGTCAGTGTGAATAAAGAGTTGCATACTTGTGCTTGGTTATAATAAAAGTAGTAGAAATAAAAGATTTGAAATAAAAGCGTTTTATTTTGTGAAGTAATTGTTGTTTCAGTTTGAATAAAGGTAATAAGTTTTATTTGCGAACCCTCAGTAAAATACTACATTGGTGTCAGAAAAAGTGGAATAAAACTTATTTAATCTGTGAATTCATATAATATGATGGTGAAAAAAAAATTGATAAAGTGTGTAGATTAGTGAACAAATAAGAAAGGTGTTTGTGAAAAGTGACACACAAAAATATAAGAAAAAAAATAGAATAAAAAATGGGTAAAATTGTGAATGCATTGAATTGTGTTGAACTTTAAGCAGAAATAAACAGACGAGGCCTTCCTACTGCTGGAACAAAAAACAACCTCATTATCCGTCTGCAGGAAGATTAAAATCCAGACACGTTTCTATTTGAAATTGAAATGCCGGAAGAGCAGGTAAGTACAAGCTTAGACATTTCTAGTATGATGGCTCAGCTGCTCGCCCAGTTTGAAGACCAACGAAAAGAGCAAAAGAATCTTCTGGAGGAAAAACGAATTGAGCAGAAGAATGAACAAAAGAATCTGCTTGTACGATTTGAAGAACAACGTAGTGAACAAAAGAATCATCTAGAGGAACAACGAACAATTTTATGGCTCTTGATGAACGTGTTGAAAACGTCGAAAAACAGTTCGAGAAATTTGAAGACAAAATGCAGAACTTTGCCAATGGATTAGATAAGGTTAGGAAAATGAAGGTAAGAGAGGGCAGTTGCGATTTTCCTAAGAAGAAAAAAATGTATCCACCAACCTTTGATGGTAAGTCTTCTTCGTCAATCTACAAGAAGCAGTTTGAGGCAGCCGCAACAACAAATGGCTGGGATGACGAAGACAAGTTTATTGCCCTGACGCTTGCCCTTAGAGGTTCTGCTGCTGAACTTTTGCAAACCATACCAGCAGACCAGAACGGCAACTTCGGAACAATAAATGTCTGACAGTGGATGCAACATTAAATGGCAAGAAACAGTTGCCTACAATTGACACCGGTGCCACAGCCTCCATTGTAAGAAAAGACTTAGTCAAGATGACGTGGCTACATAACACCAATAGCTACCGTCTTAAAACTGCGACAGGTGAGGCAGCAAGAGTTTATGGAGAAGTTCGTCTTAAAATCCGTTTGGCAGAATTAGAATTTTCGCATCTATTTTTGGTAGCAGACATATGTTATGAGTGCATAATTGGAATCGACTTCATGAAAGAGCACGGAGTGATTCTCGATATCGGTAAGCAAGTGTTGAAGTACCAAAATGTAGAGATTCCTATGGTTTTTGGCAACGAAAACTCATCAACTCTAAGAACTGTCATCAAAGAAGACATATGCTTGCCTGCCTCTTCAGAAGTGTTTGTTTGGACGAAAATAGAGGGCGATCTAGGTAGCCATCGATACCTCATGGTGGAACCAGAGTCTGAGCAATCTTCCCAAAACATCATCTTAGGGAAGACTCTTATGGAACCAAAGAACAACATGGTACCCGTACGGATTGTGAACATCAAACCGTACGAGGTCAAGCTCAAGAAAGGAGAAGTAATTGGAAAATGCGAATCTGTGACCGCAATAACTAAAATCACAGAAATGAACGCAGAAGAACCAATGGACCCCGGAAAATTCAGCTCCATGAAAGCCAAAATTCTCAAGCCATCCAATCTAAGTCAACATCAGCTTAGTGTTGCTGGAAGCCTTCTTCATGAGTACGCTGATATATTTTCTTCACCGAGTGGGCAGTATGGTCGAACACAACTGGTACAGCACCGAATCGATACAGGTGATGCGAGACCGATTCGACAACCAGCAAGACGTCTCCCATTAGCCAAACAAGCCGAAGTTGAAGAAATGATATAGACAATGAAGAAAGATGGTCTAATCAAAAATTCCAAAAGCCCTTGGGCGTCACCAGTTGTTAAAGAAAGATGGAAGCACCCGATTTTGTGTGGACTACCGTAGGCTGAACGATGTAACAAAGAAAGACAGCTACCCTCTGCCCAGAATCAGCGATACATTGGATGCAATGGAAGGAGCTCAATGGTCCTCGACGTTAGACTTGAAGAGTGGCTACTGGCAGGAGATCGAGAGAAGACAGCTTTTTCAACCGGAAATGGTCTGTGGCAGTTTAAAGTGATGCCATTATTATTATTATTTATTAAACCACGCATAACACTAATGTGTGGTTGCTTACATAACTGGGCATATTCATCACAATATTTTGAAACTTTGCTAGTTGATCAAATTGGACGAGGGATGTACAGTAAGTCACGAAAGTCTACATATACAATTAAAAAGCGCTTAATTTGGGTTTATAGTTAAAATGCATTTGTTGTTTTAAATAAGATATAAATATTTATTTTTTTAGACAGTAATTGAACAACAAAATATGTCACTTTCTTGTTATTTAGCTAGAACATTAAATATAAATTTTGTCTATAAGCATTGATATACCATTTTTCATAGATGTATGTAGTCTTTCGTGAGTGACCGTATGTGATTGCTTGGAGGTTTTTGTATGGAAAATATTGAATCCAAAAGAAAATGTGCATATACCCAAACTTGCACCCACTCCAAATCCTATACTGGGCCAAGCAGTGGGGTTGCTGGGGTGCTGCATGCCACCCTTACCTATCATTCTGTTTATGCACTAGTGCAACCAAAATACAAAAAACTGGACAAATAAAAACAGCCCTGTCTAACAAAGTAAGTCCAAGTTTAAAAAAAAAACATAAAAAAGTAGTTTTTGGTAGTTTTTAATTTTCTTAAAAACTTGAGGACATATGGAGAGTGGGGCAAGAGCACCACTTAAGCTTAAGACGCTCCTTATTTTTATTCTATTACAAAAAGAGAAGAAATTTTTTTTTTTAAGTAGTACTTTAACCTTTGAACTCCATCATAGTAAACAATCAGAATAGTTAAATTAAACAAGTATATATAGAGATATACACAAATATACAACCTTACCTAAAAAGTCCGTTTTGCCCACTAGCGCGGCAAAACGGACCTTTGAAAGGGGCAAAATGAACAACTGGTTTCATTTAACAATGATATTAAAAAAACTTATATTTTATTCAAAGTATTAAAAACTTAAATTCCTTCTTGGAAGTTTACAAAAAATAAATAAACAAAGTAATCGTAGAAAAATAAATAAAAAGGAACTTTAAAACGAAACAATAAAGACCGAGAGCCCACAGCTCTCTGGGTGTAAACGATAGCAAAAATTCCTTTTGCTTTAAAATATGAAGGTCCCTACTATTTATACATAAAAGTCTGGCATGTCGGGGTCGGGGCCTTTGTACGTAATGCTGTATTGAAAATGCATTTTGCGTAGGTGCCAAGTGTAGGAACTTCACAATTGTATTTAATTAAAGAGCTGAGCGCCCTAGATATAAATATGGGGTTCAAGACCTTTTCTTTGGTCCAAATATCGGAAAATATTTTGGACTCCATAACCATGTCTAGGGCATTCAGCTCTTTTATTAAATATGATTTTGAAGTTCCTACACTGCATTTAAAATTTAAAATGCAGAATTGCATACAAAAAGACTCAATCCCGACATTTCAGCGGGAAAAATTCAAAAATTCATTGAGGAAAAATCAGCTTTTTCCTTGAGGAATGGCGGCTGCACCTTCCACTTTTCAGCTGATTCCTTTGATGAAATTAACATGGGCATGTCCTAGGCGGGTAGCACATGCTGAAAATCCGATGAAAATTCACCAACGAAATCACTACTTCGTTGGAAGTTGTTTATTCACCAACCTAGGTTATGAAAAACATGGTAGTTGCATAATATGTGAATTCACTACATAAATGTATGTGGTTTATTTATCGGTTCAATATTTTCGATGAAAAAGGTAATGAAAATTCAATTGTCAAATCACAGGATAAGTGGTAGTTGTTTATTCATCAATTAGTTAATGCAATAATGAAAAATGTGAAGAAAATTAAATAAATAGTGAATTCATTAATTCTGTTGTGTTGTGAATTTGTGATTGGTTAAAATATAGAATTAAAACTTTAAATTAAAGTGAAATCACTAGGTCAGAGGTTGTTGGTTAATCACCACTTTACTTATGCGAAGTGGTGATTAACCAAACAACCCGAAATACTTGGAGAAAATCTGAAATTGCCTCATTTTGATGGAAATTCACAAGTCCTGTTATAATATTTACTGTCAGTAGACAATGTGAACACAGAGAACACAAAAAAAATCAACTTCTATCAAAACACACAATGGCGGTACACACTTTACAAAGCATATGAGTGGACATAGACGATGAACTGATGAACTTCTACATGACTTTTCAACAGTTTTTTCATCGCATAATTTTCCCTATCAAAAGCAATTTTTAATTCAACGAAAGAAAGGGTTGTTTTCTAAACACAAAGCAGAAAGTGGGTTCAAATCTATGAACTGGGGAAACTTAGCATGACTCTTCACTTACTAAATCATTACATGTAAAAAGTGGTTTCAAATCTATGAACTGAGGAAACCTCGCATGACTCTTCACTCACTAAATCATTGCATGTCGTTTCCTTTCATTATTTGGCTAGGGAATTGATTGAAGAATTCAGCTATTAAATTCATTGGGGACGATATTTCCCGCTGGGATGCCAGACTTTCATACTTGCATATGAATAGTATGGACCTATGTATCTTAAAACAAATGGGATTTTTGCTATCGTTTACACCCAAAAACTTGCTGTGGGCTCTCAGACTGATAAATTATTATCAGTTTCAGAACCTTAACAAAAATAACAAAAAAAGAAAAAATTACAACAAACAAAAATAACAAAAAACATAAAATAAATTCATTAAAATGACAGTCAGTTTTCTATTTTCTCACTGCGGACAATCTTGGCAATAGAAAAACTCGTCAATTTGTTAAATAAGAACTAAGTAGATCTTCTTTATCTTCGTGAAAGTCATGGAGCAAAACAGACTTATCCTAGGTAGTTTTTGTTCTGCCTTAAAATTGGAACTAGTACGTCGTGGGACAAAACGGGCTGGTAGTGGAGTTTTTTAAAAGAAATATTTTTATTTTTTTTAATATTATTTATTTACCCTTATTTCCAGTATTTTGAAATAACACAAACGATCACAAACAATAAAAAATTTACTTAGTTTTGGAAAAGTTCAACTTGTAGTCTTGGATCGGTTTTGCAAATTGGTTGTTTTTTTAAGAGATAGGCCGTTTTCAATCTTTCTACATTTAAACCACAACTAACTTCAGTTTTTCAATGAAACTAAGAGATGTGTTGGCAAAGAAGGTTTTTCATAAGTTCTCATTATTGAACACAAGATGGAGCTAAGAACCACACTGAAAATCGGTTTGGTTCTTTTCGCCCCGAGGTCATTCTTGCCCCTAACAGCATTCGGTTTTTTGTGTTCGATTCAAAATTGATATAATAGTCTTAGAAAGATAGGATCTGACTGGGAACAAATTAATTCATGAAAATTTACTGCTTACATATCCAAAGTATCCCAAATTCTTTTTTTTTTTGGGGGGGGCTGAAGTTCTTTTTATGGAATGGTTACTTTTTTTTAAGTATCTACAACAAGTAAAATATTACCCAAAACCATTTTAAAATAATGGGATATTACTGAAATTTGGTATAAATGTTTTATTTAATTAAAGATATTTTTTTAACGCCAAATCAAATAAAAGGAAAACCAATATGATACAAGCACCCTTAAAAAAGTTAGATTAATTTTGAAGCAAAATTGACAATTTTTTCCGTGGAGCAGGTCAAATATTTCACCCCCAAAAATTACCCTTGGACCTCAGATATTTGTATGCACTCTTTTGATCCTTGGGTGCCAATATAAATTTAATGGCGCAAAATTTTAAACAACCTATTGTTAAGGGCTTTACATTTAACTAGTTAACAATTTCCTAAGTTTTTAAACCTTTTGCTTACTACTAAACTAGTAAATTGCATTTGTAGGGTTTGAATTTGATGAACACAATTTTGGATTTTATGCGTTGTAAATTAATTATATGTTGATGGAAACCCATCATGTACTTGGAATAAGTATTCGATATTTTTATTTTTATCATTTTAACTTCATTAATTACAAAAAAAAAAAAATGGGTACCAGAAGGACTCGACCCTGGAACATTCGGGTCTTCTCATATAGATTTAGTACGATACTAAAAAGATAAAATAGCCAGTTCGTGATTTTAACTTTAGTAAAATGTTAGGGGACAGTACGATGCTAAGCTCGTTTAAAATTAGCAAAACACAATTTTTAAGCTAGTATCATACTTAAACTGATTTAACAGCGTACTAAATCGTCTAAAATTTTGCGCCAATATTTTTAGCAAATTTCATAAATGTCAGAATTTGTTCATGGATGTTATGGTAATAATCACTTACTTGCATCTTTCCGTCAAAAAACACACCCTTTAAGCACCGATATTTTTGGGGACTCTTTTGACATGCCAAATGAAATATTTATACCAAGTTTCATTAATATCCCCTTATTTTAAAATGGTTTTTGGGTAATATTTTACTTATTGTACTTAAAAAAATGACATCATTCCATAAAAAGGACTTTAACTTTCTAGAGGATACATGTATCTTTTCAGTTTTGGTCTCTTTAAAATCAACGTTAAAAAGCACCCTAAAACAAGTGTGATATGATTAGATTATAAGGGTCTACCACGAAATCTAGAAAACCAAAATCTGGAAAGACAAAATCTCGAAAGTCATAATCTAGATGTCAAAATCTCGAATGGCAAAAATCTAGAAAACCAAAATATAGAATGTTTATAATCTAGAATAACAAAAATTTAGAAAGACAAAATCTATAACGACAAAAATCTCGAAAAAACCATTAACTTTTGAGACAATGCTTAAGATTTGCGCGCGCACCGATTTTAAAGAGACCAAAACTGAAAAGGTACATGTATCCTGTAGAAAGTTAAAGTCCTTTTTATGGAATGATGACATTTTTTTAAGTACAATAAGTAAAATATTACCCAAAAACCATTTTAAAATAAAGGGACATTAATGAAATTTGGTATAAATATTTCATTTGGCATGTCAAAAGAGTCCCCAAAAATATCAGTGCTTAAAGGGTGTGTTTTTTGACGGAGAGATGCAAGTAAGTGATTATTACCATAATATCCATGAACAAATTCTGACAGTTATGAAATTTGCTAAAAATATTGGCGCAAAATTTTAGACGATTTAGTACGCTGTTAAATCATTTTAAGTATGATACTAGCTTAAAAATTGTGTTTTGCTAATTTTAAACGAGCTTAGCATCGTACTATTCCCTAACATTTTACTAAAGTTAAAATCACGAACTGGCTATTTTATCTTTTGAGTATCGTACTAAATCCATATGAGAAGACCCGAATGTTCCAGGTTCGATTCCTTCTGGTACCCAATTTTTTTTTTTTTTTTATTTTATTTTTTACTAATTAATGAAGTTAAAATGATAAAAATAAAAATATCGAATACTTATTTCAAGTACATGATGGGTTTCCATCAACATATAATTAATTTACAACGCATAAAATCAAAAATTGTGTTTCTCAAATTCAAACCCTACAAATGCAATTTACTAGTTAGCAAAAGTTTTGAACTTTTGGAATAGACAGTAAATTGCTAAATACTATGGAACTTGTTAACTAGTAAAATGTTAAGCCCTTAACAATAGGTTGTTTAAAATTTTGCGCCATTAAATTTATATTGGCACCCAAGGATCAAAAGAGTGCATACAAATATCTAAGGTCCAAGGGTGATTTTTGGGGGTGTAATGATTGACCTGCTTCACGGAAAAAACAGTCAATTTTGCTTCAAAATTAATCTAACTTTTTTTAGGGTGCTTGTATCATATTGGTTTTCCTTTTATTTGATTCGGCGTTAAAAAAATACCTTTAATGAAATAAAACATTTATACCAAATTTCATTTATATCCCATTATTTTAAAATGGTTTTGGGTAATATTTTACTTGTTGTAGATACTTAAAAAAAAGTAATCATTCCATAAAAAGGACTTCAACTTTCTACATGATTCATGTATCTTTTCAATTTTGGTCTCTTTTGAATCAGCGTTGAAAAGCACCCTAACAACATGTGTCATATGATTAGGTTAGATTATAACAAATTATTCAGCTTGATAAACTACCGCCCATTTGTTTTAAGATACATAGGTCCATACTATTCATATGCAAGTATGAAAGTCTGCATTAAGATTTTAAATCTTAAATGCAGTGTAGGAACTTCAAAATCATATTTAATAAAAGAACTGAATGCCCTAGACATGGTTATGGAGTCCAAAATATTTTCCGATATTTGGACCAAAGAAAAGGTCTTGAACCCCATATTTATATGTAGGGCGCTCAGATCTTTAATTAAATACAATTGCGAAGTTCCTACACTTGGCACCTACGCAGAATGCATTTTCAATACAGCATTACGTACAAAGGCCCCAACCCCGATATGCCAGACTTTTATATATGAATAGTAGGGACCTTCATATTTTAAAACAAAAGGAATTTTTGCTATCGTTTACACCCAGAGAGCTGTGGGCTCTCGGTCTTTATTGTTTCGTTTTAAAGTTCCTTTTTATTTATTTTTCTACGATTACTTTGTTTATTTATTTTTTGTAAACTTCCAAGAAGGAATTTAAGTTTTTAATACTTTGAATAAAATATAAGTTTTTTTAATATCATTGTTAAATGAAACCAGTTGTTCATTTTGCCCCTTTCAAAGGTCCGTTTTGCCGCGCTAGTGGGCAAAACGGACTTTTTAGGTAAGGTTGTATATTTGTGTATATCTCTATATATACTTGTTTAATTTAACTATTCTGATTGTTTACTATGATGGAGTTCAAAGGTTAAAGTACTATTTAAAAAAAAAAATTTTCTTCTCTTTTATGAATAGGATAAAAATAAGGAGCGTCTTAAGCTTAAGTGGTGCTCTTGCCCCACTCTCCATATGTCCTCAAGTTTTTAAGAAAATTAAAAACTACCAAAAACTACTTTTTTATATTTTTTTTTTAAAACTTGGACTTACTTTGTTAGACAGGGCTGTTTTTATTTTTCCAGTTTTTTGTATTTTGGTTGCACTAGTGCATAAACAGAATGATAGGTAAGGGGGGCATGCAGCACCCCAGCAACCCCCCTGCTTGGCCCAGTATAGGATTTGGGGTGGGTGCAAGTTTGGGTATATGCACATTTTCTTTTGGATTCAATATTTTCCATACAAAAACCTCCAAGCAATCACAAACGGTCACTCACGAAAGTCTACATACATCTATGAAAAATGGTATATCAATGCTTATAGACAAAATTTATATTTAATGTTCTAGCTAAATAACAAGAAAGTGACATATTTTGTTGTTCAATTACTGTCTAAAAAAATAAATATTTATATCTTATTTAAAACAACAAATGCATTTTAACTATAAGCCCAAATTAAGCGCTTTTTAATTGTGTATGTAGACTTTCGTGACTGACTGAACATCCCTCGTCCAATTTGATCAACTAGCAAAGTTTCAAAATATTGTGATGAATATGCCCAGTTATGTAAACAACCACACATTAGTGTTATGCGTGGTTTAATAAAAAGACGAAGTTCTTTTCTTTGCGTCTGAATTAAGACTACTCATTTATTCTTATATTTATTTACAGTGTCGATGAATTGGCATCGACAGATACTTAATATTAATATTGGATGGAGAGATGCTGCACACTCAGCATATTTGCTGTATTATAAAAAGAAGATAAGGCACCCAAAGAAAAGTATCTCATGACGGGTGGCATTTGATGTTTATTTCATAAACGTAAACAAATGCATATCCGGAAGGGATATCCGCAGTTAATTAGAAGATATTATGCACAGTAAGCACAATAATAGTGACGGGCACAACATTAGTACAACTTTCCGCGCCATCTTTGAGTGAAATCAATAATTAAATCCATCACGGTTGGTGTTCGTACTGGAATAATTGACAAAACCTTTTTGGAAAGCACCATCTAGCAGACCCTAGAAAATTCTAGAACCCTTTATTTTCGGATATAGATACAAGGGCACAAGTCCGAAAGCGGCAGTTCGATTTTGAATGTGAATGAATAAATGTCAGTGTGAATAAAGAGTTGCATACTTGTGCTTGGTTATAATAAAAGTAGTAGAAATAAAAGATTTGAAATAAAAGCGTTTTATTTTGTGAAGTAATTGTTGTTTCAGTTTGAATAAAGGAAATAAGTTTTATTTGCGAACCCTCAGTAAAATACTACACTGGTGTCAGAAAAAGTGGAATAAAACTTATTTAATCTGTGAATTCATATAATATGATGGTGAAAAAAAAATTGATAAAGTGTGTAGATTAGTGAACAAATAAGAAAGGTGTTTGTGAAAAGTGACACACAAAAATATAAGAAAAAAAATAGAATACAAAATGGGTAAAATTGTGAATGCATTGAATTGTGTTGAACTTAAAGCAGAAATAAACAGACGAGGCCTTCCTACTGCTGGAACAAAAAACGACCTCATTATCCGTCTGCAGGAAGATTAAAATCCAGACACGTTTCTATTTGAAATTGAAATGCCGGAAGAGCAGGTAAGTACAAGCTTAGACATTTCTAGTATGATGGCTCAGCTGCTCGCCCAGTTTGAAGACCAACGAAAAGAGCAAAAGAATCTTCTGGAGGAAAAACGAATTGAGCAGAAGAATGAACAAAAGAATCTGCTTGTACGATTTGAAGAACAACGTAGTGAACAAAAGAATCATCTAGAGGAACAACGAACAAATTAATGGCTCTTGATGAACGTGTTGAAAACGTCGAAAAACAGTTCCAGAAATTTGAAGACAAAATGCAGAACTTTGCCAATGGATTAGATAAGGTTAAGAAAATGAAGGTAAGAGAGGCAGTTGCGATTTTCCTAAGAAGAAAGAAATGTATCCACCAACCTTTGATGGACAGTCTTCTTCGTCAATCTACAAGAAGCAGTTTGAGGCAGCCGCAACAACAAATGGCTGGGATGACTAAGACAAGTTTATTGCCCTGACGCTTGCCCTTAGATGTTCTGCTGCTGAACTTTTGCAAACCATACCAGCAGACCAGAACGGCAACTTCAGTGCTCTTGTTCAGGCTATTGAAAAACGCTTCGGCGATAGCCATATGCAAGAAGTCTTCCGCGTCCAGCTCAATACCAGAGTCCAGAAAAGAGGTGAAAGTCTACAACAACTCCAAGCAGACATCGAACGGTTGGCACACCTAGCATACCCGACTACAGGAAATGAAATTACCAACCAGCTAGCAACGGAGGCTTTTGTCCGTGCAGTTTCCGACATCAACCTCCAGCGAGCAATTCGAACCGCTGGAAAACGCACCCTTTCTGAAGCATTAGTGTTCACTCTGACTATGGAAGCATCAGAACAGGCTTCCTCTGGAGTTCATCGGGCAAGAGCACTTGAAGTTGAGGAATGTTCTCGCCAGAAGGCTCAATTCAATAGAAGTCAGCGAGAAGGACCTGCTCGATGCTGGAATTGCAACAGAACCGGACATCTTCAGCGCCAGTGCAGATTGCCACCAAGAAGAGTCGCCTGTCAACACTGTGGAAACAGAAATAATACCCGCGAACAAGTGAGCAATAACATCAACGTTCCTGCTCGCTCTGTTTCCCAGTCGGGGAAACGAGTAAGAAACAACTTCGAGGGGCAGAAGCTGGTTTCTGGTATCGATGGCCCCAGAACCACCATACAAGTCTCGCAGACTAAACGGAACAATAAATGTCTGACAGTGGATGCAACATTAAATGGCAAGAAACAGTTGGCTACAATTGACACCGGTGCCACAGCCTCCATTGTAAGAAAAGACTTAGTCAAGATGACGTGGCTACATAACACCAATAGCTACCGTCTTAAAACTGCGACAGGTGAGGCAGCAAGAGTTTATGGAGAAGTTCGTCTTAAAATCCGTTTGGCAGAATTAGAATTTTCGCATCTATTTTTGGTAGCAGACATATGTGATGAGTGCATAATTGGAATCGACTTCATGAAAGAGCACGGAGTGATTCTCGATATCGGTAAGCAAGTGTTGAAGTACCAAAATGTAGAGATTCCTATGGTTTTTGGCAACGAAAACTCATCAACTCTAAGAACTGTCATCAAAGAAGACATATGCTTGCCTGCCTCTTCAGAAGTGTTTGTTTAGACGAAAATAGAGGGCGATCTAGGTAGCCATCGATACCTCATGGTGGAACCAGAGTCTGAGCAATCTTCCCAAAACATCATCTTAGGGAAGACTCTTATGGAACCAAAGAACAACATGGTACCCGTACGGATTGTGAACATCAAACCGTACGAGGTCAAGCTCAAGAAAGGAGAAGTAATTGGAAAATGCGAATCTGTGACCGCAATAACTAAAATCACAGAAATGAACGCAGAAGAACCAATGGACCCCGGAAAATTTAGCTCCATGAAAGCCAAAATTCTCAAGCCATCCAATCTAAGTCAACATCAGCTTAGTGTTGCTGGAAGCCTTCTTCATGAGTACGCTGATATATTTTCTTCACCGAGTGGGCAGTATGGTCGAACACAACTGGTACAGCACCGAATCGATACAGGTGATGCGAGACCGATTCGACAACCAGCAAGACGTCTCCCATTAGCCAAACAAGCCGAAGTTGAAGAAATGATATAGACAATGAAGAAAGATGGTCTAATCAAAAATTCCAAAAGCCCTTGGGCGTCACCAGTTGTTAAAGAAAGATGGAAGCACCCGATTTTGTGTGGACTACCGTAGGCTGAACGATGTAACAAAGAAAGGCAGCTAGCCTCTGCCCAGAATCAGCGATACATTGGATGCAATAGAAGGAGCTCAATGGTTCTCGACGTTAGACTTGAAGAGTGGCTACTGGCAGGTAGAAATCCATCCAGAAGATCGAGAGAAGACAGCTTTCTCAACCGGAAATGGTTTGTGGCATTTTAAAGTGATGCCATTATTATTATTATTTATTAAACCACGCATAACACGAATGTGTGGTTGTTTACATAACTGGGCATATTCATCACAATATTTTGAAACTTAGCTAGTTGATCAAATTGGACGAGGGATGTACAGTTAGTCACGAAAGTCTACATATACAATTAAAAAGCGCTTAATTTGGGTTTATAGTTAAAATGCATTTGTTGTTTTAAATGAGATATAAATATTTATTTTTTTAGACAGTAATTGAACAACAAAATATGTCACTTTCTTGTTATTTATCTAGAACATTAAATATAAATTTTGTCTATAAGCATTGATATACCATTTTTCATAGATGTATGTAGTCTTTCGTGAGTGACCGTATGTGATTGCTTGGAGGTTTTTGTATGGAAAATATTGAATCCAAAAGAAAATGTGCATATACCCAAACTTGCACCCACCCCAAATCCTATACTGGGCCAAGCAGGGGGGTTGCTAGGGTGCTGCATGCCACCCTTACCTATTATTCTGTTTATGCACTAGTGCAACCAAAATACAAAAAACTGGACAAATAAAAACAGCCCTGTCTAACAAAGTAAGTCCAAGTTTAAAAAAAAAAATATAAAAAAGTAGTTTTTGGTAGTTTTTAATTTTCTTAAAAACTTGAGGACATATGGAGAGTGGGGCAAGAGCACCACTTAAGCTTAAGACGCTCCTTATTTTTATTCTATTCATAAAAGAGAAGAAAATTTTTTTTTTTAAGTAGTACTTTAACCTTTGAACTCCATCATAGTAAACAATCAGAATAGTTAAATTAAACAAGTATATATAGAGATATACACAAATATACAACCTTACCTAAAAAGTCCGTTTTGCCCACTAGCGCGGCAAAACGGACCTTTGAAAAGGGCAAAATGAACAACTGGTTTCATTTAACAATGATATTAAAAAAACTTATATTTTATTCAAAGTATTAAAAACTTAAATTCCTTCTTGGAAGTTTACAAAAAATAAATAAACAAAGTAATCGTAGAAAAATAAATAAAAAGGAACTTTAAAACGAAACAATAAAGACCGAGAGCCCACAGCAAATTTTGGGTGTAAACGATAGCAAAAATTCCTTTTGTTTTAAAATATGAAGGTCCCTACTATTTATATATAAAAGTCTGGCATGTCGGGGTTGGGGCCTTTGTACGTAATGCTGTATTGAAAATGCATTTTGCGTAGGTGCCAAGTGTAGGAACTTCACAATTGTATTTAATTAAAGAGCTGAGCGCCCTAGATATAAATATGGGGTTCAAGACCTTTTCTTTGGTCCAAATATCGGAAAATATTTTGGACTCCATAACCATGTCTAGGGCATTCAGTTCATTTATTAAATATGATTTTGAAGTTCCTACACTGGATTTAAGATTTAAAATCTTAATGCAGACTTTCATACTTGCATATGAATAGTATGGACCTATGTATCTTAAAACAAATGGGCGGTAGTTTATCAAGCTGAATAATTTGTTATAATCTAACCTAATCATATGACACATGTTGTTAGGGTGCTTTTCAACGCTGATTCAAAAGAGACCAAAATTGAAAAGATACATGAATCATGTAGAAAGTTGAAGTCCTTTTTATGGAATGATTACTTTTTTTTAAGTATCTACAACAAGTAAAATATTACCCAAAACCATTTTAAAATAATGGGATATAAATGAAATTTGGTATAAATGTTTTATTTCATTAAAGGTATTTTTTTAACGCCGAATCAAATAAAAGGAAAACCAATATGATACAAGCACCCTAAAAAAAGTTAGATTAATTTTGAAGCAAAATTGACTGTTTTTTCCGTGAAGCAGGTCAATCATTACACCCCCAAAAATCACCCTTGGACCTTAGATATTTGTATGCACTCTTTTGATCCCTGGGTGCCAATATAAATATAATGGCGCAAGATTTTAAACAACCTATTGTTAAGGGCTTAACATTTTACTAGTTAACAAGTTCCTTAGTATTTAGCAATTTACCGTCTATTCCAAAAGTTTAAAACTTTTGCTAACTAGTAAATTGCATTTGTAGGGTTTGAATTTGAGAAACACAATTTTTGATTTTATGCGTTGTAAATTAATTATATGTTGATGGAAACCCATCATGTACTTGAAATAAGTATTCGATATTTTTATTTTTATCATTTTAACTTCATTAATTAGTAAAAAATAAAATAAAAAAAAAAAATTGAGTACCAGAAGGACTCGAACCTGGAACATTCGGGTCTTCTCATATGGATTTAGTACGATACTCAAAAGATAAAATAGCCAGTTCGTGATTTTAACTTTAGTAAAATGTTAGGGGATAGTACGATGCTTAGCTCGTTTAAAATTAGCAAAACACAATTTTTAAGCTAGTATCATACTTAAAATGATTTAACAGCGTACTAAATCGTCTAAAATTTTGCGCCAATATTTTTAGCAAATTTCATAACTGTCAGAATTTGTTCATGGATGTTATAGTAATAATCACTTACTTGCATCTCTCCGTCAAAAAACACACCCTTTAAGCACCGATATTTTTGGGGACTCTTTTGACATGCCAAATGAAATATTTATACCAAATTTCATTAATATCCCTTTATTTTAAAATGGTTTTTGGGTAATATTTTACTTATTGTACTTAAAAAAATGTCATCATTCCATAAAAAGGACTTTAACTTTCTACAGGATACATGTATCTTTTCAGTTTTGGTCTCTTTAAAATCGGTGCGCGCGCAAATCTTAAGCATTGTCTCAAAAGTGAATGGTTTTTTCGAGATTTTTGTCGTTATAGATTTTGTCTTTCTAAATTTTTGTTATTCTAGATTATAAACATTCTATATTTTAGTTTTCTAGATTTTTGCAATTCGAGATTTTGACATCTAGATTATGACTTTCGAGATTTTGTCTTTCCAGATTTTGGTTTTCTAGATTTCGTGGTAGACTCTTATAATCTAATCATATCACACTTGTTTTAGGGTGCTTTTTAACGTTGATTTTAAAGAGACCAAAACTGAAAAGATACATGTATCCTCTAGAAAGTTAAAGTCCTTTTTATGGAATGATGTCATTTTTTTAAGTACAATAAGTAAAATATTACCCAAAAACCATTTTAAAATAAGGGGATATTAATGAAACTTGGTATAAATATTTCATTTGGCATGTCAAAAGAGTCCCCAAAAATATCGGTGCTTAAAGGGTGTGTTTTTTGACGGAAAGATGCAAGTAAGTGATTATTACCATAACATCCATGAACAAATTCTGACATTTATGAAATTTGCTAAAAATATTGGCGCAAAATTTTAGACGATTTAGTACGCTGTTAAATCAGTTTAAGTATGATACTAGCTTAAAAATTGTGTTTTGCTAATTTTAAACGAGCTTAGCATCGTACTGTCCCCTAACATTTTACTAAAGTTAAAATCACGAACTGGCTATTTTATCTTTTTAGTATCGTACTAAATGCATATGAGAAGACCCGAATGTTCCAGGGCCGAGTCCTTCTGGTACCCAATTTTTTTTTTTTGTAATTAATGAAGTTAAAATGATAAAAATAAAAATATCGAATACTTATTCCAAGTACATGATGGGTTTCCATCAACATATAATTAATTTACAACGCATAAAATCAAAAATTGTGTTCATCAAATTCAAACCCTACAAATGCAATTTACTAGTTTAGTAGTTAGCAAAAGGTTTAAAAACTTAGGAAATTGTTAACTAGTTAAATGTAAAGCCCTTAACAATAGGTTGTTTAAAATTTTGCGCCATTAAATTTATATTGGCACCCAAGAATCAAAAGAGTGCATACAAATATCTGAGGTCCAAGGGTAATTTTTGGGGGTGAAATATTTGACCTGCTCCACGGAAAAAATAGTCAATTTTGCTTCAAAATTAATCTAACTTTTTTTAGGGTGCTTGTATCATATTGGTTTTCCTTTTATTTGGTTCGGCGTTAAAAAAATATCTTTAATTAAATAAAACATTTATACCAAATTTCAGTAATATCCCATTATTTTAAAATGGTTTTGGGTAATATTTTACTTGTTGTAGATACTTAAAAAAAAGTAACCATTCCATAAAAAGAACTTCAGCCCCCCCCCCCCAAAAAAAAAAGAATTTGGGATACTTTGGATATGTAAGCAGTAAATTTTCATGAATTAATTTGTTCCCAGTCAGATCCTATCTTTCTAAGACTATTATATCAATTTTGAATCGAACACAAAAAACCGAATGCTGTTAGGGGCAAGAATGACCTCGGGGCGAAAAGAACCAAACCGATTTTCAGTGTGGTTCTTAGCTCCATCTTGTATTCAATAATGAGAACTTATGAAAAACATTCTTTGCCAACACATCTCTTAGTTTCATTGAAAAACTGAAGTTAGTTGTGGTTTAAATGTAGAAAGTTTGAAAACGGCCTATCTCTTAAAAAAACAACCAATTTGCAAAACCGATCCAAGACTACAAGTTGAACTTTTCCAAAACTAAGTAAATTTGTTATTGTTTGTGATCGTTTGTGTTATTTCAAAATACTGGAAATAAAGGTAAATAAATAATATTAAAAAAAATAAAAATATTTCTTTTAAAAAACTCCACTACCAGCCCGTTTTTCCCCACGACGTACTAGTTCCAATTTTAAGGGGCCAGTTATAGCTATCATTGAATACCATCATTCAAAAAGTTAACTGTTGATTTTGAGACCATTCGAAAGTTTAATAATTGAATATTTTAATGCAGAAATAAAGCTTACGACTTTTAAATTATTTCACCTTCAAAAAAAAATTCATTTTGACCCATATCTTACGCAAAACGTAACTTTTAATTTTTTCAATGATCATTGGTAATGTAGTTCATCATTGAAAAATTAAAAGTCATTTTATGAGAAAAATTGTACCAAATTAAATTTTTTTTACCTCGAAATAAATATTAAGTCAATAAGCTTTACTTTGGCATCAAAATAATCATTTATTTTTTCTTCTAAATCTCTCAAAATTGACAATTAATATTTTCAATGATGGTTTTCAATGATAGCTATAACTGGCACCTAAGGCAGAACAAAAACTACCTAGGATAAGTCTGTTTTGCTCCATGATTTTCACGAAGATAAAGAAGATCTACTTAGTTCTTATTTAACAAATTGACGAGTTTTTCTATTGCCAAGATTGTCCGCAGTGAGAAAATAGAAAACTGACTGTCATTTTAATGAATTTATTTTATGTTTTATGTTTTTTGTTATTTTTGTTTGTTGTAATTTTTTCTTTTTTTGTTATTTTTGTTAAGGTTCTGAAACTGATAATAATTTATCAGTCTGAGAGCCCACAGCAAGTTTTGGGTGTAAACGATAGCAAAAATCCCATTTGTTTTAAGATACATAGGTCCATACTATTCATATGCAAGTATGAAAGTCTGGCATCCCAGCGGGAAATATCGTCCCCAATGAATTTAATAGCTGAATTCTTCAATCAATTCCCTAGCCAAATAATAAAAGGAAACGACATGCAATGATTTAGTGAGTGAAGAGTCATGCGAGGTTTCCTCAGTTCATAGATTTGAAACCACTTTTTACATGTAATGATTTAGTAAGTGAAGAGTCATGCTAAGTTTCCTCAGTTCATAGATTTGAACCCACTTTCTGCTTTGTGTTTAGAAAACAACCCTTTCTTTCGTTGAATTAAAAATTGCTTTTGATAGGGAAAATTATGCGATGAAAAAACTGTTGAAAAGTCATGTAGAAGTTCATCAGTTTATCGTCTATGTCCACTCATATGCTTTGTAAAGTGTGTACCGCCATTGTGTGTTTTGATAGAAGTTGATTTTTTTTGTGTTCTCTGTGTTCACATTGTCTACTGACAGTAAATATTATAACAGGACTTGTGAATTTCCATCAAAATGAGGCAATTTCAGATTTTCTCCAAGTATTTCGGGTTGTTTGGTTAATCACCATTTCGCATAAGTAAAGTGGTGATTAACCAACAACCTCTGACCTAGTGATTTCACTTTAATTTAAAGTTTTAATTCTATATTTTAACCAATCACAAATTCACAACACAACAGAATTAATGAATTCACTATTTATTTAATTTTCTTCACATTTTTCATTATTGCATTAACTACCACTTATCCTGTGATTTGACAATTGAATTTTCATTACCTTTTTCATCGAAAATATTGAAACGATAAATAAACCACATACATTTATGTAGTGAATTCACATATTATGCAACTACCATGTTTTTTATCACCTAGGTTGGTGAATAAACAACTTCCAACGAAGTAGTGATTTCGTTGGTGAATTTTCATCGGATTTTCAGCATGTGCTTCCCGCCTAGGACATGCCCATGTTAATTTCATCAAAGGAATCAGCTGAAAAGTGGACGGTGCAGCCGCCATTCCTCAAGGAAAAAGCTGACTTTTCCTCAATGAATTTTTGAATTTTTCCCGCTGAAATGTCGGGGTTGAGTTTTTTTGTATGCAATTCTGCATTTTAAATCTTAAATGCAGTGTAGGAACTTCAAAATCATATTTAATAAAAAAGCTGAATGCCCTAGACATGGTTATGGAGTCCAAAATATTTTCCGATATTTGGACCAAAGAAAAGGTCTTGAACCCCATATTTATATCTAGGGCGCTCAGCCCTTTAATTAAATACAATTGTGAAGATCCTACACTTAGCACCTACGCAAAATGCATTTTCAAAACAGCATTACGTACAAAGGCCCCAACCCCGACATGCCAGACTTTCATATATGAATAGTAGGGATCTACATATTTTAAAACAAAAGGAATTTTTGCTATCGTTTACACCCAAAATTTGCTGTGGGCTCTCGGTCTATATTGTTTCGTTTTAAAGTTCCTTTTTATTTATTTTATTTATTTTTCGACGCTTACTCTGTTTATTTATTTTTTGTATACTTCCAAGAAGGAATTTAAGTTTTTAATACTTTGAATAAAATATAAGTTTTTTTAATATCATTGTTAAATGAAACCAGTTGTTCATTTTGCACCTTTCAAAGGTCCGTTTTGCAGCGCTAGTGGGGCAAAACGGACTTTTTAGGTAAGGTTGTATATTTGTGTATATCTTTATATATACTTGTTAAATTTAACCATTCTGATTGTTTACTATGATGGAGTTCAAAGGTTAAAGTACTATTTAAAAAAATATTTGCTTCTGTAGTGGAGGGCTTTCTCCACTCAGTAGAAATGATGATAGTTTTTTAATTTAGGGCGATCGGGTCACAAGTGACAGCATAAATGCGTCTGCTAGTGTCCACGATATTATCTTTAAAATCAGTGATCAGCCACCAGAGTCCATAAGGTCTTCAAGTGTCTTGATTTTCTTCTTATAAAAAATAAAAGACTTATTTATTTTTACTGTAAGGGTTCGAGAGAACTTTACTGATCGAGAGCTCAAAGTAGAATGATAACCTTAAAAATTAAAATTAACATGTGTACATAGAATAAAAAGAATAATGTTTAAAAGTTATGAATTTGCTCAGAGAGAACGAAAAATGAAAGTATTAACTGCAATAAAAAATTAATGTAATAGATTTTCGTTAAGTGACAGAAAGAATGAAATGTACTAAACGTACTTGATTTTACTTTGAATAATAATAAATGAAAATATTTTAAAAGTTTTATAATAAATGTTATTATTGTTTATGTTGATAAAATTCATGTATAGGTATTTGTTAATTGGTGAAGTCAGTTCGTTACACTTCTCTTCTATAAATAGAATACAAATAAGGAGCGTCTAAAGCTTAAGTGGTGCTTCTTGCCCCTTTCTCCATATGTCTTCAAGTTTTTAAGAAAATTAAAAACTACCAAAAACTACTTTTTTATATTTTTTTTTAAACTTGGTCTTACTTTGTTAGACAGGGCTGTTTTTATTTGAGCAGTTTTTTGTATTTTGGTTGCACTTGTGCATAAATAGTATGATAGGTAAGGGGGGCATGCAGCACCCCAGCAACCCGCTTGCTTGGCCCAGTATAGGATTTGGGGTGGGTGCAAGTTTGGGTATATGCACATTTTCTTATGGATTCAATATTTTCCACACAAAAACCTCCAAGCAATCACATACGGTCACCCACGAAAGTCTACATATAACTATGAAAAATGGTATATTAATGCTTATAGACAAAATTTATATTTAATTTTCTAGCTAAATAATAAGAAAGTGACATATTTTGTTGTTCAATTACTATATAAAAAATAAATATTTATATCTTACTTAAAACAACAAATGCATTTTAACTATAAACCCAAATTAAGCGCTTTTTAATTGTATATGTAGACTTTCGTGACTGACTGTACATCCCTCGTCCAATTTGATCAACTAGCAAAGTTTCAAAATATTAAAGCTTAAAATGTACAGCAAAAAAATATTTAAATTAATTTAAATCTTGTGTGAGACCATTCAAGTGTTACCGACTGTACATAACAGATCATAGAAAAAAAACCGCACAAGCTTTAAAATTTATCCCGTTATTTTTGTTTTTTTCCTGCAAATGATGTGTAACAAGTTAATATAAACAAAGGTCATTCTTTAATCAGCGTTTTTGAAAATAAAGTTTTTTTTTTTATTTTTTAAACAATGGCGGCTAAACATCCACTGCTTCATCCTAAACTAAGGAATTTTTCCATTTTTTGTTTATTTGAGGATTTAGTTTCGACCAACGAAAAAACACTAGTTTTTGTAGAAGAAGTTGTACATGAATCATGTAGAAAGTTGAAGTCCTTTTTATGGAATGATTACTTTTTTTTAAGTATCTACAACAAGTTAAATATTACCCAAAACCATTTTAAAATAATGGGATATTAAAGAAATTTGGTATAAATGTTTTATTTCATTAAATGTATTTTTTTAACGCCGAATCAAATAAAAGGAAATCCAATATGATACAAGCACCCTAAAAAAAGTTAGATTCATTTTGAAGCAAAATTGACTGTTTTTTCCGTGAATCAGGTCAAACATTTCACCCCTAAAAATCAGCCTTGGACCTTAGATATTTGTAGGCACTCTTTTGATCCTTGGGTGCCAATATAAATTTAATGGCGCAAAATTTTAAACAACCTATTGTTAACGACTTAACATTTAACTAGTTAAGAATTTCCAAAGTATTTAGCAATTTACTATACATTCCAAAATTTTAAACCTTTTGCTAACTAGTAAATTGCATTTGTAGGGTTTGAATTTGATGAACACAATTTTTGATTTTATGCGTTGTAAATTAATTATATGTTGATGGAAACCCATCATGTACTTGAAATAAGTGTTCGATATTTTTATTTTTATCATTTTAACTTCATTAATTACAAGAAAAAAATTAAAAAAAAAAAAAAAAAAAAAAATGGGTACCAGAAGGACTCGAACCTGGAACATTCGGGTCTTCTCATATGGATTTAGTACGATACTAAAAAGATAAAATAGCCAGTTCGTGAATTTAACTTTAGTAAAATGTTAGGGGATAGTACACAATTTTTAAGCTTGTATCATACTTAAAATGATTTAACAGCGTACTAAATCGTCTAAAATTTTGCGCCAATATTTTTAGCAAATTTCATAACTGTCAGAATTTGTTCATGGATGTTATGGTAATAATCACTTACTTGCATCTCTCCGTCAAAAAACACACCCTTTAAGCACCGATATTTTTGGGGACTCTTTTGACATGCCAAATGAAATATTTATACCAAATTTCATTAATATCCCCTTATTTTAAAATGGTTTTTGGGTAAAATTTTACTTATTGTACTTAAAAAAATGTCATCATACCATAAAAAGGACTTTAACTTTCTACAGGATACATGTATCTTTTCAGTTTTGGTCTCTTTAAAATCAACGTTGAAAAGCACCCTGAAACATGTGTCATATGATTATATCATAAAGGTCTACCACGAAATCTAGAAAACCAAAATCTGGAAAGACAAAATCTCGAAAGTCATAATCTAGATGTCAAAATCTCGAATTACAAAAATCTAGAAAACCAAAGTATAGAATGTTTATAATCTAGAATAACAAACATCTAGAAAGACAAAATCTAGAACGACAAAAATCTCGAAAAAACCATTCACTTTTGAGACAATGCTTAAGATTTGCGCACGCAAAAAGTAAATGCCATACTATGCCAAGTCAATGCAACCTAAACAGATTTCCCATACAAAAGTTATGCATTTTTAAATTTTATAAAAATATCGTTCTTAATTAGGTGGGCACGACTGTACATGTGGAAGAGCATTTTCATATGAATGTGTTTTATAATACAAATTCTATATGCTACTGAAATAAATCAGCCAAGTAGAAGACTTAGCATTATTTAATTGGACTTGTTGAATTATTGATTCAACATAGCTTTTAACGGCCTTTAGTCCAAAAAAATTGCGTCTTGATAAGGCCCTCACTGTCAACTAAAGAGTTCAAGTGAGAACGCCGGGACGAAACGCCAATTTGTATGGACTAAAGGCCGTTAAAAGCTATATTGAAGAGCATTTTCTGTATTCTGAAAAGATATCACGCCTAGGTAATATGATTTAAACTTGAAACATACAGTAAACAAACAATATCAATTTTGCATCGCGAGTGGCATTTGGATAAACGTATAGCGAAAGCCTTACCTAGAATGTTAAAGTCAGTTAGCAATAACATTTAGCATTGTTATTTCTATGATTTTATACAGTTACTTGCCATTATACTGTTATTATTACTATAACACTTGGCGCAGTCCATGTAGGTACGCTATTATTTCTCTCTACGTTTATTTTTTTTTTTTTGTCTGAAGTGTTGTTTATTCATTTTTTTTTAAATTGGTTTAGAGCCGATTTTTCAATCATTAGTTAATCTATCAGAGGCATATTTATTTTATTTTACCTTTCTGTATAATCAACAGTATTTCAAAATATTCCCAACAATTAAGAGAGCATACCTACATAATAAAACAAAGTTCTAGATTTTTTCTAGATTTTATTTTGACTTTTCTAAGAGTAGATTTTGTGTTTTGAGATTTTTGTACATTCGAGATTTTTATCATTCTAGATTTTTGCATTCGAGATTTTTTTTCTGTTTTTCTAGATTTTGTCCATTCGAGATTTTTGTCGTTCTAGATAACGACATGATCCCGATTATAATATGACAGATTTTTCAGCTTGATTGACTCCAGCCTCCCCTCTATCTCCACCTATTTAAATGCGTCTATACAAAAAGCCAATGCGGGGACTTTGGATATGTTGTTGAGGATAAAATTCTGTGTCGATACCAGCAATAAAATTTCATGAATTAATTTGTTCCCACTTGCCCATATTAAATTTTCTATCTTCCTAGACTATAAGCATTGACCGCAAACATTTAATTTAAGAATTTCCAAAGTATTTAGCAATTTACTATACATTCCAAAATTTTAAACCTTTTGCTAACTAGTAAATTGCATTTGTAGGGTTTGAATTTGATGAACACAATTTTTGATTTTATGCGTTGTAAATTAATTATATGTTGATGGAAACCCATCATGTACTTGAAATAAGTGTTCGATATTTTTATTTTTATCATTTTAACTTCATTAATTACAAGAAAAAAATTAAAAAAAAAAAAAAAAAAAAAAATGGGTACCAGAAGGACTCGAACCTGGAACATTCGGGTCTTCTCATATGGATTTAGTACGATACTAAAAAGATAAAATAGCCAGTTCGTGAATTTAACTTTAGTAAAATGTTAGGGGATAGTACACAATTTTTAAGCTTGTATCATACTTAAAATGATTTAACAGCGTACTAAATCGTCTAAAATTTTGCGCCAATATTTTTAGCAAATTTCATAACTGTCAGAATTTGTTCATGGATGTTATGGTAATAATCACTTACTTGCATCTCTCCGTCAAAAAACACACCCTTTAAGCACCGATATTTTTGGGGACTCTTTTGACATGCCAAATGAAATATTTATACCAAATTTCATTAATATCCCCTTATTTTAAAATGGTTTTTGGGTAAAATTTTACTTATTGTACTTAAAAAAATGTCATCATACCATAAAAAGGACTTTAACTTTCTACAGGATACATGTATCTTTTCAGTTTTGGTCTCTTTAAAATCAACGTTGAAAAGCACCCTGAAACATGTGTCATATGATTATATCATAAAGGTCTACCACGAAATCTAGAAAACCAAAATCTGGAAAGACAAAATCTCGAAAGTCATAATCTAGATGTCAAAATCTCGAATTACAAAAATCTAGAAAACCAAAGTATAGAATGTTTATAATCTAGAATAACAAACATCTAGAAAGACAAAATCTAGAACGACAAAAATCTCGAAAAAACCATTCACTTTTGAGACAATGCTTAAGATTTGCGCACGCAAAAAGTAAATGCCATACTATGCCAAGTCAATGCAACCTAAACAGATTTCCCATACAAAAGTTATGCATTTTTAAATTTTATAAAAATATCGTTCTTAATTAGGTGGGCACGACTGTACATGTGGAAGAGCATTTTCATATGAATGTGTTTTATAATACAAATTCTATATGCTACTGAAATAAATCAGCCAAGTAGAAGACTTAGCATTATTTAATTGGACTTGTTGAATTATTGATTCAACATAGCTTTTAACGGCCTTTAGTCCAAAAAAATTGCGTCTTGATAAGGCCCTCACTGTCAACTAAAGAGTTCAAGTGAGAACGCCGGGACGAAACGCCAATTTGTATGGACTAAAGGCCGTTAAAAGCTATATTGAAGAGCATTTTCTGTATTCTGAAAAGATATCACGCCTAGGTAATATGATTTAAACTTGAAACATACAGTAAACAAACAATATCAATTTTGCATCGCGAGTGGCATTTGGATAAACGTATAGCGAAAGCCTTACCTAGAATGTTAAAGTCAGTTAGCAATAACATTTAGCATTGTTATTTCTATGATTTTATACAGTTACTTGCCATTATACTGTTATTATTACTATAACACTTGGCGCAGTCCATGTAGGTACGCTGTTATTTCTCTCTACGTTTATTTTTTTTTTTTTGTCTGAAGTGTTGTTTATTCATTTTTTTTTAAATTGGTTTAGAGCCGATTTTTCAATCATTAGTTAATCTATCAGAGGCATATTTATTTTATTTTACCTTTCTGTATAATCAACAGTATTTCAAAATATTCCCAACAATTAAGAGAGCATACCTACATAATAAAACAAAGTTCTAGATTTTTTCTAGATTTTATTTTGACTTTTCTAAGAGTAGATTTTGTGTTTTGAGATTTTTGTACATTCGAGATTTTTATCATTCTAGATTTTTGCATTCGAGATTTTTTTTCTGTTTTTCTAGATTTTGTCCATTCGAGATTTTTGTCGTTCTAGATAACGACATGATCCCGATTATAATATGACAGATTTTTCAGCTTGATTGACTCCAGCCTCCCCTCTATCTCCACCTATTTAAATGCGTCTATACAAAAAGCCAATGCGGGGACTTTGGATATGTTGTTGAGGATAAAATTCTGTGTCGATACCAGCAATAAAATTTCATGAATTAATTTGTTCCCACTTGCCCATATTAAATTTTCTATCTTCCTAGACTATAAGCATTGACCGCAAACATTTAATTTAGCACTTCATTTCACAATTTTTAAAAAAATTGGTCTAAACTTTTTTTTTTTTATTTTTTTTTTTATTATTTTGTATCAACATTTTGCATGCGAATTTTTCAAAAATGATTGACTTAATTAATTTAATTTAAATTTAGGATTAAAGAGCAGATTTCTGGCCGGTATAGTATTTCATTTTTAGTGTTTCCGTTGTTTTTAACTAATTTTTTCTTCATTCTAAGTAATTTTTTTTTATAAAATTGCCCTTCCCGTCCAAACGGGGGAGATAGACCCCCTCCCATAGTAAAAACGGCTTGTTTTAAACTGTTTTACAAAAAACCGTTATTATTTCTTGCCGCCTAACTTATCGTACTCGTTCCCCCGCAGCGGATTTTGGGTTTGAGCGCAGAGTTGCCGTTCTAGCGTTTTTGTCGCTAGATGTAGTGACATTTCAATTTCTTCCGCGACAAAAAATATTTTTAAGTCGCTAGATTATTTTTTGGCGACTTTTCTAGCGACATTTGAAGGTTATAGCATTTGTGAGTTTCGACACGCAAATACTATTTTTTTGTATGTAATGGCCTTGTGATTTGTCTATTTCGAATAATTGGATACTGAAATTCACTACACACAGGCCCATCAAAACATATGCAAGATGTATGTGCGAGTGAGTGCAGTAGTCTGATTTAAGCAATTCATCTGTTTAAATGCATTGTAGTACAATTTTTTTTTAATTTAAGGCTTTACTACGAAGACCTACTTTTTACAAAAATTACGAAAGTGTGAAATTAAAATGTTCCCTTAAGAAATATGCTTGCAAAAAAACATAGGAAAATTGTTCTGACATACAAATTAAGCCACCATAAGAAATTTTTAACTGTTTTTTTTTTTCAAGCAGGTTATTTCTCTCTACGTTTATTTTTTTTTTTGTCTGAAGTGTTGTTTATTCATTTTTTTTTAATTGGTTTAGAGTCGATTTTTCAATCATTAGTTAATCTATCAGAGGCATATTTATTTTATTTTACCTTTCTGTATAATCAACAGTATTTCAAAATATTCCCAACAATTAAGAGAGCATACCTACATAATAAAACAAAGTTCTAGATTTTTTCTAGATTTTATTTTGACTTTTCTAAGAGTAGATTTTGTGTTTTGAGATTTTTGTACATTCGAGATTTTTGTCATTCTAGATTTTTGCATTCGAGATTTTTTTTTCTGTTTTTCTAGATTTTGTCCATTCGAGATTTTTGTCGTTCTAGATAACGACATGGTCCCGATTATAATATGACAGATTTTTCAGCTTGATTGACTCCAGCCTCCCCTCTATCTCCACCTATTTAAATGCGTCTATACAAAAAGCCAATGCGGGGACTTTGGATATGTTGTTGAGGATAAAATTCTGTGTCGATACCAGCAATAAAATTTCATGAATTAATTTGTTCCCACTTGCCCATATTAAATTTTCTATCTTCCTAGACTATAAGCATTGACCGCAAACATTTAATTTAGCACTTCATTTCACAATTTTTAAAAAAATTGGTCTAAACTTTTTTTTTTTTATTTTTTTTTTTATTATTTTGTATCAACATTTTGCATGCGAATTTTTCAAAAATGATTGACTTAATTAATTTAATTTAAATTTAGGATTAAAGAGCAGATTTCTGGCCGGTATAGTATTTCATTTTCAGTGTTTCCGTTGTTTTTAACTAATTTTTTCTTCATTCTAAGTAATTTTTTTTTATAAAATTGCCCTTCCCGTCCAAACGGGGGAGATAGACCCCCCTCCCATAGTAAAAACGGCTTGTTTTAAACTGTTTTACAAAAAACCGTTATTATTTCTTGCCGCCTAACTTATCGTACTCGTTCCCCCGCAGCGGATTTTGGGTTTGAGCGCAGAGTTGCCGTTCTAGCGTTTTTGTCGCTAGATGTAGTGACATTTCAATTTCTTCCGCGACAAAAAATATTTTTAAGTCGCTAGATTATTTTTTGGCGACTTTTCTAGCGACATTTGAAGGTTATAGCATTTGTGAGTTTCGACACGCAAATACTATTTTTTTGTATGTAATGGCCTTGTGATTTGTCTATTTCGAATAATTGGATACTGAAATTCACTACACACAGGCCCATCAAAACATATGCAAGATGTATGTGCGAGTGAGTGCAGTAGTCTGATTTAAGCAATTCATCTGTTTAAATGCATTGTAGTACAATTTTTTTTTAATTTAAGGCTTTACTACGAAGACCTACTTTTTACAAAAATTACGAAAGTGTGAAATTAAAATGTTCCCTTAAGAAATATGCTTGCAAAAAAACGTAGGAAAATTGTTCTGACATACAAATTAAGCCACCATACGAAATTTTTAACTGTTTTTTTTTTCAAGCAGGTGTCTTCAGCTTAGATATTTGTTTCTCACATTTTAACTTTTTGCAAAAGGTAGGTCTATATAGTTAGGCTTTTACTTTAAATTTTTGACCAAAAATAAAAAGTTATTCAAAGAGAAATTTTTTTAACACTTATTTACCAATTTTTGGTCTAGCGACTTTTTGTTCCCCGAATTTCAGCCAATCTAGCGACATTTGGAGGTTGGTTTAGCGACTTCTCAATTCTGCTTGCGGAGCGATAGCAATAATTCACGGCTATTTTAAGATAAATCCATACTTTTTATATGCAAATATATAAGTATTGCATGTCGGGGTGGGCCCTTTGTACGTAATGCTGCATTGAAAATCCATTTTTTTCTTAAGGCCCAGGTACCTAGTGTTTAATAATTATAATAATAATAATTTTAATTACATATATGCCTGTAAAACCTTAAGTCTTTTAAATGCAATGCTAGGCACTAGTTAGAAGGAATAGAAGGATGGGAAAGATTTTTGTTTACACAGTGGGTTGAGAAATAATGTTGTTAATGTTAATTATGTCATGTTGGGACTTCAAAATTATATTTTATTAAATAGCTGACATATTAATAAATAGTGTTTTTGCTTTCCACGTTTAATTGTTTTTTGTTGATTGGTTGTTAGTGTAAGAAAGTATCAAATAAAAAATGGGCACGATTGAATCGCACAAACTTGCACTCGTAGCTAACAACTTTAACGTAGCTTGAAGTTGACAGTGTGAATATATATTGGTTACATAACATTATGATATCATGAAAAAAAGTTGTAAAAAAAAACAAGTTAAATTATAAATTTACTACTATAAATTACTTTTAATTACTATAAATTGCTATAAATGTGTTATTTTAATAACTAAAACAGATAGACCTAAAAAAAGAGTATACCATCTGATTTGCTGTATAAATATGGATTTATGAAAAAAAAAATTAAAAATTAAAAATTAATTTTTTATATAAAAATTCTTGAATATTTTTTAAAATTAAATTTGGTATGCCAACTTTTAGAATTTAATAAAATACAATTTTACACAAAATTGAAAAAATACTAATCGACCAGTTTTTAAGATATTGAATTTTCAAAAAAAAATTCAATATTTTTTTAATAATCCAAAAATTATTTTTACGAAAAATTATATAGGTACGCAAAATTGTTGAAATTGTAAAGGACATCTTATATAAAAAAAAAGTTGGTTGAAATCGGTGTGGCCTGGCCGTTAACGAGAAATTTGAAAACTAAAAAATCGGTTATATGAGAGGTACCGTTAAAAACCGTCATAAATATTTTATTTTCTACCAAAATATTGATTATACAGTAATAATATTACCTCGTTATTTTAAAATCGTTAGAGCCGTTTTTGAAATAAATCAAATTTTGTATATTGGTTGTATGACAAGTACCTACCGTTGTTTTTTGAGCTAAATAAATTTCAATTTCCGCTCTAGGGAATCACCTAAGAACCTTGATTCAAAAGTTGGAAGAAAATCGCTTCAGTGGTCTAGGCTGCAGGTCGAGGTACAGACAGACAGAATTGCGAGACCCCCTTTTTTCGCGTTCTCTTTCATCGTAATGTTAGGAAAAATTATTATCTCGATTTTATTTTTTATATAATAAAAATGGTTTTTTTGAGGATTTTGCTCCTGACTTATTTAACGAGCGTTGGAAAATAGGAGAACATTTTCCTCCTAATTCTTTTGAATGGAAAGATTGCAATTCATCTAACTTTCTTGACTTTGTTGCACGAATCCAAAACTTTCCCTATACTACGTATATTGCAAGTAAAAATGCAAGCAGCAAAAAATTATATGCGAATATTTAAGCAACCAATTCCGAGATCGGAGCATTTAAATCCCGGGATTTTCGGGATCTCAAATGAACCGGGATCTCGGGATTCCGGGATTCGGGATCCCGTGATTGGAATCTCTAATCGCAAGTTAAAATTGTTCAATATTAATATTTTCAAACTAATTATTGGTTTAAGCAATGCAAGGTTGCATTATGCAACCGTAACGTATAATATATTCTTATTTCTATTAGTTTCGAAATTTATAACCAGCCATCTTATTAACTTTTTTTAATTAACATTCCTGTCCTAACGAGTTAATAAAATTAACAAGAGATACTGCAAAAATCGCAAAAACCGTAACTGACTGACTCCCTCACTCACTCACTGGCAGATCATAAAAATTATGGCGCCCTTCCCGACATCGTAGAATCTTGAAATTTCGCACAACGGTAGGCCCTGTGGTGTATACAAAGGACAAAATCGAAAATTTAAGATTTTCCTTTCAGAGGGCGTGGTACCCGCCCATTTTCATACAATTGATATAAATTATTTGGAGCTTTTCTGATTGTCGTTGAATGATGAAATTTAGTTTAGCGGTAGGGCTTAAAGTGTAGACAAAGGGAAAATTTGATATTTTACATTCAGGGACATGGCACCCGCCCATTTGAATAGAACTGATATCAATTATGGGGAGCACTTCTGATTGTCATAGAATGATGAAATTTGGTAGAACGGTAGGGCTAGAAGTGCAAGTAAATGCAAAATTTTAAAATTTGAAATTTTAAATTCAGAGGGCGTGGGATCCGCCCATTTTCCCAGAATTGATGTCAAATACATGGAGCACTTCTGGTTGTCGTAGAATGATGAAATTTGGTAGAGCGATAGGACTTGACATGCAAGCAAAGGGACAATTACAAAATTGAGATTTAACATTCAGTGGGTGTGGGAACCACCCATTTTCAGATAATTAATATTCAATATATTGAGAGAACTTCCGTTTGGTGCAGGATTATGAAATTCGGTAAAGCGGCTCGTTTTCAGGTGTATACAAAGAAAAGGTTGAAATCATGAAATATTGTATGCAGGGGCGTTTCATTCACCCACTTCTTATCAATTATTATCATTTCAATGGAGCACTTCTAACTTATGAAAATTGGTAGATGGGTAGGACTTGTAGTACCTATATGTATACAAAAGGCATAAATTAAAAACTTACTTTACTTATGAGGCTCTCATTGGGAGTTTATTCCACCCACTTTTCCTGATAAAAAGAAAGAGTTTGCATACTAAATGTCCGAAAACACCATCCGAAATCCTAAGCTGTTTTAAAAATGATGTTTTTGAAAAATGATGGTATGTCAAAGTATTCAAAAAATCAACACTTTTATAAGCATACCACTTTGGAAGAAAACTTATACAGTTTTCGTGGCATCAAAAATAACGGAGTTGATAAATACTCATTGCTTTGAATCTGAACAAAGAAGATTTTTAATTGACGGGACTTAATGTGGTTCCCACATCTTGTGGATATAAGCAGTTGATTATTGTTCACTTCTCATATGCTAAACATGTGAGTATATTATAAATAATAATAACACCATTGAGTATGATCTCCATCTGAGATCAAGGTTTTGAAATTGTTATCAAAATACCATGCAATTTGTGTGTCGGAAACTTGGTTTCATTCAAACAACGATAATGCAGTATACGCGTTGACAGGGTATAGGCTCTATCGTGCTGATAGGAGGGATAAGTCTGGTGGTGGTGTAGCTATTATGTGTTATAGAGTCTTATTTGCAAGATAAAATGTATTTCTCCTGTAGAATCCTTGGTTGATTACATTTCTTTAGACATAGTGTGTGGCGCAAGCAGTTGTCATCTAGGTGCACTTTACCGGCCAAACAGAAACATAGATTTATCACCAATATACAAATTAATTGAACAAATAACAACAACTTCCGCCAATGTAATTTTGTGTGTAGATTTTAATAGTAACTTACTTGTTGACAATAACCTCATCGATAGTTTTAGCGTGTTTGATTTGCACCCAGTTAAAGAAGCTTGCCCTACACATTTTACAAACACCTCTAGTACATTGTTAGATCTAGTTTTTGTAAACAATACAGATACATTTTTTTTCTATGATCAAAAGTCTGCTCCAGCTTTTGCGAGACACGACCTTATATTTCTTACTTACGACTTCTATGTTCATGCAAGCCCAACACCATCGGGAACTTACAGCTATAAGGACTTCTAAAATGTTAATAGATCTTTACTTGAGCATCACATAAACAGTTTTCCTTGGGATTTAGTTTATTACATGTACTCACCGGATGATCAAGTGGATTTTCTAAATAGAAATATTAAACACATATACGATGAATATATCCCAACACAAATAGGTAGAGTGAAAGAAAAGTCCTGGTTTACTAATGAGATTCGAAAGCTTATGTTTCAACGGGATCAAGCTTATACCAGGTGGATACGTTTTAACAGGGTAGTTGGTATTATTAGGGAATCAAAAAAACAATATTATTTAACTAACCTTAGCACAAGCAATAATGGTCGTAAATTGTGGAGTAACTTAAGAGACTTAGGCATAGGAAAACAAAAACTAAGAGCTCCAGCTGGTCTTGATCCTAATGAATTAAATCGTCAGTTTGTATCACTACCTTGCCCTGTACCATCTCCCTAAGGCCTAGTTCACACGAGATTACACCGCACGTTTTTTATCGTATTCGGGTTTCACCGAACAAACAGCGGGGTGTTCACATGGCGCTTTTTGATTCGATTAAAAATCGAAAAGCTGCCGGATAAAAAAGAATGTACTGCATAATGAAGTGGAAACGCTTCATATTCGTTTTATTCGTCATCTGGAGCTTACATTCTACTTCTACTTCTAATCTGTTCAAAATGCTATTTCAAAATTATAGAAAGAAATAATTTGAAATGAAATATTCTGTGTTAATTTCTGTCCTTTATATTTAATAAAACTTTCGTTTACAACCGAAACAATTCATTTTAAATACATTAATTACTTTAGTGTATTAATGTTGAATAATTTACTGTCGTTATTATAATACTTTTTTCATTTTGATGTAAAGGCTGGTAATATTGTTTCGACTATAAGTTCTTGTGTTATATTTCAAAATAAATATAAAAACAAACTTGTTTTGGAGCCCGTAGCGAAATAGTTAGTGCGTTCGACTGTCAGGCTGGAGGGATCGCTTCCCAGCCTCGTCCACCTAAAAACTAAAAGGTTTTTTTCAGGGCTACTGCCTCTTGCGATGAATTGACAAATCCTCCAAGAGTATCACTTGTCACGAATAAGTGCTTCTCGTCTAGCCGTTCGGATTCGGCATAAAATTGTAGGTCCCTTCCATTCCTGTCGAAAGGCGCACACAGGAATGGTTGCGAGTTGTTAGTCACTAGGCCCTGGTTCTTCATGAGCCGTTGTGCCACCCGATTTATTTTTATTTTTTTTGTTTTGGAATCGTAAAAAAAAATCTATAAAAATCCTGTTTAAAAGCAAAAGGCTAGTAGGTATGCTAAAAACAATGTTAAAAGCCTAGTATACAGTTCTTTTGAACGAAACAAAAATTAGTGGTGAGATTTTTTTTTCGGAAATAAAACATCTGGGGTGAATCGAAAAATATCTTCTTTTTTTTCCCACATAACATTGTCACTGACGCGATTTTTATTAAAATTTTGTGATTTGTCCCACAAAATGGGTTTTTGTTGCCCCAAAGAAACAAATAAAAAGGTCCAATAATGTCTATATTCACAAAGAGTCGGCCGTCATATTTATATAAAATCGTTAGATCACTCCTTTCTTTACAAAAGATGTTACAACACTGACCACACAAAATTCCTATGAATTTTGAAAATTTCCCAGTTTAAATGGCGACTTGAATTTTAATGGAGAAAGAGTGAATAAAATATATTGATTACTGAATCATACAAATAAAAGTTAAGACCTCGATACCATCATCGGGCTATGAATGTGTTAACTTAAGGCGGGCCAAATACCTAGACAATATTTTTCTAGGTACATAAATTCAAATAGAGAGTAAAAACGTGGGTCAACCCCATTGATTTTGGCGGATTAACTGAGGTTCAATAAAGAATTCAAGCATTTAATAAACTGAACTATAGTCGAACTAAAGATAATCCGCAAAAATCGGTGGGTTAAAATCTTGAGCCAGTGTTTATCCACGGTTTAAGGCCCGTTTGCTGATACGAAACATAAATACTTAAGTCCAACATAAGCGCTTAGGTAACATATATTGCCTTGCACCAAATGAAAACTTAAACATATATATCCTTAAGTTCAACATAACTTAGGTGGCAGAAAAGCTACTCCTTAAGAGATTTATGTTGGATTTTTATTGTTGTTTTTTGTATTATTTGCTGAGAATAGCGATTCAAATGAGAACAAATTGAGAACAAAGTGGGACTGTCCAAATAGATCCCAAATGCTTTTTTATATTTAATAAAATCACAGAGAAATAGGCAATTAGGTTGTCTCACTAATATTCAAGGAAAAAACACATATATATGTACATATTTTTTATTTTATTTTGGCAGCAGATTCACAACAACAAAACTTCAGATTATCAACTTTTATAGAAACAGAAGAATAAAGGCTCTCCCAAACCAATGCGGAACATTCGTTGCGGCGAAGAAACATAAGCATGTCAAAATTTATTTACATGGTGATATATGAGAGTGCCCACACCAACACGGCGGAGAAACATATGAATTAATTTTGACTGACGAATGTTTCTTCGCCGCAACGAATGTTTCGCATTGGTTTGGCAGAGCCTTAACTCCGGACAATTTTTTCATTATCAAATTTCATTGGAAACCATATTTAAAATCAAATATTTAGTTAAATTGTTAACCGTACGTCCAAAAAAGGTCACAAAATGCAAAATACTAAAAATAGGTTTGACTTTTCACACGAAATTGACGTTTTGGCAGCGATTTCTCCATTGAGAGTTATGCATAGCTAGGTAGATCATAAATATTTTCTAGCAACAGAGAATAAATTAAGTTGAACATACAAACTATGTTGAACTTAGCTGTGATGTAGATTTAAGTTTCGTATCAGCAAACGGACCTAAATTTTTTATTTGACATAACATAAAATAATATGGTAGGGTAGAGTATTTTATTTAATAAATATCCCAAAAATTTTCTTTTGTTGTTTTCCATTGGGTACATTCACTAATTCTGAAATCGAGTGGAACAGTGCTCATTGATACAACTCATTTTTGTCTTTTGTCTAGTTCAAAATATATTTGAATGGATTGAAATTTATATGATTTAAATTCCCCAACAGTTATAAAACCACAACATTTGTAGAGGAGCATAATCATGTATAATTTTTTTTGTTTTAAATTGTTAAATTTTTCATCAAATTTTGAATTTACACACATACATTTTGTGTGAATTTTTTTTTTTGAGATTTAAACCTTTATTTTAATCAAAATCCATTTTTTTTTTTTGTAAAAAACTGATATAACCAATATAAGCACCACACCTGTTGAAATAACCATAAAACATTTGTTGTCATTATTTTAGAGGGGACATAGACTAATATACCTGGTAAATTTTGTCTCAAAATTTAACAAAATCTCATCAAGTTTTAAATTTAAAGTTTCGAAAATCAAATTGATTTTCCACTTAATCACATTTTTAGTATGAAGTTTTTCAAAATTTTACAATAATTTTTAAATATAAATTTAGATCACCATTTCCTGATTAATTATTTATCTCAATCATAAAGATCTATTGAGTATTAATCAAGTTTCAAGCCTCAAAAGGTGGCTTAATCGGGCTTATTTCATAATTTAATTATTTTTTTTTTTAAATAAAAATCAATTTTATTGAGTTTTTCTTATTGAAGTGCACCTACTTTTTTCCCCGTTAGATTTAAAAATATGAAACCACTGACATATTTGTAGAGAAGCTATAGACCTACAATCGTGTATAATTTGTTTTTTGAAATTTTGAAAATTTTCATCAAGTTTTGAATTTAGAAGAGCAAATATAAAGTTCACGGGACATTTACACACCCTTTTAGTATTAATTGTTAGACCCCTTCCCAAAAATGTCCATACACGAATTAAGCCACATTTGTAGCCTTTTTTTAGAGACCTTAACCTTAAAGATCTGGCCAGTACAAATGAAGTTAGGATTTTTGAAAAGGAAAAAAGCCGATTAGAAATAATTTTTTTATTCAGATAACTGTGCTTTCCCACTGGTGAGTGATGGTTGGCAATGGACAAATAAATAAATTCGCTTGTTTTTTTTCGGTTTATCGATTATTTTAAATTTAAGATTGTGAAGCTTGTGTAGCACGTACATTATTAAATGAGGTATCAAAATAATCGCTATATTATTGACTTGTGGTATAAGGGAAAACTAAATCCATCGATGATCGCAATCAATAGTTATTATACAATATGTGAAAACTTTGTAATACATTAATTTCCCCCCTCCACGGTACAGCACGCATCCCATTTTGTTGCCAAATTTTTGAATCAATAGTCTCAATCACACATACAAATTTCAGACTTCTAAACCAACCCCATCAAAAGATAAAACTCAATAAACCCTTTATTCGGTTGATTTTCATATTTGGTAAAAACGTGTGGTTTTCTACCGTGTGAATGACATGATATAAATCTATGAGCCACGAGAGGTGAATACGTCGCAAAACGTATGGTTCTGTTGACAAGGACGTCGGGTTTTCGATCAACGTGTGCAGGCGAAAACGTTTTTCTGCAGAAAAATCATCGTGTGAACAGTTCTATGTAAATGTATGGGCCACGGCGCATTTGTTCGGGTGTATACAGCTAAAAAAACGTGCGGTATAATCTCGTGTGAACTTGACCTAACATAACACTATCTCTTTTAAAGGTGTTTTTGTTCAAACAGATACTCCTTTTTCATTTTCAAGGATTGATACATTGGACTTTGTTGAAGCTCTATTGTCTGTCAAATCGAATGCTACAGGGCTAGATGAAATAAACCTAGTTTTTGTCAAAGCTATTTTACCTCTGTTGTTGGATTAGTTTACTCACGTGATTAATACAATTTTTATTACATATATTTTTCCACAGCAATGGAAAGTGGCAAAAATAATACCAGTTCACAAGAACTTAACAGGTGAAGAGTTTAGGCCCATATCCATTCTTCCTTATCTTTCCAAAGTCTGCGAATGAATAATGCACAAGCAAATAAACAAGTTTTTAGCAATTAACAACTTACTTGTTCCTTTTCAGTCTGGATTCAAAAAAAAAAAAATAGTTGCACAACTGCCTTACTGGGTGTAGTAGAAGATATAAGAGAAAAGTTGGATCAAGATTATATAACGTTTCTCGTGCTTTTAGACTTTTCAAAAGCGTTTGATATGGTAGATCATACTATACTCGTTAAGAAATTAAAGTACCAATTCAATTTTTCTTTCTCCGCTACGAATTTAATTTCATCTTATAGAATTTGGAAGAAAACAGTCACTTACTCTTTCCAATACTACTTCTAATTTTGTTTCCTTGAGCCGAGGTGTTCCCCAAGGATCAATTCTAGGGCCACTCCTGTTCTCCATATTTATTAATGATATTGCTTCCATAATCCTTTATATTATCTAAACGTTTATATGCAGACGATATCCAAATCTACCATAGCTGTCCTTTAGCATTAATTGATAATTGTGCGAATATCATATATATGAAGATTTGAATCGCATTTGAAACTGGGCTTTGGAAAATAGTTTCGAACTCAATCCAAAAAAGTGAAACATACCATGAATGCTCACCCATGAAATCACTTTGTTAATGTAACTCTCTCATTCACAAATGAATTATATTTGATGAAAAATATAATGGAATGAAACTGGCTTATACATCAGTGCATGATTTAAAGTGAATAATGTGAAGCTTATTATGAAATAATTTTAAAACCTACGTTAATGTTTATATCTTCTCTCTTTGAAAAAAATAAGAAAACAGTTATCATGTAACAAGTTATAGGTAACTTTATAAAATAGTTTCGAACTCAATCCAAAAAATTGTAAGTGCTTGGTAGTTTCAAGAAATAAAGTTGACCTGTCATATTTCCCACCTATTCTTTCGTTAACAGCGCTAAAAACCTTGGTGTAATGTTTAACCGCACACTCACATGGAATAACCACATAAACTTCATTGTAGGAAAAGCGTGTGGAGGTCTTCGTACATTGTGGACCGCACAAAAATACACACCCATCCAAACAAGAATACTTCTTGCCAAATCATTGGTTATTTCTGTACTTATTTATGGTTGTGAGATTTTTTATAATTGTGACAGTGAAAGTAGGAGAAAATTAGAAATAGCATTCAATAGCACTATACGCTACGTTTATAGCCTTAAGAGCCCAGTAGGAAATTTCTTCATCAATGAGTGGAAGCTACAACCCATGAATTTGGTACGGAAACATCAATGAATTTAACATGGGGCTGTCATAAGCGGTCACCAAGTGATTTTGTAGGTGAATATTAACCAGTGAAATCATGAAGTACGGGTAACTAGTTTATTCATAAGCCAATTATATGTGATGAAAAATAGCATGAGTTAAGCTGTGAAATCACTAGCTTACTTAGAGTTGCTTATTTAGCAGGTGAAAATGACATGAATGCTTACCCATTAATTCACTTTGTTAATGTAACTCGTTAATTCATATATGAATTGTATATGATGAAAAATACCATAAACGTTCAATTATGAAATCACTAGGTAAAGAAGAGTTGCTTATTCAGCGGGTGAAACATACCATGAATGCTCACCCATGAAATCACTTTGTTAATGTAACTCTCTCATTCACAAATGAATTATATTTGATGAAAAATATAATGGAATGAAACTGGCTTATACATCAGTGCATGATTTAAAGTGAATAATGTGAAGCTCATTATGAAATAAAATTAAAACCTACGTTAATGTTTATATCTTCTCCCTTTGAAAAAAATAAGAAAACAGTTATCATGTAACAAGTTATAGGTAACTTTATAAAATATTTATTATGAATAAAAAAAAATATAAATATAACCAATATAAGCACCACACCTGTTGAAATAACCATAAAACATTTGTTGTCATTATTTTAGAGGGGACATAGACTAATATACCTGGTAAATTTTGTCTCAAAATTTAACAAAATCTCATCAAGTTTTAAATTTAAAGTTTCGAAAATCAAATTGATTTTCCACTTAATCACATTTTTAGTATGAAGTTTTTCAAAATTTTACAATAATTTTTAAATATAAATTTAGATCACCATTTCCTGATTAATTATTTATCTCAATCATAAAGATCTATTGAGTATTAATCAAGTTTCAAGCCTCAAAAGGTGGCTTAATCGGGCTTATTTCATAATTTAATTATTTTTTTTTTTTAAATAAAAATCAATTTTATTGAGTTTTTCTTATTGAAGTGCACCTACTTTTTTCCCCGTTAGATTTAAAAATATGAAACCACTGACATATTTGTAGAGAAGCTATAGACCTACAATCGTGTATAATTTGTTTTTTGAAATTTTGAAAATTTTCATCAAGTTTTGAATTTAGAAGAGCAAATATAAAGTTCACGGGACATTTACACACCCTTTTAGTATTAATTGTTAGACCCCTTCCCAAAAATGTCCATATACGAATTAAGCCACATTTGTAGCCTTTTTTTAGAGACCTTAACCTTAAAGATCTGACCAGTACAAATGAAGTTAGGATTTTTGAAAAGGAAAAAAGCCGATTAGAAATAATTTTTTTATTCAGATAACTGTGCTTTCCCACTGGTGAGTGATGGTTGGCAATGGACAAATAAATAAATTCGCTTGTTTTTTTCGGTTTTTCGATTATTTTAAATTTAAGATTGTGAAGCTTGTGTAGCACGTACATTATTAAATGAGGTATCAAAATAATCGCTATATTATTGACTTGTGGTATAAGGGAAAACTAAATCCATCGATGATCGCAATCAATAGTTATTATACAATATGTGAAAACTTTGTAATACATTAATTTCCCCCCTCCACGGTACAGCACGCATCCCATTTTGTTGCCAAATTTTTGAATCAATAGTCTCAATCACACATACAAATTTCAGACTTCTAAACCAACCCCATCAAAAGATAAAACTCAATAAACCCTTTATTCGGTTGATTTTCATATTTGGTAAAAACGTGTGGTTTTCTACCGTGTGAATGACATGATATAAATCTATGAGCCACGAGAGGTGAATACGTCGCAAAACGTATGGTTCTGTTGACAAGGACGTCGGGTTTTCGATCAACGTGTGCAGGCGAAAACGTTTTTCTGCAGAAAAATCATCGTGTGAACAGTTCTATGTAAATGTATGGGGCCACGGCGCATTTGTTCGGGTGTATACAGCTAAAAAAACGTGCGGTATAATCTCGTGTGAACTTGACCTAACATAACACTATCTCTTTTAAAGGTGTTTTTGTTCAAACAGATACTCCTTTTTCATTTTCAAGGATTGATACATTGGACTTTGTTGAAGCTCTATTGTCTGTCAAATCGAATGCTATTTTACCTCTGTTGTTGGATTAGTTTACTCACGTGATTAATACAATTTTTATTACATATATTTTTCCACAGCAATGGAAAGTGGCAAAAATAATACCAGTTCACAAGAACTTAACAGGTGAAGAGTTTAGGCCCATATCCATTCTTCCTTATCTTTCCAAAGTCTGCGAATGAATAATGCACAAGCAAATAAACAAGTTTTTAGCAATTAACAACTTACTTGTTCCTTTTCAGTCTGGATTCAAAAAAAAAAAATAGTTGCACAACTGCCTTACTGGGTGTAGTAGAAGATATAAGAGAAAAGTTGGATCAAGATTATATAACGTTTCTCGTGCTTTTAGACTTTTCAAAAGCGTTTGATATGGTAGATCATACTATACTCGTTAAGAAATTAAAGTACCAATTCAATTTTTCTTTCTCCGCTACGAATTTAATTTCATCTTATAGAATTTGGAAGAAAACAGTCACTTACTCTTTCCAATACTACTTCTAATTTTGTTTCCTTGAGCCGAGGTGTTCCCCAAGGATCAATTCTAGGGCCACTCCTGTTCTCCATATTTATTAATGATATTGCTTCCATAATCCTTTATATTATCTAAACGTTTATATGCAGACGATATCCAAATCTACCATAGCTGTCCTTTAGCATTAATTGATAATTGTGCGAATATCATATATATGAAGATTTGAATCGCATTTGAAACTGGGCTTTGGAAAATAGTTTCGAACTCAATCCAAAAAAGTGAAACATACCATGAATGCTCACCCATGAAATCACTTTGTTAATGTAACTCTCTCATTCACAAATGAATTATATTTGATGAAAAATATAATGGAATGAAACTGGCTTATACATCAGTGCATGATTTAAAGTGAATAATGTGAAGCTTATTATGAAATAATTTTAAAACCTACGTTAATGTTTATATCTTCTCTCTTTGAAAAAAATAAGAAAACAGTTATCATGTAACAAGTTATAGGTAACTTTATAAAATAGTTTCGAACTCAATCCAAAAAATTGTAAGTGCTTGGTAGTTTCAAGAAATAAAGTTGACCTGTCATATTTCCCACCTATTCTTTCGTTAACAGCGCTAAAAACCTTGGTGTAATGTTTAACCGCACACTCACATGGAATAACCACATAAACTTCATTGTAGGAAAAGCGTGTGGAGGTCTTCGTACATTGTGGACCGCACAAAAATACACACCCATCCAAACAAGAATACTTCTTGCCAAATCATTGGTTATTTCTGTACTTATTTATGGTTGTGAGATTTTTTATAATTGTGACAGTGAAAGTAGGAGAAAATTAGAAATAGCATTCAATAGCACTATACGCTACGTTTATAGCCTTAAGAGCCCAGTAGGAAATTTCTTCATCAATGAGTGGAAGCTACAACCCATGAATTTGGTACGAAAACATCAATGAATTTAACATGGGGCTGTCATAAGCGGTCACCAAGTGATTTTGTAGGTGAATATTAACCAGTGAAATCATGAAGTACGGGTAACTGGTTTATTCATAAGCCAATTATATGTGATGAAAAATAGCATGAACGTTAAGCTGTGAAATCACTAGCTTACTTAGAGTTGCTTATTTAGCAGGTGAAAATGACATGAATGCTTACCCATTAATTCACTTTGTTAATGTAACTCGTTAATTCATATATGAATTGTATATGATGAAAAATACCATAAACGTTCAATTATGAAATCACTAGGTAAAGAAGAGTTGCTTATTCAGCGGGTGAAACATACCATGAATGCTCACCCATGAAATCACTTTGTTAATGTAACTCTCTCATTCACAAATGAATTATATTTGATGAAAAATATAATGGAATGAAACTGGCTTATACATCAGTGCATGATTTAAAGTGAATAATGTGAAGCTCATTATGAAATAAAATTAAAACCTACGTTAATGTTTATATCTTCTCCCTTTGAAAAAAAATAAGAAAACAGTTATCATGTAACAAGTTATAGGTAACTTTATAAAATATTTATTATGAATAAAAAAAAATTAAAAAAAAAAACTTTAGGAAGCATGTTTGTTTGAAAAGCAATATAATACTTTAATTAAAGCAAAAAAAAAATAAATAATATTAAAAAAAATTAAATTAATATAATAAAATAAAATCAAAATGACGAAGTTTGCATGAATATATCATTGATGTCCTTCTCTGATGTTGCTAATGTCGCTCCTTCTTTCTTTGTCAGGGATACCTTCTTAAAATGCAGGTTTTTAATCCTCTTCAGACCCTGCTGGACAGCTTTTTTGTAAAGCTGGGCTGACAATAGCGTCTGCAAAAATTAATTTTATAATTTTAAAACAGTTTTTAGAATGGATAAATTTACAACACTGAACCACAAATTAAAATAACACTACAAATAAACAAAAAAAAAAACAAGAAAATATGAAAAAAGTCAAAAATAAAAAAGGTTTTTTTTTTTATTGATTTTATTTGGTTGTAAGTAAAATTATCTATACCTGTAATATATGTATGTATATATACCCTTGCCCTGAATTACTTTGTCTTAAAGATTCACAACCTTAATAATACGTTTTCAATAACTTCGTTGAAATTGTCCACATTTGATTCGAAATCAACTCATTTCCCATAAAAACTTTTCTAACTGAGATTATACATATGTGATTTCAACCTTATAATTTTGAAAAATAATAATCGAACAAAGCTCACCAACACAATACCGAACGCACCCAAAAGCTTCTGTCTCAAATGTCAAATTTGAACTTTGATGTATTAACGTCAAACAATAGAATATAAAACCCAAGTATTTAAGGCTCTCCCAAACCAATGCGGAACATTCGTTGCGGCGAAAAAACATTCGCATGTCAAAATTTATTTACATAGTGATATATGAGAGTGCCCACACCAACGCGGTGGAGAAACATATGAATTAATTTTGAGTGACGAATGTTTTTTCGCCGCAACGAATGTTTCGCATTGGTTTGGGAGAGCCTTTATTCTGCAAAATCAATTTATTTAAAAAGGACGCAGAAGCAGGAAGATACTTGTGGATTTATAACTTGTGGATTCTGCTTCTCCCAACTAATAAATTCAGATGATAACGAAGTCTTTTGCGCTGTGGTGCCGACCACTAAAGGATCCTTTGAAATAGGAATGTAGGTAATATGTGTGTTTCTGGATTTCCACCAACAATTATGAGCATCAGCACCAAGATATATTGGACCTTATCACAGGCCCGTCGCAGAAGGTTCGTTCTACGAAAGGCAAAAGCAAGATATCACCTCCCGTCGTACTAAGTCATCCAAAACACCCTCATCCATTGCGGAAGCTATTGAGCCGACGGGTTGTGAGCCAGAAGTAGTACCGCCAACAGAAATTTTGTTTAAAGCATCTTTTGAAGTTGAGGAAGCGGGTGTTTCTAATATTGTTGCAGGTGGAGATACGTAGGGCGCAATAATTGAACGGCGTGAACCTGGTGGAATATATACAATATCCTTTTCCTGTTTTTTGCGCTAAGGCGAAAGTTCCTTATCTTCAAATTCAAAATTGTTGAAAAGCATTTCATATTCTGCAAGCTTTTGTTGCATTTTTACGAGGTCTTGAGAAATATCCATGAAAGTTTTTTTTTGTTTTTTTGAACATCAAGAATAAGTCTTACGTTTCTTTGGTACTGCATTTCTTACAGAACCAACGCAATCCATTTCCAGTCTTAAAAAGTCCTTCAATTAATTTGGCTGTTAAGCTTGCACATTTAATATGCGCGAAGCCATCACACAACCAACCCATACACATTTTTTCATTTTCACCTATGACATCGTCACAGTGAAGGCAATTCATTTTCTTCGCGAGATAAATGTTATATGACCTCGAAGTATGCAAAAATTTATGTGGGTCAAGACTAAGAAATCAATCCGCAATGGTTTTGATTCGCTTGATTAACTTTTACCTGTGCTTTCACTCAAAGACAAAAAAGAAATATATCTTCGAAAAAGAGAATGAATTGATGAAACTTAAATAGGAGAGCAACAAATATCAAATCCTTGTGTAAAAAAAGTTATTCCCTAACAAGATACATATATTACAGGTAATATCATTAGCATGTTCATTTTTGTTCAGTTCTGCGCAAGTTGTCAAAATCAATAGAAAAAAAATTGAATTTCAAACAATCACAAAAAATTTGTTTTTGTTTACTGTGTACTTACACAAAGGGCAGCCTTCTTGAAATTTGGAAAGGTGCGCCTGATAATACTGTGGTGAATATGCCCAGTTATGTAAACAACCACACATTAGTACAACTTTCCGCGCCATCTTTGAGTGAAATAAATAATTAAATCCATCACGGTTGGTGTTCAGCCTCGTTCGTACTGGAATATTGACGAAACGTTTTTGGAAAGCACCTTCTACTAGACCCTAGAAAATTCTATAACCCTTTATTTCGGGTATAAATACAAGCGCACCAGTCCGAAGCGGCAGTTTTGATTTTGGAAGCGAATGAATAAATGTCAGTGTGAATAAAGAGTTGCATACTTGTGCTTGGTTATAATAAAACAGAAGAAAAAGTATTTGAAATAAAAAGCGTTTTATTTTGTGAAATAATTGTTGTTTCAGTTTGAATAAAGGAAATAAGTTTTATTTGCGAACCCTTAGTAAAATACTACATTGGTGTCAGAAAAAGTGGAATAAAACTTATTTAATCTGTGAATCTGTAAATTGATGGTGAAAAAAAAAAAAAATTGATAAAGTGTGTAGATTAGTGAACAAATAAGAAAGGTGTTTGTGAAAGTGACACACAAAAATATAAGAACAAAATAGAAAAAAAAAATGGGTAAAATTGTGAATGCATTGAATTGTGTTGAACTTAAAGCAGAACTAAACAGACGAGGCCTTTCTACTGCTGGAACAAAAAACGACCTCATTATCCGTCTGCAGGAAGATTTAAGACAACACGATGAAAATCCAGACACGTTTCTATTTGAAATTGAAATGCCGGAAGAGCAAGTAAGTACAACCTTAGACATGACCAATATGATGGCTCAGCTGCTCGCCCAGTTTGAAGACCAACGAAAGGAGCAGAAGAATGAACAAAAGAATCTGCTTGTACGATTAGAAGAACAGCGAAATGAACAAAAGACTCTTCACTCTTCTTGAAGAACAACGCAACGAGCAAAGGAACCTTCTAGACGACCAGAAAAACCTAATCGAAAGAAAGCTAAATTCATTTGAAAATAAATTCATGGCTCTTGATGAACGTGTTGAAAACGTCGAAAAACAGTTCGAGAAATTTGAAGACAAAATGCAGAACTTTGCCAATGAATTAGATAAGGTTAGGAAAATGAAGGTAAGAAACGGCAGTTGCGATTTTCCTAAGAAGAAAGAAATGGAAAGTCTTCTTCGTCAATCTACAAGAAGCAGTTTGAGGCAGCCGCAACAACAAATGGCTGGGATGACGAAGACAAGTTTATTGCCCTGACGCTTGCCCTTAGAGGTTCTGCTGCTGAAATTTTGCAAACCATACCAGCAGACCAGAACGGCAACTTCAGTGCTCTTGTTCAGGCCATTGACAAACGCTTCGGCGATAGCCATATGCAAGGAGTCTTCCGCATCCAGCTCAATACCAGAGTCCAGAAAAGAGGTGAAAGTCTGCAACAACTCCAATCAGACATCGAACGGTTGGCACACCTAGCATACCCGACTGCAGGAGATGAAATTACCAACCAGCTAGCAACTGAGGCTTTTGTCCGTGCAGTTTCCGACATCAACCTCCAGCGAGCAATTCGACTGCTGGAAAACGCACGCTTTCTGAAGCATTAGCGTTCGCTCTGACTATGGAAGCATCAGAACAGGTTTCCTTAGGAGTTCATCGGATAAGAGAACTTGAAGTTGAAGAATGTTCTTGCCAGAGAGCTGAATTCCGAAGAAGTCAGCGAGAAGGACCTGCTCGACGCTGGAATTGCAACAAAACCGGACATCTCCAGCGCCAGTGCAGATTGCCATCAAGAAGAGTCGCCTGTCAACATTGTGGAAACAGGAATAATACCCGCGAACAGGTGAGCAATAACATCAACGCTCCTGCTCGCTCTGTTTCCCAGTCGGGAAACGAGTAAGAACCAATTTCGAGGGGCAGAAGCTGGTTTCTGGTATCGATGGCCCCAGAACCACCATACAAGTCTCGCAGAATAAAAGGAACAATAAATGTCTGACAGTGGATGCAACATTAAATGGCAAGAAACAGTTGGCTACAATTGACACCGGTGCCACAGCCTCCATTGTAAGAAAAGACTTGGTCAAGATGACGTGGCTACATAACACCAATAGCTACCGTCTTAAAACTGCGACAGGTGAGGCAGCAAGAGTATATGGAGAAGTTCGTCTTAAAATCCGTTTGGCAGAATTAGAATTTTCGCATCTATATGTGATGCAGACATATGTGATGAGTGCATAATTGGAATCGACTTCATGAAAGAGCACGGAGTGATTCTGGATATCGGTAAGCAAGTGTTGAAGTACCAAAATATAGAGATTCCTATGGTTTATGGCAACGAAAACTCATCAACTCTAAGAACTGTCATCAAAGAAGACATATGCTTGCCTGCCTCTTCAGAAGTGTTTGTTTGGACGAAAATAGAGGGCGATCTAGGTAGCCATCGATACCTCATGGTGGAACCAGAGTCTGAGCAATCTTCCCAAAACATCATCTTAGAGAAGACTCCTGTGGAAACAAAGAACAACATGGTACCCGTACGGATTCTGAACATCAAACCGTACGAAGTCAAGCTCAAGAAAGGAGAAGTAATTGGAAAATGCGAATCTGTGACCGCAATAACTAAAATCACAGAAATGAACGCAGAAGAACCAATGGACCCCGGAAAATTCAGCTCCATGAAAGCCAAAAATTCTCAAGCCATCCAATCTAAGTCAACATCAGCTAAGTGTTGCTAGAAGCCTTCTTCATGAGTACACTGATATATTTTCTTCACCGAGTGGGCAGTATGGTCTTATGGTCGAACACAACTGGTACAGCATCGAATCGACACAGATGATGCGAAACCAATTCGACAACCAGCAAGACGTCTCCCACTAGCCAAACAAGCCGAAGTTGAAGAAATGATATCGACAATGAAGAAAGATGGTCTAATCGAAAATTCCAAAAGCCCTTGGGCGTCACCAGTTGTTCTTGTCAAAAAGAAAGATGAAAGCACCCGATTTTGTGTGGACTACCGTAGGCTGAACGATGTAACAAAGAAAGACAGCTACCCTCTGCCCAGAATCAGCGATACATTGGATGCAATGGAAGGAGCTCAATGGTTCTCGACGTTAGACTTGAAGGAGTGGCTACTGGCAGGTAGAAATCCATCCAGAAGATCGAGAGAAGACAGCTTTCTCAACCGGTAATGGTCTGTGGCAGTTTAAAGTGATGCCATTCGGACTGTGCAACGCTCCGGCAACATTTGAGCGTCTGATGGAGTGTGTTCTTCAAGGCCTTACTTGGAAATCATGCCTTGTATATTTGGACGATGTCATCGTTTATGGAAAAACTTTTGACGAGCATTGTGAAAACCTTAAGGCTGTATTCCAGAGGCTTCGAGAAGCACACTTAAAATTAAATCCAGATAAATGTGCGCTTTTCAAGAAATTCAACATCGAAGAGAAAAGCTGCACTCAAACGCAGATGCATTGTCTCGACGACCGTGTAAGCAGGACTGGAAGAATTGCACGCGTCAAGAAGAAAAGGAAGCGGTTGCCATCCAACGAATAAGAGCCGATCCCATTTACGGTTGGAGCAATGAAGAAGTGAGGACTGCCAACAAGAAGACTCGGATATAGAACCCATTCTTGCATGGAAGAAACACGGAGAAAAACCAGAATGGGGTGACATCTGCGATAGAAGTCCAGCTCTCAAAGCATATTGGGCACAGTGGGACTCACTTCATGTGCAAGAAGGAGTACTAAGGCGCAAATGGGAATCTGCAGATGGCAAGTCTTACCTGATGCAATTGATAGTGCCTAGGTCAAAGGTTAATGACGTTCTTCGAGAGATGCATGATGGAGCATCTGGAGGTCATTTGGGAGTCAATAAAACGCTGGAGAAGATACGACAACGGTTCTACTGGCTACATGCAAGAGATGATGTCGAAAAGTGGTGCCGAAAATGTGATACTTGTGCTGCTACCAAGGGACCAGGTAAAAAGCTTCAAAGTAAAATGCAACAGTACAATGTCGGCACACCTTTCGAAAGAATAGCAGTAGATGTCGCAGGTCCGTTTCCGGAGACCAACAGCGGAAACCGATACATCCTTGTAGTCATGGATTACTTCAGTAAGTGGCCTGAGGCATTTGCCATCCCAAATCAAGAAACTAAAACAGTTGTTGATCAGATTATCTTCAATTGGGTGAGCAGATTCGGCGTACCTTTGGAACTGCATTCTGACCAAGGAAGGAACTTCGAATCTAACATCTTTCAGGAGGTTTGCTCTTTCCTTGGCATCAAGAAGACAAGGTTTTAGGTGACTACCAACGAGACTGGGATCGCCATATTCCATTGTTCTTGATGGCCTATCGAAGTGCGGTTCATAGTTCAACAGGACATACACCATCGGAGATCCTGTTTGGCACAACAATACGGCTGCCCAGTGAAGTCAAATTTGGATGCCATACCATGGAACTGGAAAGGTCAGATGAATATGTGGATAACCTCAAAGAAAGACTCATTGACATTCATCAACGGACAAGGAAAAACATACAAACCGCTAGTGATAGGATGAAAACACGGTACGACGCTCGTGCAACAACGAAGGAGACCTGGTGTGGTTTTACAATCCTCACCCAGAAAAGGGACTGTCACCAAAACTACAATAAAACTGGGAAGGCCCATATACCGTTCCGAAGCGAATCAATGATGTGGTTTACCGCATTCAGAGAGGAGTAAGGGGTAAGCTTAAAGTAGTACACTGCGACCGTTTACATTGTTTAAACGGTGGGAATAATGGATTAAATCGGGACGATCAATCCTAAGAGGGGGGCAATGTGGTGAATATGCCCAGTTATGTAAACAACCACACATTCGTGTTATGCGTGGTTTAATAAATAATAATAATAATGGCATCACTTTAAACTGCACCCAAACCATTTCCGGTTGAGAAAGCTGTCTTCTCTCGATCTTCTGGATGGATTTCTACCTGCCAGTAGCCACTCTTCAAGTCTAAACGTCGAGAACCACTGAGCTCCTTCCATTGCATCCAATGTATCGCTGATTCTGGGCAGAGGGTAGCTGTCTTTCTTTGTTACATCGTTCAGCCTACGGTAGTCCACACAAAATCGGGTGCTTCCATCTTTCTTTTTGACAAGAACAACTGGTGACGCCCAAGGGCTTTTGGAATTTTCGATTAGACTACCTTTCTTCATTGTCGATATCATTTCTTCAACTTCGGCTTGTTTGGCCAATGGGAGACGTCTTGCTGGTTGTCGAATCGGTCTCACATCGCCTGTGTCGATTCGGTGCTGTACCAGTTGTGTTCGAGCATACTGCCCACTCGGTGAAGAAAATATATCAGCGTACTCATGAAGAAGGCTTCCAGTAACACTAAGCTGATGTTGACTTAGATTGGATGGCTTGATAATTTTGGCTTTCATGGAGCTGAATTTTGCGGGGTCCATTGGATCTTCTGCGTTCATTTCTGTGATTTTAGTTATTACGGTCACTGATTTTCACATTTTCCAATTACTTCTCCTTTCTTGAGCTTGACCTCGTACCATGTTGTTCTTTGGTTCAACAAGAGTCTTCCCTAAGATTATGTTTTGGGAAGATTGCTCAGACTCTGGTTCCACCATGAGGTATCGATGGCTACCTAGATCGCCCTCTATTTTCGTCCAAACAAACACTTCTGAAGGTGCAGGCAAGCATATGTCTTCTTTGATGACAGTTCTTAGAGTTGATGAGTTTTCGTTGCCATAAACCATAGGAATCTCTATATTTTGGTACTTCAACACTTGCTTACCGATATCCAGAATCACTCCGTGCTCTTTCATGAAGTCGATTCCAATTATGCACTCGTCACATATATCTGCTACCAAAAATAGATGCGAAAATTCTAATTCTGCCAAACGGATTTTAAGACGAACTTCTCCATATACTCTTGCTGCCCCACCTGTCGCAGTTTTAAGATGGTAGCTATTGGTGTTATGTAGCCACGTCATCTTGACCAAGTCTTTTCTTACAATGGAGGCTGTGGCACCGGTGTCAATTGTAGCCAACTGTTTCTTCCCATTTAATGTTGCGTCCACTGTCAGACTCTTACTGTTTCGTTTAGTCTGCGAGACTTGGATTGTGGTTCTGGGCCCATCGATACCAGGCCCAGCAGGAGCGATGATGTTATTGCTTACCTGTTCGCGGGTATAATTCCTGTTTCCACAATGTTGACAGGCGACTCTTCTTGGTGGCAATCTGCACTGGCGCTGGAGATGTCAGGTTTTGTTGCAATTCCAGCATCGAGCAAGTCCTTCTCGCTGACTTCTATGGAATTCAGCTTTCTGGCAAGAACATTCCTCAACTTCAAGTTCTCTTACCCGATGAACTCCAAAGGAAGTCTGTTCTGATGCTTTCATAGTCAGAGCGAACGCTAATGCTTCAGAAAGCGTGCGTTTTCCAGCAGTTCGAATTGCTCGCTGGAGGTTGATGTCGGAAACTGCACGGACAAAAGCCTCCGTTGCTAGCTGGTTGGTAATTTCATCTCCTGCAGTCGGGTATGCTAGGTGTGCCAACCGGTTGATTCGTTGTTCCTCTAGAAGATTCTTTTGCTCTTTTCGTTGGTCTTCAAACTGGGCGAGCAGCTGAGCCATCATACTAGAAATGTCTAAGCTTGTACTTACTTGCTCTTCCGGCATTTCAATTACAAATAGAAACGTGTCTGGATTTTCATCGTGTTGCCTTAAATCTTCCTGCAGACGGATAATGAGGTCGTTTTTTGTTCCAGCAGTAGGAAGGCCTCGTCTGTTTAGTTCTGCTTTAAGTTCAACACAATTCAATGCATTCACAATTGTACCCATTTTTTTTTTTTCTATTTTGTTCTTATATTTTTGTGTGTCACTTTTCACAAACACCTTTCTTATTTGTTCACTAATCTACACCCTTTATCAATTTTTTTTTTTTCACCATCAATTATCTGAATTCACAGATTAAATAAGTTTTATTCCACTTTTTCTGACACCAAGGTAATATTTTACTAAGGGTTCGCAATTAAAACTTATTTCCTTTATTCAAACTGAAACAACAATTACTTCACAAAATAAAACGCTTTTATTTCAAATCTTTTATTATAACCAAGCACAAGTATGCCACTCTTTATTCACACTGACATTTATTCATTCACATTCAAAATCGAACTGCTCTTTCGGACTGGTGCCCCTGTATTTATACCCGAAAATAGGGTTCTAGAATTTTCTAGGGTCTACTAGAAGGTGCTTTCCAAAAAGGTTTCGGCAATTATTCCAGTACGAAGGAGGCTGTACACCAACCGTGATGGATTTAATTATTTATTTCACTCAAAGATAGCGCGGAAAGTTATACTTATGTGGTTGTTTACATAACTGGGAATATTCACCACATTGCCCCCTTCTTAGGTTTGATCGTCCCGATTTAATCCATTATTCCCACCGTTAGAACGATGTAAACGGTCGCAGTGTACTACTTTAAGCTTACACCTTACTCCTCTCTGAATGCGGTAAACCACATCATTGATTCGCTTCACAACGGTATATGGGCCTTCCCATTTTTTTGTAGTTTTGGTGACAGTCCCTTTTGCGGTGAGGATTGTAAAACCACACCAGGTCTCCTTCTTGGAATCCCATCGTTGTTGTACGGGTGTCGTACCGTGTTTTCATCCTATCACTAGCGGTTTTTATGTTTTTCCTTGTCCGTTGATGAATGTCAATGAGTCTTTCTTTGAGGTTACCCACATATTCATCTGACCTTTCCAGTTCCATGGTATGGCATCCAAATTTGACTTCACTGGGCAGCCTTATTGTTGTGCCAAACAGGATCTCCGATGGTGTATTTCCCGTTGAACTATGAACCGCACTTCGATAGGCCATCAAGAACAATGGAATATGGCGGTCCCAGTCTCGTTGGTAGTCACCTACAACCTTGGACAGATGTTCTTTAAGAGTCCTGTTGAATCGTTCCACCATCCCATCAGATTGTGGATGAAGAGGTGTTGTTCTCGTCTTCTTGATGCCAAGGAAAGAGCAAACCTCCTGAAAGATGTTAGATTCGAAGTTCCTTCCTTGGTCAGAATGCAGTTCCAAAGGTACGCCGAATCTGCTCACCCAATTGAAGATAATCTGATCAACAACTGTTTTAGTTTCTTGATTTGGGATGGCAAATGCCTCAGGCCACTTACTGAAGTAATCCATGACTACAAGGATGTATCGGTTTCCGCTGTTGGTCTCCGGAAACGGACCTGCGACATCTACTGCTATTCTTTCGAAAGGTGTGCCGACATTGTACTGTTGCATTTTACTTTGAAGCTTTTTACCTAGTCCCTTGGTAGCAGCACAAGTATCACATTTTCGGCACCACTTTTCGACATCATCTCTTGCATGTAGCCAGTAGAACCGTTGTCGTATCTTCTCCAGCGTTTTATTGAATCCCAAATGACCTCCAGATGCTCCATCATGCATCTCTCCAAGAACGTCATTAACCTTTGCCCTAGGCACTATCAATTGCATCAGGTAAGACTTGCCATCTGCAGATTCCCATTTGCGCCTTAGTACTCCTTCTTGCACATGAAGTGAGTCCCACTGTGCCCAATATGCTTTGAGAGCTGGACTTCTATCGCAGATGTCACCCCATTCTGGTTTTTCTCCGTGTTTCTTCCATGCAAGAATGGGTTCAATATCCGAGTCTTCTTGTTGGGTAGTCCTCAGTTCTTCATTGCTCCAACCGTAAATGGGATCGGCTCTTATTCGTTGGATGGCAACCGCTTCCTTTTCTTCTTGACGCGTGCAATGCTTACGGTCCTGTTTACATGGTCGTCGAGACAATGCATCTGCGTTTGAGTGCAGCTTTCCTCTTCGATGTTGAATTTCGTAGTCGTATGTTTGCAGTCTCTCGATCCATCTTGCTACTTGACGTTCTGGATTTTTGAAGTTCAGAAGCCAATTAAGCGCACCATGATCTGTTCGAAGGAGGAACTCCTGTCCATAGATGTACTTATGGAAGTGCTTTGTTGCCAAAATCAAAGCTAGAAGTTCCCTTCTGGTCACGCATTAATTGCGCTCTGGCCTCGAGAGCACCTTACTGTAGTAGGCGACGACTTTTTCTTCTCCTTCATGGACTTGCGACAGTACAGCTCCAATTCCGACGTTACTGGCATCGGCATCGATCATGAAAGGTTTTCCAGGAGTCAGATAGGTCAGCACAGGAGCATTACACAAACGTAGCTTGAGTTCCTGAAAACTTTTCTCGCACTCAACTGACCATTTGAACGGCTTCCCCTTTTCAGTAAGTTGATGCAAGCTCTTAGCGATTCCAGCAAAGTCCTTCACAAAGCGCCGATAATATGTGGCTAGACCAAGAAAGCTACGGAGCTGATGTTTATCCTGTGGTGTTGGCCAATTCTTCACAGTGTCAACTTTCTCAGGATCAGTCTTTACTCCTTGGGAGGAGATGATATGTCCCAGGTATTTAACTTCGGTCTTGAAAAGCGCACATTCATCTGGATTTAATTTTAAGTGTGCTTCTCGAAGCCTCTGAAAAACAGCCTTAAGGTTTTCACAATGCTCGTCAAAAGTTTTTCCATAAACGATGACATCGTCCAAATATACAAGGCATGATTTCCAAGTAAGGCCTTGAAGAACACACTCCATCAGACCCTCAAATGTTGCCGGAGCGTTGCACAGTCCGAATGGCATCACTTTAAACTGCCACAGACCATTTCCGGTTGAGAAAGCTGTCTTCTGTCGATCTTCTGGATGGATTTCTACCTGCCAGTAGCCACTCTTCAAGTCTAACGTCGAGAACCACTGAGCTCCTTCCATTGCATCCAATGTATCGCTGATTCTGGGCAGAGGGTAGCTGTCTTTCTTTGTTACATCGTTCAGCCTACGGTAGTCCACACAAAATCGGGTGCTTCCATCTTTCTTTTTGACAAGAACAACTGGTGACGCCCAAGGGCTTTTGGAATTTTCGATTAGACCATCTTTCTTCATTGTCGATATCATTTCTTTAACTTCAGCTTGATTGGCTAATGGGAGACGTCTTGCTGGTTGTCAAATCGGTCTCGCATCACCTGTGTCGATTCGGTGCTGTACCAGTTGTGTTCGACCATACTGCCCACTCGGTGAAGAAAATATATCAGCGTACTCATGAAGAAGGCTTCCAGCAACACTAAGCTGACGTTGACTTAGATTGGATGGCTTGAGAATTTAGGCTTTCATGGAGCTGAATTTTCCGGGGTCCATTGGTTCTTCTGCGTTCATTTCTGTGATTTTAGTTATTGCGGTCACAGATTCGCATTTTCCAATTACTTCTCCTTTCTTGAGCTTGACCTCGTACGGTTTGATGTTCACAGTCCATGTTGTTCTTTGGTTCCATAAGAGTCTTCCCTAAGATGATGTTTTGGGAATATTGCTCAGACTCTGGTTCCACCATGAGGTATCGATGGCTACCTAGATCGCCCTCTATTTTCGTCCAAACAAACACTTCTGAAGAGGCAGGCAAGCATATGTCTTCTTTGATGACAGTTCTTAGAGTTGATGAGTTTTCGTTGCCATAAACCATAGGAATCTCTATATTTTGGTACTTCAACACTTGCTTACCGATATCCAGAATCACTCCGTGCTCTTTCATGAAGTCGATTCCAATTATGCACTCATCACATATATCTGCTACCAAAAATAGATGCGAAAATTCTAATTCTGCCAAACGGATTTTAAGACGAACTTCTCCATATACTCTTGCTGCCCCATCTGTCGCAGTTTTAAGATGGTAGCTATTGGTGTTATGTAGCCACGTCATCTTGGCCAAGTCTTTTCTTACAATGGAGGCTGTGGCACCGGTGTCAATTGTAGCCACGTGTTTCTTCCCATTTAATGTTGCGTCCACTGTCAGACTCTTACTGTTTCGTTTAGTCTGCGAGACTTGGATTGTGGTTCTGGGCCCATCGATACCAGGCCCAGCAGGAGCGATGATGTTATTGCTTACCTGTTCGCGGGTATAATTCCTGTTTCCACAATGTTGACAGGCGACTCTTCTTGGTGGCAACCTGCACTGGCGCTGGAGATGTCAGGTTTTGTTGCAATTCCAGCATCGAGCAAGTCCTTCTCGCTGACTTCTATGGAATTCAGCTTTCTGGCAAGAACATTCCTCAACTTCAAGTTCTCTTACCCGATGAACTCCAAAGGAAGTCTGTTCTGATGCTTTCATAGTCAGAGCGAACGCTAATGCTTCAGAAAGCGTGCGTTTTCCAGCAGTTCGAATTGCTCGCTGGAGGTTGATGTCGGAAACTGCACGGACAAAAGCCTCCGTTGCTAGCTGGTTGGTAATTTCATCTCCTGCAGTCAGGTATGCTAGGTGTGCCAACCGGTTGATTCGTTGTTCCTCTAGAAGATTCTTTTGCTCTTTTCGTTGGTCTTCAAACTGGGCGAGCAGCTGAGCCATCATACTAGAAATGTCTAAGCTTGTACTTACTTGCTCTTCCGGCATTTCAATTACAAATAGAAACGTGTCTGGATTTTCATCGTGTTGCCTTAAATCTTCCTGCAGACGGATAATGAGGTCGTTTTTTGTTCCAGCAGTAGGAAGGCCTCGTCTGTTTAGTTCTGCTTTAAGTTCAACACAATTCAATGCATTCACAATTGTACCCATTTTTTTTTTCTATTTTGTTCTTATATTTTTGTGTGTCACTTTTCACAAACACCTTTCTTATTTGTTCACTAATCTACACACTTTATCAATTTTTTTTTTTTTTTCACCATCAATTATCTGAATTCACAGATTAAATAAGTTTTATTCCACTTTTTCTGACACCAAGGTAATATTTTACTAAGGGTTCGCAATTAAAACTTATTTCCTTTATTCAAACTGAAACAACAATTACTTCACAAAATAAAACGCTTTTATTTCAAATCTTTTATTATAACCAAGCACAAGTATGCCACTCTTTATTCACACTGACATTTATTCATTCACATTCAAAATCGAACTGCTCTTTCGGACTGGTGCCCCTGTATTTATACCCGAAAATAGGGTTCTAGAATTTTCTAGAGTCTACTAGAAGGTGCTTTCCAAAAAGGTTTCGGCAATTATTCCAGTACGAACGAGGCTGGACACCAACCGTGATGGATTTAATTATTTATTTCACTCAAAGATGGCGCGGAAAGTTGTACTAATGTGGTTGTTTACATAACTGGGCATATTCACCACAATTTGTACATACTACTTACTTACATCATGCTTAAATAATATGCACCAAATTACAATCTTTGTTGCCAATAACTTTGTTCACACAGCGATTTGAAATAAGCTGCCGTAGTGAGTATTCATGTACGCAAAAATACCTTTTCAACGAAATATGTCTCGTTGTTATTGGTTATGTAGACCATTTGTCCGGTTCTCCTTTCATGAAAAATATTTTTGTAAGAAAGGTGTATATGTATGAAACTTTGTTTTGTTGCCATTCGTAGCACGAATCTTCTCCGACGGGCCTGTGAAAAGGCCGATTAAGATTATTTTTTTTAAAATTACTTTGGTGAGTTTTATTTAACTTCTTTAAAAAAACCTTTACTGTAGTTTGCAAAAATATCTCATTTTGGCTTAGTTGAATATTTAGAAAAAAAATGTACCTACATATAAAATAACACTGACGAACAAGGTTTTTTTAACAGAAACCAAAATTGACTTACTTTTTGTTGGTGTGTTGAATTCGAATCTGAACTCAGAATTGTACCATCACGTCAGGTTTTTCATTTATATTCTCATTTAAAAATAAAAATAAACTTTCTCTATTTTTGAAAATATGCGGGATAATTTGTCTCAACAAAATATTAATTTTCAAACTGTAATATCTCAGAAACCTGATTTATAAGAGCAATTCTGAGCTTGTTTTCGAATTCAGCAAACCAAGAACCTTCGGAAGAGTAAAGTTTTGTTTCTTTTACAAAGAAAAAAGTTAAATTTTTTTGACGAGTGTAATTAATAATTCTGAGCTGTATTATTTCGTGTTAGAGATTAAACTTTTCCAATTTTAGACAATAGCTAGGCATGTTTAAGATCTCTTTGATTCTGGTTCATTTCATTATTTTATTTTATCAGTAAAACAATATAAGATACATTTGATTTTTTGTTTTAATATTAGTATGTTGATGTCACATTGCAATAAATGTTTCTTTTGTCATCAAAGAGAGCTTAAACATACATACCTATCGTCTAAGGTTTTTTTTAATGGTATGGTCTTACCTGTAGCCCCGGAAAGTATAAATTAAAAAAAAAACACATTTGCTAGTCAATAAAGGTTTAAAAAAAGAATCCCTGATCTTGATTATTTGACTACAGACTAAACGTTTTGTTTTTTTTTTGTTGTCTCACATAACCTGCCTGTTTGTGTACTGGGTATGTTCTTCTCCATTTCCAAGCGATAGCATAGTGTAGAGGTAGAATATAGGAAGGTGAAATCGTGAGTTGTTTTTCTTAGACATTCTCATTCACATTCACAGCTAGCACGGTTCCACACACCACATTTTTGTCTATAAAAAACCGAAAACCGGTTATTTGAAAAACCGGGTTTTCTGTCTGGTTAAAACCGGCAGGTTAAACTGAAGGAGCAAAAAACCGAAAAAAACGAAAACCGGTTATTTTGACAAAACCGCCATCCCTACTTGAATGCAACAATAGTTATCTGTGTTCTTTGTATTCAAGAAGAGATCATTTGATTTATAAGATTGAATAATTCCATTTCTATTTTTTTTTCATAATTGAAGCCTGACATTTCTTTTTAAATTATATTCTTTGTATTTATTACAAACTTGTTGTAGAATTTTGGTGGAATTTTTCACCATTTTTTTTTTAAAGGAAGCATGAAATTTTCAAACTTATAAGCAGCTATATCCTGGAGAAAGCCCAGTTCTCTTACATCATCCGTTAAATTGCAATAAACTATGCACATTATATGTAACACTTTTTTCAAAATAAATCTGAGGAAATAACACGACAAAGTATTTCAAGATATTTTAAGCTATTTGAAGGTTGGAAGCATAATTTTTTGGATACATCAAAATCCTATAAGCACAATGCAAAAGCAAAAAATGATAGTATACATCACTGTCAACAATGTCTTTTAGGACCAAAATACCAGTATACAAAGTAAACTATCGAAACTCAGTAGCTTTCCAACGAGATAGTTCAGAAAATGATCTAGGTTTTCTTGCAAATTCTCTTGGAATATAAGAAGCAAGAGAAACCATTTTCAATGACAAAGAATTTCTAGTATCTACACTTAATTTTGTTTTCGTTGTTTTGTTTTGTATAATTGCATTAAGCATTTTTATTGAAATTCCTAAATCGATCATATGCATAGGATCAAGCGGAAACTGTGAAACCATTCCAATCCCAATGGATTCCAAAATGCTTTGCCTTGACGAATAAAATGGTTTGTGGTGACCTATCTGAGTCCTTTCTTTGAACGTTAAGTCCGACCTTAAATTATTTCCGACCACCATATTATAAGTCACAACTCGATCTACAGTAAGACCAACTTGGTCACATTTCAAGCACCCATTGAACGAATTGTGTGCCACTACACCACAAACAAAAGCCCTAGCAGGAGCATCACAAACAAAATATTTGATGTTAACTTTAAACATCTTTCCACGAAGAACTAAGCCATTTTGTTGAAGATTTTTTAACTCTTCAGCAAAATCGTGAAAAAGGTGTCAACGCACAGAGGTTTTGAAGAACCTAAAAATACACCTATCATAAAATCGTTTACCGAAGGTACGTTCAAAATATAGCCCAAGATGAGACATACTTCCTGTGAACTGCTCTTAAACAAAGGCAAGCCATCTGTTCCTATCCCTAGGCTAATTTCACTAACCGAAGAAACTAAATCTTCAACCAAAGATAATATAACAAGTAAAGATGTCGCACGTAGAACAAAATTGTGTGCCAGAAAATTTCTTGGACCGTGGGTCCACCAACATGTATCTAAGCAAACCTTTGTATATAAAAACTATAGTACTATTATGGAATCGATTTTTCTGTTACTGGGAGTGTTCTCGTGAGGGCGCAAACATCGTGCCACGTTGGTTTGGAGAGATGTGAATGAGGATAGGAAGAGGAATAAAAGCTGGTAGTAAGAAGGAGAGGAGTATATTTTGTTGATTCTGACAGTTGCTGACAACAATTACCTGGTGTGAGTGAGATAGTTTTTCGTCATGGCAACGAAGGGGATTATTCGCACAAAATAAAAAAAATGTTCTCGTTGTCATGGTGCATTGTACAACAGTATCGTTTTTTGAATTTGAATTTGCGAACAGATTTTTTTGTTGTTTTCTATCAAAGTCTATGATAATACACAATATACATACATATGTCTATAGATAGGTTAATTATAAATTGATTTGCTTCGAATTTGTTGAAAATTTTCAATTTCAGCTGAAAATCATATTATCTAGACTACACCGTTGCTAATTTTCACAATTCTTAGGCAAACATAGTCTTACAACGATGCTATATTTCTTTATGAGGCATTCAAGAACAAACACTTGTTTCGAAAAAAAAATCCAGAAACATTTTTTTGAGGTTTATTTTTTTGAAAAAAAAAACTAGAAAAAAACACTTTAAAAGTAATTTTTGTACAGGTAAATTTATCAAAAGTTTGATTACTTTAAATGTAAAAAAATTGATACAAACAAAGAATTTGTTTTAACTACCTTTCAAAAAAATACTTTTACAGGAAAACAAATTTTGATAAAATTAAAAAAAAAGTATTTTACATTTAAAAAACTCTTGATAAATTTAAGAAAAAATAGGCTTAACTTTAAAAAATATACTTTAAAAAGTAAAGAAATTTTGATAAAATTTAAAAAAGAATAACTTTACCTTAAAAAAAAACTTTTTAAGGTAAAAAAAATTCGAAAATATTCAAAAAAAAAAAAAACAATTTAAATAAAAATTTTGGGAAAATTTAAAAAAATAAATATTTTTTTACCTTTAAAAAATACCTACTTAAGATAAAAATAAAAAAACTATTTTACCCCGAAAAAAATATTTTTAAGAGTAGGGAAATTTAAAAAATAAATTAATAAACAAAAATGGAAAAAATTAAAGAAAAGTATTTAATTATAAAAAATTAAATATTTTTACTTTTAAAAAATACTTAAGATAAAACAAATTGAAAACAAATTTAAAAAATTTATTTAACCTTTAAAAAAAAGTATTTTTAAGGGTAGAGACATTTTGACGAAATTTAAAAAATAAATATCTTTTTATCTTTAAAAGAAAATAAGATAAAACCAATTGAAAAAATTAAAAAAAAAAATATTTTGTCCATAAAAAAATGTTTTTAAAAGAGAAATTTTACAAAAATTTAAAAAATAAAAATCTTTTGTCTATTTAAGATAAGCACTTTGTTAATTTTTTAGTAAATTTTAATTTTACTTAAGGTTGTTAATTTTTTAACTTTGTTAAATTTTTACTTAACAAAATTCAAATTGCATTAAGTAATTTTAATAAATTCTATAAACTAAAGAAATTTTACTTTACGAAGTATTTTTTTTAGTTCACGTAAAAAAATTCAATTTAGCTCACCTAGTTTAAAAATGCGTATTCAAAATTTCAAAAACCAAATTTCAACTTTATGAAATAATATTGAAAAATTCACGTGAAAAATTCAATTGTGAATATTTTAACAATAACTATTAGGCAATGTTCAAATTTCGATTATGAAAATTGTATGAAGTAATTTCAATAAATTCGCATTTTGTAAGGTGTTTGAAATGAAATTTGAACTTTATTAAGTAATTTTTAAAAAATTCACGTGAGAAAATCAAATTAAGTATTCTTTTTTCAAAATTCCCGTGAATATTTAGACACTACTTATTCAACAAAAAAATTTCCAAATCTTGTTTTTTTAATTCCCGCGAAAAGTAGTGTGTGGAATTTTTAGTAGGTAATTGGAAAATATGCAGATTAAATTTAATTTAAATCAAATTTTGTTTGTAAATTGTTATTTAGAGAACTTTTAAAAATTACTTATTAAATTCAAATTTCATTTTTGAAACTTTTTTCGCACGAATTTTCACATGGTGAACTATAAAATTTTTAAAAACGTTATAATCTAGGATATTTTAAAAAATAATCTTATAAAGTTAGAATTTCACTTTTAGAAATGTTATAATTCCCACGGAAAAAATCCCCGTGAATTTTTAAACATAGCTTGTTTCATTTTTGAAAACTTTATAGAAATTATTTATAATACTTTAAAAATTCATTCTTGGACATTTTAAACTGATTGTGAAAAATCTTTAATTTTTTTAAGAAATTACGCACAAAATTTAAAATTTCGCTTGAGAAAATATTAAAATCATTTTTAAATTCGGGTTTCTTTCGAAAGAAATTTGACTTTCCCTCGTCACCCAAACAAATGCATATAATTTTCTTATATTTTTCACGCCTAATAATTTTCATTTTTGTCAACGAAAAGTTCACTTCACTTGGATGTATATGAAAAACTTTAGTTAAAAAGGTTTCGTACCGAAATTGTATAAATTATTAAATTTTATTTTGTTTACCATTTATATACATATGTATATGTATATTTATAATAGATAATATAAAATAATAAGTATCTACCTACTAAATGGCGTTCACCATCTAATATCATATATTTGTCATATCTCCTTAAATATGAACGCAAATATCAACCTACAAAATAAAAACAATTTCTTCCTATCCCTACTTGATATAAGAAATTCTTGTACAACTTAAAGTGGCAACATTACTCAACTTGCTACAGCATATCTCACACACAACGAAAGAAAAAATATAAACATTATTTCCTTTTAAAATTATCTTTATTATCCTACTTCCTCCTTAAATTTAGCAAAAAAAAGCTTCAGTCTTCCCCTACGTAAACAAAATTGGTGGAAGAAAATAACAAAAAAGAGTTTAGTGTTTACTCCCTTGCACTAGCTTTAATTTTGTATGCGTTGTTCTCGTTCATTTATTGCTGCCTTGAACGTCATTCTAATCGTCAATTCCCTCAGTTTCTCCCTGTCCTGTACTCTCCAATCTCTACAATTTCGTAGTACTGGTAGTGCTCACCTCGAATCTCTCTATCGATCTTCTTCATGATAGTACTATAGTTTTTATATACAAAGAAGCAAACAAATGCTAAGCAACATGCGAAAGTTGCTGATATTTGTTTTCTTACCCTGTCTCTTGTCATTCTCGTACTCTTTTCTTGTTGCTGATCGTGGACCTAAAAAAAAACACACATTGCATTTCGTACTGAATTTGGGCTTCTGGCAGTAGGAAGAAAAGAGATGCATCAATGATTCTTTTTCTTTCGTTTATTTTTGAAGGCTTTGTATATAAAAACTATAGTACTATCATGAAGAAGATCGATAGAGAGATTCGAGGTGAGCACTACCAGTACTACGAAATTGTAGAGATTGGAGAGTACAGGACAGGGAGAAACTGTGGGAATTGACGATTAGAATTACGTTCAAGGCAACAATAAATGAACGAGAACAACGCATACAAAATTAAAGCTAGTGCAAGGGAGTAAACACTAAACTCTTTTCTGTTATTTTCTTCCACCAATTTTGTTTACGTAGGGGAAGACTGAAGCTTTTTTTTTGCTAAATTTAAGGAGGAAGTAGGATAATAAATATAATTTTAAAAGGAAATAATGTTTATATTTTTTCTTTCGTTGTGTGTGAGATATGCTGTAGCAAGTTGAGTAATGTTGCCACTTTAAGTTGTACAAGAATTTCTTATATCAAGTAGGGATAGGAAGAAATTGTTATAATTTTGTAGGTTGATATTTGCGTTCATATTTAAGGAGATATGACAAATATATGATATTAGATGGTGAACGCCATTTAGTAGGTAGGTACTTATTATTTTATATTATCTATTATAAATTTATACTATATAAAAGAAAGAATTTTAATCGTATTAAATATGACCATTTTTACAAATCACGCAACAGCCTAAACTACAAGTCATAAAAATTCAAACTAAAATTTATACGATTGCAAATTTTATGTAGGTGAGCGATAAGACCGGATTTTTTGAAATTCGCGTATTTAATAGGGTAAACGAGGGTAAATGTAGGGCAAAGTCGGATTTCTAACTTCTAAACGCGACGTCGTAGGAACTTCATTTTTTGTTTATTTTAAAGATCTTTAAGAATTAGGAAAAAACATGTACATCTTTTTTTTGAAAAAATCCAAATCACCCAGATATACTCCTTTTAAGACTGAAATAGGCACAAATAGTCGTTAGGAAAAGTGCTTAAAAGTTGTATGAGGATACATTTTTTTAAAAATATTTTTACATACTTTTAAAGATAATACAAAAGTAAATTATCCTTATTTAAGGAATTTTTGATAGGATTATTTTTTCATACCCAAAATAATTTTTGAAAAAAGGTAAATTTTTTTGAACAATTTTTGAAAGTATTTGATTTTTATCTTTTTAATGGGTTGTTGGAAAAATCTCAAATTTTACCATGTTATAGAATAATTTGATAGTAATTAAATGGTAAACATTTTATCTTTCTTACTTATCATTTGACAGATTTATTTAAGAAGGAGTAAAAATTTTGAAATTTGTTTTTTTTTTGGTTTTTTATTAATATCTTTTTAATTAACTGTCGTACAGGCTTGCAATGTACTAATGAAATATAGCTATATGTTCTAGAAATTTGTATAAGTAAAAATTATATTCCTATTGTACCATTGAGCTGAGAAATTTACAATATAATATTGTTTATTCATATAACTTAATAACATGTGAGTGTGTGCATGGATTGATTTAGTTTTTTCTTTATTTAATCTCAATGGAATACCCATTAATTTGGTACCTCATTTTTTACTCTACCTCCTATATTAGCGCCACAATTGGTTTTTTTTAAATTCATAAAAAATCGAATAAAATCCATAGAAATGCTCCGCTTTGTTCATTCTCAAAATTCGTCAACCACTACAAAGACCCGTTATTTCAAATTATTTTTTATTCGATTATTTTTAATATGAATTTCTAATTGGCCGATATTTAAAGTTAATATCTCAAAATTCAGCTATGCGATGTGGCTAAATTTGTGTATAAAAATTATTGAGGGGGGGTGAAAAATTTCATAATAAAAGGGTGTGTAAGTGACCCGTCAAATTTATATTACATATATTAAATTCAAAACTTGATGAAACTTTTTTGAAATTCAAAAAAATAATGATGCAGAATTATAGCTGTAACATTCTTCTACAAATATGTAGATAATTTTATATTTGTTAATCTAACGGAAAAAAATAGGGGCAATTTAATAAATAAATCATAAAAAAACCTACATTTAGGCAACATTAGAGGTTTCAAAATTGAGTAATACTTAATAATTCATAATAACTGATACATGAAATTTAGGAAGAATTTTATAACTTAAATTTGTGTGTAAAAATTATTGCAAAATATTAAAAACCTTGGTACTAAAAATGTGTTTTATTGAAAAATCAACTTAATTTTTCGTAATTTAAATTTAAAAGTTAGTGAAAAATTTTAAAATTTAAAAAAACTAATGATGCATATTTATAGGTGTAACCTTCTTCTACAAATATGTGAGTAATTTTGAAAAATTTTTAAATTTAAAAAAACTAATGATGCGTATTTATAGGTGTAACCTTCTTCTACAAATATGTGAGTAATTTTGTATTTGTAAATCTAACGGGAAAAAAGTAGGGGCAATTTAATTAAATAAATAACAAAAAAGCTCCATTTAGCCAAATTTAGAGGCGTCAAACTTGAGTAATACTTAAAAGTTAATAACAAATGATACATGAATTTAAAGTAAAAATTTACAATCTAAATTTCTGTGTTAAAATTTTAGCAAAATCTTAAAAAAATTCATACTAAAAAAGTGATTTAGTCAAAAATCAATTCGATTTTTGGTGCTTTAAATGCAAAAGTTGATACAAAATTGATAAATTTTGAAAAACAAAACCAACTCTCTAATTGCCCTAGCCCTTATCTTAAAAATTTCTGATAAATGTTAAGTAATTATTTGAACAAAACTCACTCTAAAATTAGTTTGATTGATTTATTTACCAACAAAATGCAAAATGTACAATGCTTTTTCAACGAATTTTATTTTTATATTTTCACCACGCACATAAAATATTTTGAAATTTAAAAATAATTAATCTTGAAAATCTAATACAAATTTTGATATATAAAACATAACTATGCGTTGCTCACAAGCTTCACAAAATAATTTCAAATATTAAAATTTTACATTAGAAATATTTTTACAGAGAAATCCAGAAAAAAATTTAAAATTGTCAATTTGTCTGCAATTAGAAACAACTCTTTTAGCTTAAAGACCAAGCGACTGTTCCGCACCAATGTTGAATCCGTTCTGCTTTACGGCTGCAGCACTTGGAAAGTCACTGACACTGTCACTAGAATGCTGCAAACCTTCGTTAATAGATGTTTTCGAAACATCTTGAGGATTTTCTGGCCCAACCGTATCTCCAATGCCGAACTTCATGCGAGAACGGGTCAGGAGCCCATAGACTCCATTATACGAAGAAGAAAGTGGCAGTGGCTTCGAAAAGGCGATCGGTGCATTGCATCTCAAGCAATGCAGTGGAACCCGCTCACACAGGCGAAGAACGGTCGAACAGGAATCGGCACGACTGGGGAAAAGTTGAAGAGAGCTGAAAAATATTTCAAGAAATCGTACACTTGGCGCGTAGATGTAGTGGAGGCCCTATGTCCCGTAAGGGAAACATCACGGACGTAATAGGTCCGAGGACCTAAGTAAGTAAGTAAGTAATTTGTCTGCATAAAATTGGCTATAAATCGGAAAGTACTTATCCGAATTTCGAAATTTAGATGTCGATGGAAAAGGTTATTGTCTCACTATTTAAATACATACAAGACATTAACAGACGTCCATACAATTTTAAAGACAAATACGCTTAAACAGATAAAATAGCAATATTTTGGCTAAATAGTCAATATTATTACTTTGTATGCAACCGATTATCAAAAATTAAATTTTGTAATAATCTGTACCAATTATTAATTATTTTGGTATATAAAACATATTTCTATGATAACCACAAGGTTTAATATGGAATTTTAAACATAATTGAAAGAAAATTTTTGCAAAAATCCAGTCTATTGGTCGATAAAATTCTTTCTCTTTCGAAAAATATACGTAAGATACCTGGGGGGCAATACTTTTTGGTTATTTATAAATGAGGTATCAAATAAAAGGTTATAAGACATAGAAAATTATAAAAATAAAAATTATTTAATTTGCATGACAAAATAAATTGTTAAAATAGAAAGAATTTACCATAAAGCGAAAAATTCATACCTTTTGAGTGTATTTACTTAAAAAATTTCTTAAAGTTAATGAAAAATTTATAAATTTTGAAAAACTAATGATGCACATTTATAGGTGTCACCTTCTTCTTCAATTATGTGAGTAATAATAATTGACAGGAAAATTAATCAAAAAATCCAGTCTACAGGTCGATCAAATTGTTTCTTTTTGGAAAAATATACATTAAATACACGTAAATGGCCATAGCTTGGGCAATTATTTGTTGATATTTATAAATGAGGTATCAGAGGGAAGGCCTTACAATATAGACAATTATTTTATTAAATACAAAAATAACCTGTGACTTGTCGCTAGGACTATTAGTTTAGAAGCAAATACCATATAAGTAGAAAAATGTGTCGATTTTGAGAAATAGTTTTTTTCGTGTCGTGGTACTCCCTAGATCACGAATATTCCACTTTTAAGTCAGTAGGACAAGTAATTTTGCCGCAAATCGAGTTTGCAGTTAGAAAAAGTGTCAACTTTGAAGCCTGTAGGACGTTTAGTTTAGCCGCAAATCGCGTTTCAAGATAACAGATAATAGCATGCGATACATTGATGGAAAGGCGCCACTCACAAATATGCCATTTTAAATTCGCTAGGACGCTTAGTTAAGCCCCAAAATTGTAAATTTCAAGTCAACTAAGATAACTTCCTACCCTCAAAATCTTGCAAACAAATTTAATGTTAACATAAACACATACATACATACATACATAGGTACAGATCACATTAAAAGTTAAACAAAGATCACACTAAGCTGAACTTTTACGTGCAAAACCTACAAACAAGTAAGAACGCACTCGACAGAAAGGCTATACTATACTATACAGAGGGATTGTGTATGTCTGCGAAGCAACTGTTAACCCGTGGGGGCTATTTACACTATTTGTACTATTAGGATACTGTTTGTAAGTCTTCGAAGTGACTTTTTCTGCGGGTGGCTAGTATACATATATATAAATGGTTAACAAAATAAAATTTAATAATTTATACAATTTCGGTACGAAACCTTTTTAACTAAAGTTTTTCATATACATCCAAGTGAAGTGAACTTTTCGTAGACAAAAATGAAAATTATTAGGCGTAAAAAATATGAGAAAATTATATGCATTTATTTGGGTGACGAGGAAAAGCAAATTTTTTTCGAAAGAAACCCGAATTTAAAAATGATTTAAATATTTTCTCAAGCGAAATTTTAAATTTTGGGTGTAATTTCTTAAAAAAATTAACGATTTCTCACAATCATTTTAAAATGTCCAAGAATGAATTTTTAAAGTACTATAAATAATTTCTATAAAGTTTTCAAAAACGAAACAACCTATGTTTAAAAATTCACGGGGAATTTTCACGTGGAAATTATAACATTTCCAGAAATGAAATTCTAACTTTATGAGATTATTTTTTAAAATATCCTAGATTATAACATTTTTAAAAATTTTATAGTTCACCATGTGAAAATTCGTGCGAAAAAAGTTTCAAAAATGAAATTTGAATTTAATAAGTAATTTTTAAAAATTCTCTAAATAACAATTTACAAACAAAATTTGATTTGAATTAAATTTAATCTGCATATTTTCCAACTACCTACTAAAAATTCCACACACTACTTTTCTCGGAATAAAAAAAAACAAGATTTGGAAATTTTTTTGTTGAGTAAGTAGTGTCTTAATTTTAACGGGAATTTTGAAAAAAGAATACTTAATTTGATTTTCTCACGTGAATTTTTTAAAAATTACTTAATAAAGTTCAAATTTCATTTCAAACACCTTACAAAATGCGAATTTATTGAAATTACTTCATACAATTTTCATAACCGAAATCTGAACATTGCCTAATAGTTATTGTTAAAATATTCACAATTGAATTTTTCACGTAAATTTTTCAATATTATTTCATAAAGTTGAGATTTGGTTTTTGAAAATTTGAATAAGCATTTTTAAACTAGGTGAGCTAAATTGAATTTTTTTACGTGAATTTAAAAAAATACTTCGTAAAGTAAAATTTCTTTAGTTTGAATGCGAATTTATTAAAATTAATTAATGCAATTTTCATAAACGAAATTTGAATTTTGTTAAGTAAAAATTTAACAAAGTTAAAAAATTAACAGCGTTAAGAAGTAAAATTAAGATTTACTAAAAAATTAACAAAGTGCTTATCTTAAATAGACAAAAGATTTTTATTTTTTAAAATTTACTAAAATTTCTCTTTTAAAAACATATCGATCAAATTTTTTTTTTTCAATTGGTTTTATCTTATTTTCTTTTAAAGATAAAAAGATATTTATTTTTTAAATTTCGCCAAAATGTCTCTACCCTAAAAATACTTTTTTTAAAGGTAAAATAGATTTTTTTAATTTGTTTTTAATTTGTTTTATCTTAAGTATTTTTTAAAAGTAAAAAGATTTAATTTTTTACAATTAAATACTTTTTTTTTAATATTTTCTATTTTTATTTATTAATTTATTTTTTAAATTTCTCTACTCTTAAAAATATTTTTTTTTTGGTAAAATAGTTTTTTTTTAACTTTTATTTTAAGTAGGTATTTTTTAAAGGTAAAACAATATTTAATTTTTTAAATTTTCCCAAAATTTTTATTTAAATTGTTTTTTTTTTTTTTTAATATTTATGAGTTTTGTTTACCTTAAAAAGTTATTCTTTTTTAAATTTTATAAAAATTTCTTTACATTTAAAGTAAGCAAACTTTTGATAAATTTACCTTAACAAAAATTACTTTTAAAGTGTTTTTTTTTTCTAGTTTTTTTCTTTCCAAAAAAATAAACCTCAAAAAAATGTTTCTTGATTTTTTTTTTCGAAAAAAATGTTTGTTCTTGAAAGCCTCATAAATAAATATAGCATCGTTGTAAGACTATGTTTGCCTAGGAAATGTGAAAATTAGCAACGGTCTTGATAATATGATTTTCAGCTGAAATTGAAAATTTTCAACAAATTCGAAGCAAATCAAATCATAATTAACCTATCTATAGACATATGTATGTATATTGTGTACTATCATAGACTTTGATAGAAAAAAACAAAAAAATCTGTTTGCAAATCTTTGTATATAAAAACTATAGTACTATCATGAAGAAGATCGATAGAGAGATTCGAGGTGAGCACTACCAGTACTACGAAATTGTAGAGATTGGAGAGTACAGGACAGGGAGAAACTGAGGGAATTGACGATTAGAATGACGTTCAAGGCAACAATAAATGAACGAGAACAACGCATACATAATTAAAGCTAGTGCAAGGGAGTAAACACTAAACTCTTTTTTGTTATTTTCTTCCACCAATTTTGTTTACGTAGGGGAAGACTGAAGCATTTTTTTGCTAAATTTAAGGAGGAAGTAGGATAATAAATATAATTTTAAAAGGAAATAATGTTTATATTTTCTCTTTCGTTGTGTGTGAGATATGCTGTAGCAAGTTGAGAAATGTTGCCACTTTAAGTTGTACATGAATTTCTTATATCAAGTAGGGATAGGAAGAAATTGTTTTAATTTTGTAGGTTGATATTTGCGTTCATATTTAAGGAGATATGACAAATATATGATATTAGATGGTGAACGCCATTTAGTAGGTAGGTACTTATTATTTTATATTATCTATTATAAATTTATACTATATAAAAGATAGAATTTTAATCGTATAAAATATGACCATTTTTACAAATCACGCTACAGCCTAAACTTCAAGTCATACAAATTCAAACTAAAATTTATACGATTGCAAATTTTATGTAGGTGAGCGATAAGATCGAATTTTTTGAAATTCGCGTATTTAATAGGATAAACGAGGGTAAATGTAGGGCAAAGTCCGATTTCTAACTTCTAAACGCGACGTCGTTTTAACATACTTTTAAAGATAATACAAAAATAAACTATCCATGTTTAAGGAATTTTTGATAGGATTTTTTTTTTCATACCCAAAATAATTTTTGAAAAAAGGTAATTTTTTTTGAACAGTTTTTGAAAGTATTTGATTTTTATCTTTTAAATGGGTTGTTGGATAGTAATTAAATGGTAAACATTTTATCATTCTTACTTATCATTTGACAGATTTATTCAAGGAGTAAAAATTTTTAAATTTGTTTTTTTTTTTGGTTTTTTATTAATATCTTTTTAATTAACTGTCATACAGGCTCGCAATGTACTAATGAAATATAGCTATATGTTCTAGGAATTTGTATAAGTAAAAACTATATTCCTATTGTACCGTTGAGCTGAGAAATTAACAATATAATATTGTTTACACATATAACTTAATAACATGTGAGTGTGTGCATGGATTGATTTAGTTTTTTCTTATATTTAATCTCAATGGAATACCTCCTATATTAGCGCCACAATTGATTTTTTAAAATTCATAAAAAATCGAATAAAATCCATAGAAATGCTCCGCTTTGTTCATTCTCAAAATTCGTCAACCACTACAAAGACCCGTTATCTCAAATTTTTTTTTATTCGATTATTTTTAATATGAAAAATCATAACTTCATTTCTAATAAGCCGATATTTAAAGTTAATATCTCAAAATTTAGCTATGCGATGTGGCTAAATTTGTGTATAAAAATTATTGAGGGGGGTTGAAAAATTTCATAATAAAAGGGTGTGTAAGTGACCCGTCAAATTTATTTTACATATATTAAATTCAAAACTTGATGAAACTTTTTCGAAATTCAAAAAACTAATGATGCAGAATTATTATTTCTTAAAAAAATTAACGATTTCTCACAATCATTTTAAAATGTCCAAGAATGAATTTTTAAAGTATTATAAATAATTTCTATAAAGTTTTCAAAAATGAAAAAAAAAAAAATCACGGGGAATTTTCACGTGGAAATTATAACATTTCCAGAAGTGAAGTTCTAACTTTATGAGATTATTTTTTAAAATATCCTAGATTATAATATTTTTAAAAATTTTATAGTTCACCATGTGAAAATTCGTGCGAAAAAAGTTTCAAAAATGAAATTTGAATTTAATAAGTAATTTTTAAAAATTCTCTAAATAACAATTTACAAACAAAATTTGATTTAAATTAAATTTAATCTGCATATTTTCCAACTACCTTCTAAAAATTCCACACACTACTTTTCGCGGGAATAAAAAAAAAAAAGATTTGGAAATTTTTTTGTTGAGTAAGTAGTGTCTAAATTTTCACGGGAATTTTGAAAAAAGAATACTTAATTTGATTTTGTCACGTGAATTTTTTAAAAATTACTTAATAAAGTTCAAATTTCATTTCAAACACCTTACAAATTGCGAATTTATTGAAATTACTTCATACAATTTTCATAACCGAAATTTGAACATTGCCTAATACATAGTTATTGTTAAAATATTCACAATTGAATTTTTGATGTGAATTTTTCAATATTATTTCATAAAGTTGAGATTTGGTTTTTGAAAATATGAATAAGCATACTTAATCTAGGTGATCTAAATTGAATTTTTTTACGTGAATTAAAAAAAATACTTCGTAAAGTAAAATTTCTTTAGTTTGAATGCGAATTTATTAAAATTACTTAATGCAATTTTTATAAACGAAATTTGAATTTTGTTAAGTAAAAATTTAACAAAGTTAAAAAATAAACAACGTTAAGAAGTAAAATTAAAATTTACTAAAAAATTAACAAAGTGCTTATCTTAAATAGACAAAAGATATTTATTTTTTAAAATTTACTAAAATTTCTCTTTTAAAAACATATAGATAAAATATTTTTTTTTTAATTTTTTCAATTGGTTTTATCTTATTTTCTTTTAAAGATAAAAAGATATTTATTTTTTAAATTTCGCCAAAATGTCTCTACCCTTAAAAATAATTTTTTTTAAAGGTAAAATAGATTTTTTTAATTTGTTTTCAATTTGTTTTATCTTAAGTATTTTTTAAAAGTAAAAAGATTTAATTTTTTACAATTAAATACTTTTTTTTTAATTTTTTCCATTTTAATTTATTAATTTATTTTTTAAATTTCTCTACTCTTAAAAATATTTTTTTTTTTAATTTTTATCTTAAGTAGGTATTTTTTAAAGGTAAAAAAATATTTATTTTTTTAAATTTTCCCAAAATTTTTATTTAAATTGTTTTTTTTTTTTAAATATTTTCGAGTTTTGTTTACCTTAAAAAGTTTTTTTTAAGGTAAAAGGTTATTCTTTTTTAAATTTTATCAAAATTTCTTTACATTTAAAGTAAGCAAACTTTTGATAAATTTACCTGTACAAAAATTACTTTTGAAGTGTTTTTTTTTCTAATTTTTTTTTTCCAAAAAAATAAACCTCAAAAAAATGTTTCTTGATTTCTGTTTGCTAATTCAAATTCAAACAAAAAACGATACTGTTGTACAATGCACAATGACAACGAGAATATTTTTTTCATTTTGTGCGAATAATCCCCTTCGTTGCCATGACGAAAAACTATCTCACTCACACCAGGTAATTGTTGTCAGCAACTGTCAGAATCAACAAAATATACTCCTCTCCTTCTTACTACCAGCTTTTATTCCTCTTCCTATCCTCATTCACATCTCTCCAAACCAACGTGGCACGATGTTTGCGCCCTCACGAGAACACTCCCAGTAACAGAAAAATCGATTCCATAATAGTACTATAGTTTTTATATACAAAGCTTACGACTTCTATGTTCATGCAAGCCCAACACCATCGGGAACTTACAGCTATAAGGACTTCTAAAATGTTAATAGATCTTTACTTGAGCATCACATAAACAGTTTTCCTTGGGATTTAGTTTATTACATGTACTCACCGGATGATCAAGTGGATTTTCTAAATAGAAATATTAAACACATATACGATGAATATATCCCAACAAAAATAGGTAGAGTGAAAGAAAAGTCCTGGTTTACTAATAAAATCGAAAGCTTATGTTTCAACGGGATCAAGCTTATACCAGGTGGATACGTTTTAACAGGGTAGTTGGTATTATTAGGGAATCAAAAAAACAATATTATTTAACTAACCTTAGCACAAACAATAATGGTCGTAATTTGGTCCAATTTTACAGGAAATCCGGCGGTTGTATTTCCAAGAAAGTTTTCTATCGCTACCAAAACTATACGAAATCTTAAATGGTGCAGCCGGGTGGCTAAGTCTTTTTAAATATTGCCAGCATGCGCTTGCTTACCGAAACAGTTTCGTATAATAAAACCTATAACTTTTTTTTTTACATAGTTATGGCAGTTTAAGCTTAAGTTTGATGTTGCAAAGCATTCATAATTGCTCTTTTTCTTTTGTGTTTCAAATCACTTAAAATTGGTATTTTTCAAATCATTTAAAATTGTAATTTTGTTCTATGCTTTTAGATTATCAAAATTGTAAAATCTTAAATCTTACTTTATGTAGTAAGACTTGTAAAATTGCTTTTTTCTTTTGTGTTTCAAATCACTTAAAATTGGTATGTTTCAAATCATTTAAAATTGTAACTTCATTCTATGTTTTTAGATTATCAAAATTGTAAAATCTTAAATTTTACTTAATATAGTAAAACATGCAAAAGTGATATATTTCAAATCATTTAAAATTGTAATTTCATTCTTTATTTTAGGTTATCAAAATTGTTTATTTTGTGTTTCAAATCACTTAAAATTGGTATGTTTTAAATCATTTATAATTGTAATTTCATTTATTTTTCTTATATTATTATTATAATTTAAAATCGACTTTAAATAAAACTAGAACACTTTCTTTTATTAAATTTATTTATATAATTCTTATGAAATGTCACTTCAGGCAGACGGCAGGATTGCCATGTCCTTATTCTTAAGAAAACTTTGTAAAACTTGTTGATGAAATAAAGAATTTATCTATCTATCTATCTATCTATCTAATGGTCGTAAATTGTGGAGTAACTTAAGAGACTTAGGCATAGGAAAACAAAAACTAAGAGCTCCAGCTGGTCTTGATCCTAATGAATTAAATCGTCAGTTTGTATCACTACCTTGCCCTGTACCATCTCCCTAAGGCCTAGTTCACACGAGATAACACCGCACGTTTTTTATCGTATTCGGGTTTCACCGAACAAACAGCGGGGTGTTCACATGGCGCTTTTTGATTCGATTAAAAATCGAAAAGCTGCCGGATAAAAAAGAATGTACTGCATAATGAAGTGGAAACGCTTCATATTCGTTTTATTCGTCATCTGGAGCGTACCTTCTACTTCTACTTCTAATCTGTTCAAAATGCTATTTCAAAATTATAGAAAGAAATAATTTGAAATGAAATATTCTGTGTTAATTTCTGTCCTTTATATTTAATAAAACTTTCGTTTACAACCGAAACAATTCATTTTAAATACATTAATTATTGTATTGTATTAATGTTGAATAATTTACTGTCGTTATTATAATACTTTTTTCATTTTGATGTAAAGGCTGGTAATATTGTTTCGACTATAAGTTCTTGTGTTATACTTCAAAATAAATATAAAAACAAACTTGTTTTGGAGCCCGTAGCGAAATGGTTAGTGCGTTCGACTGTCACGCTGGAGGTCTGGGATCGCTTCCCAGCCTCGTCCACCTAAAAACTAAAAGGTTTTTTTCAGGGCTACTGCCTCTTGCGATGAATTGACAAATCCTCCAAGAGTATCACTTGTCACGAATAAGTGCTTCTCGTCTAGCCGTTCGGATTCGGCATAAAATTGTAGGTCCCTTCCATTCCTGTCGAAAGGCGCACACAGGAATGGTTGCGAGTTGTTAGTCACTAGGCCCTGGTTCTTCATGAGCCGTTGTGCCACCCGATTTATTTTTATTTTTTTTTGTTTTGGAATCGTAAAAAAAATCTATAAAAATCCTGTTTAAAAGCAAAAGGCTAGTAGGTATGCTAAAAATAATGTTAAAAGCCTAGTATACAGTTCTTTTGAACGAAACAAAAATTAGTGGTGAGATTTTTTTTTCGGAAATAAAACATCTGGGGTGAATCGAAAAATATCTTCTTTTTTTTCCCACATAACATTGTCACTGACGCGATTTTTATTAAAATTTTGTGATTTGTCCCACAAAATGGGTTTTTGTTGCACCAAAGAAACAAATAAAAAGGTCCAATAATGTCTATATTTACAAAGAGTCGGCCGTCATATTTATATAAAATCGTTAGATCACTCCTTTCTTTACAAAAGATGTTACAACACTGACCACACAAAATTCCTATGAATTTTGAAAATTTCCCAGTTTAAATGGCGACTTGAATTTTAATGGAGAAAGAGTGAATAAAATATATTGATTACTGAATCATACAAATAAAAGTTAAGACCTCGATACCATCATCGGGCTATGAATGTGTTAACTTAAGGCGGGCCAAATACCTAGACAATATTTTTCTAGGTACATAAATTCAAATAGAGAGTAAAAACGTGGGTCAACCCCATTGATTTTGGCGGATTAACTGAGGTTCAATAAAGAATTCAAGCATTTAATAAACTGAACTATAGTCGAACTAAAGATAATCCGCAAAAATCGGTGGGTTAAAATCTTGAGCCAGTGTTTATCCACGGTTTAAGGCCCGTTTGCTGATACGAAACATAAATACTTAAGTCCAACATAAGCGCTTAGGTAACATATATTGCACCAAATGAAAACTTAAACATATATATCCTTAAGTTCAACATAACTTAGGTGGCAGAAAAGCTACTCCTTAAGAGATTTATGTTGGATTTTTATTGTTGTTTTTTGTATTATTTGCTGAGAATAGCGATTCAAATGAGAACAAATTGAGAACAAAGTGGGACTGTCCAAATAGATCCCAAATGCTTTTTTATATTTAATAAAATCACAGAGAAATAGGCAATTAGGTTGTCTCACTAATATTCAAGGAAAAAACACATACATATATATGTACATATTTTTTATTTTATTTTGGCAGCAGATTCACAACAACAAAACTTCAGATTATCAACTTTTATAGAAACAGAAGAATAAAGGCTCTCCCAAACCAATGCGGAACATTCGTTGCGGCGAAGAAACATAAGCATGTCAAAATTTATTTACATGGTGATATATGAGAGTGCCCACACCAACACGGCGGAGAAACATATGAATTAATTTTGACTGACGAATGTTTCTTCGCCGCAACGAATGTTTCGCATTGGTTTGGCAGAGCCTTAACTCCGGACAATTTTTTCATTATCAAATTTCATTGGAAACCATATTTAAAATCAAATATTTAGTTAAATTGTTAACCGTACGTCCAAAAAAGGTCACAAAATGCAAAATACTAAAAATAGGTTTGACTTTTCACACGAAATTGACGTTTTGGCAGCGATTTCTCCATTGAGAGTTATGCATAGCTAGGTAGATCATAAATATTTTCTAGCAACAGAGAATAAATTAAGTTGAACATACAAACTATGTTGAACTTAGCTGTGATGTAGATTTAAGTTTCGTATCAGCAAACGGACCTAAATTTTTTATTTGACATAACATAAAATAATATGGTAGGGTAGAATATTTGATTTAATAAATATCCCAAAAATTTTCTTTTGTTGTTTTCCATTGGGTACATTCACTAATTCTGAAATCGAGTGGAACAGTGCTCATTGATACAACTCATTTTTGTCTTTTGTCTAGTTCAAAATATATTTGAATGGATTGAAATTTATATGATTTAAATTCCCCAACAGTTATAAAACCACAACATTTGTAGAGGAGCATAATCATGTATAATTTTTTTTGTTTTAAATTGTTAAATTTTTCATCAAATTTTGAATTTACACACATACATTTTGTGTGAATTTTTTTTTTGAGATTTAAACCTTTATTTTAATCAAAATCCATTTTTTTTTTGTAAAAAACTGATATAACCAATATAAGCACCACACCTGTTGAAATAACCATAAAACATTTGTTGTCATTATTTTAGAGGGGACATAGACTAATATACCTGGTAAATTTTGTCTCAAAATTTAACAAAATCTCATCAACTTTTAAATTTAAAGTTTCGAAAATCAAATTGATTTTCCACTTAATCACATTTTTAGTATGAAGTTTTTCAAAATTTTACAATAATTTTTAAATATAAATTTAGATCACCATGATTAATTATTTATCTCAATCATAAAGATCTATTAAGTATTAATCAAGTTTCAAGCCTCAAAAGGTGGCTTAATCGGGCTTATTTCATAATTTAATTATTTTTTTTTTTAAATAAAAATCAATTTTATTGAGTTTTTTTTATTGAAGTGCACCTACTTTTTTCCCCGTTAGATTTAAAAATATGGAACCACTGACATATTTGTAGAGAAGCTATAGACCTACAATCGTGTATAATTTGTTTTTTGAAATTTTGAAAATTTTCATCAAGTTTTGAATTTAGAAGAGCAAATATAAAGTTCACGGGACATTTACACACCCTTTTAGTATTAATTGTTAGACCCCTTCCCAAAAATGTTCATACACGAATTAAGCCACATTTGTAGGCTTTTTTTAGAGACCTTAACCTTAAAGATCTGACCAGTACAAATGAAGTTAGGATTTTTGAAAAGGAAAAAAGCCGATTAGAAATATTTTTTTTATTCAGATAACTGTGCTTTCCCACTGGTGAGTGAGTGGCAATGGACAAATAAATAAATTCGCTTGTTTTTTTTCGGTTTTTCGATTATTTTAAATTTAAGATTGTGAAGCTTGTGTAGCACGTACATTATCAAATGAGGTATCAAAATAATCGCTGTATTATTGACTTGTGGTATAAGGGAAAACTAAATCCATCGATGATCGCAATCAATAGTTATTATACAATATGTGAAAACTTTGTAATACATTAATTTCCCCCCTCCACGGTACAGCACGCATCCCATTTTGTTGCCAAATTTTTGAATCAATAGTCTCAATCACACATACAAATTTCAGACTTCTAAACCAACCCCATCAAAAGATAAAACTCAATAAACCCTTTATTCGGTTGATTTTCATATTTGGTAAAAACGTGTGGTTTTCTACCGTGTGAATGACATGATATAAATCTATGAGCCACGAGAGGTGAATACGTCGCAAAACGTATGGTTCTGTTGACAAGGACGTCGGGTTTTCGATCAACGTGTGCAGGCGAAAACGTTTTTCTGCAGAAAAATCATCGTGTGAACAGTTCTATGTAAATGTATGGGCCACGGCGCATTTGTTCGGGTGTATACAGCTAAAAAACGTGCGGTATAATCTCGTGTGAACTTGACCTAACATAACACTATCTCTTTTAAAGGTGTTTTTGTTCAAACAGATACTCCTTTTTCATTTTCAAGGATTGATACATTGGACTTTGTTGAAGCTCTATTGTCTGTCAAATCGAATGCTACAGGGCTAGATGAAATAAACCTAGTTTTTGTCAAAGCTATTTTACCTCTGTTGTTGGATTAGTTTACTCACGTGATTAATACAATTTTTATTACATATATTTTTCCACAGCAATGGAAAGTGGCAAAAATAATACCAGTTCACAAGAACTTAACAGGTGAAGAGTTTAGGCCCATATCCATTCTTCCTTATCTTTCCAAAGTCTGCGAATGAATAATGCACAAGCAAATAAACAAGTTTTTAGCAATTAACAACTTACTTGTTCCTTTTCAGTCTGGATTCAAAAAAAAAAAATTGTTGCACAACTGCCTTACTGGGTGTAGTAGAAGATATAAGAGAAAAGTTGGATCAAGATTATATAACGTTTCTCGTGCTTTTAGACTTTTCAAAAGCGTTTGATATGGTAGATCATACTATACTCGTTAAGAAATTAAAGTACCAATTCAATTTTTCTTTCTCCGCTACGAATTTAATTTCATCTTATAGAATTTGGAAGAAAACAGTCACTTACTCTTTCCAATACTACTTCTAATTTTGTTTCCTTGAGCCGAGGTGTTCCCCAAGGATCAATTCTAGGGCCACTCCTGTTCTCCATATTTATTAATGATATTGCTTCCATAATCCTTAATTCATCTAAACGTTTATATGCAGACGATATCCAAATCTACCATAGCTGTCCTTTAGCATTAATTGATAATTGTGCGAATATCATATATATGAAGATTTGAATCGCATTTGAAACTGGGCTTTGGAAAATAGTTTCGAACTCAATCCAAAAAAGTGTAAGTGCTTGGTAGTTTCAAGAAATAAAGTTGACCTGTCATATTTCCCACCTATTCTTTCGTTAACAGCGCTAAAAACCTTGGTGTAATGTTTAACCGCACACTCACATGGAATAACCACATAAACTTCATTGTAGGAAAAGCGTATGGAGGTCTTCGTACATTGTGGACCGCACAAAAATACACACCCATCCAAACAAGAATACTTCTTGCCAAATCATTGGTTATTTCTGTACTTATTTATGGTTGTGAGATTTTTTATAATTGTGACAGTGAAAGTAGGAGAAAATTAGAAATAGCATTCAATAGCACTATACGCTACGTTTATAGCCTTAGGAGCCCAGTAGGAAATTTCTTCATCAATGAGTGGAAGCTACAACCCATGAATTTGGTACGAAAACATCAATGAATTTAACATGGGGCTGTCATAAGCGGTCACCAAGTGATTTTGTAGGTGAATATTAACCAGTGAAATCATGAAGTACGGGTAACTAGTTTATTCATAAGCCAATTATATGTGATGAAAAATAGCATGAACGTTAAGCTGTGAAATCACTAGCTTACTTAGAGTTGCTTATTTAGCAGGTGAAAATGACATGAATGCTTACCCATTAATTCACTTTGTTAATGTAACTCGTTAATTCATATATGAATTGTATATGATGAAAAATACCATAAACGTTCAATTATGAAATCACTAGGTAAAGAAGAGTTGCTTATTCAGCGGGTGAAACATACCATGAATGCTCACCCATGAAATCACTTTGTTAATGTAACTCTCTCATTCACAAATGAATTATATTTGATGAAAAATATAATGGAATGAAACTGGCTTATACATCAGTGCATGATTTAAAGTGAATAATGTGAAGCTTATTATGAAATAATTTTAAAACCTACGTTAATGTTTATATCTTCTCTCTTTGAAAAAAATAAGAAAACAGTTATCATGTAACAAGTTATAGGTAACTTTATAAAATAGTTTCGAACTCAATCCAAAAAATTGTAAGTGCTTGGTAGTTTCAAGAAATAAAGTTGACCTGTCATATTTCCCACCTATTCTTTCGTTAACAGCGCTAAAAACCTTGGTGTAATGTTTAACCGCACACTCACATGGAATAACCACATAAACTTCATTGTAGGAAAAGCGTGTGGAGGTCTTCGTACATTGTGGACCGCACAAAAATACACACCCATCCAAACAAGAATACTTCTTGCCAAATCATTGGTTATTTCTGTACTTATTTATGGTTGTGAGATTTTTTATAATTGTGACAGTGAAAGTAGGAGAAAATTAGAAATAGCATTCAATAGCACTATACGCTACGTTTATAGCCTTAAGAGCCCAGTAGGAAATTTCTTCATCAATGAGTGGAAGCTACAACCCATGAATTTGGTACGAAAACATCAATGAATTTAACATGGGGCTGTCATAAGCGGTCACCAAGTGATTTTGTAGGTGAATATTAACCAGTGAAATCATGAAGTACGGGTAACTAGTTTATTCATAAGCCAATTATATGTGATGAAAAATAGCATGAACGTTAAGCTGTGAAATCACTAGCTTACTTAGAGTTGCTTATTTAGCAGGTGAAAATGACATGAATGCTTACCCATTAATTCACTTTGTTAATGTAACTCGTTAATTCATATATGAATTGTATATGATGAAAAATACCATAAACGTTCAATTATGAAATCACTAGGTAAAGAAGAGTTGCTTATTCAGCGGGTGAAACATACCATGAATGCTCACCCATGAAATCACTTTGTTAATGTAACTCTCTCATTCACAAATGAATTATATTTGATGAAAAATATAATGGAATGAAACTGGCTTATACATCAGTGCATGATTTAAAGTGAATAATGTGAAGCTCATTATGAAATAAAATTAAAACCTACGTTAATGTTTATATCTTCTCCCTTTGAAAAAAATAAGAAAACAGTTATCATGTAACAAGTTATAGGTAACTTTATAAAATATTTATTATGAATAAAAAAAAATTAAAAAAAAAAACTTTAGGAAGCATGTTTGTATAAAAAGCAATATAATACTTTAATTAAAGCAAAAAAAAAAAATAAATAATATTAAAAAAAATTAAATTAATATAATAAAATAAAATCAAAATGATGAAGTTTGCATGAATATATCAATTGATGTCCTTCTCTGATGTTGCTAATGTCGCTCCTTCTTTCTTTGTCAGGGATACCTTCTTAAAATGCAGGTTTTTAATCCTCTTCAGACCCTGCTGGACAGCTTTTTTGTAAAGCTGGGCTGATGGAACATCTGTTTTAACAGCGTCTGCCAAAACAATTGGTGGTAGCGCCTTTAAGTTGTTGTTGTTCAAAAATTCAATGTTATGGCTTTATTTTTCTTCTTGTTTTATTTTTGTCTTTTTTTTTCTTCGTCTTCTTTTCAAGCATTGTCAGGTGTGATTTTATATTTTGGTTTATGTATATGTTAATATTTTATTGTAATTGGGAATATTATTATTTTTACTAGGTGTTTATTATTAGGTATTATTATTATTATTACTGATTATTGTTATTTGGTATATTTAAAAATGTTATTTATCTATTGCAGACTTAAAAGTGTATTCGTACTGTGTTATGATGTATTCAATAAAAATTAAATTAAATAAAATTGTTAAAATATTCAAAAGTCTCAGTAACATTGAAGTGCATATACGTTCTATTACTTCGGATTTTTAAATAATCCTTAAGTTTTGAACGAATCAGCACTGGTAGAATAAAAAACTTATGCAGAAGTTTTTTTTTCAAATCAGTTGTTAAATATGAGTGAATTTTAAAATACTTTGGGTTTCTTTATCTCTTAGTCATAATTTTTATTTCAAAGGTATACCCACTTTTGTATATTTTGACGAACCATAAGACACAAGAGTTGTATGTCCACTTATTCAAATTCTTGGATAAAAACGTATTTCAGTTCCGACCAACAAGTTTTATGACCGATTTCGACCAAGCATTGCGAAATGCCCTTCAGGAAGTATTTCCACAGGCTGCGATGAAGGGATGCTGGTTCCATTATACCCGAGCTTTTAGATACGCTTATTTTATATTATCAAAAGCAATTGATATTCAAAGTATGTTTACTATTTTATTTAATTTTTAAATTATACTTACAAATGTATATGTATATATATATAACAATTTCAGGAAAAAAAACTTTAAAGTTTTCAGTCTTTAAAGAAACCATGAGAACAACGAGCTCTTTGGAAGGGTATAATAGCCGACTGGGTAAAAAGATTTTTAAACATGGAAACTTTTTCAAATTTTTGGACTGTTTAATAGGCGCAGGGACATAGCTCAACAGGACATAAGTCCAAAACAGACTTATGTCCCACCTTGGTGGGATTTAATATGCTTTGATTTAATTTTCTCAAATATTAAAGTTTATGAAAAAATTCGCGCGAATTTTTTAAATTATCAAAAGCAATTGATATTCAAAGTATGTTTACTATTTTATTTAATTTTTAAATAATACTTACAAATGTATATGTATATATATATAAAAATTTCAGGAAAAAAAACTTTAAAGTTTTCAGTCTTTAAATAAACCATGAGAACAACGAGCTCTTTGGAAGGGTATAATAGCCGACTGGGTAAAAAGATTTTTAAACATGGAAACTTTTTCAAATTTTTGGACTGTTTAATAGGCGCAGGGACATAGTTCAACAGGACATAAGTCCAAAACAGACTTATGTCCCACCTTGGTGGGATTTAATATGCTTTGATTTCATTTTCTCAAATATTAAAGTTTATGAAAAAATTCGCGCGAATTTTTTAATAAACTTTAATATTTGAAAAAATTAAATCAGAGCATAATAAGATACAAAAATTCGCGACTTTGTTTAAATCTTTGCACTTACGTCCCATCTTTTAAAAAATAAATTACGGACGAATGTCCCACTTGTGTAGACATAAGTCCAAAATCAAATTCTGGAATCAGAATTATGTCCCACCGAAGTGGGACATAAGTCCATTTTGGACTTATGTCCTGTTGAGCAATGTCCCTGTGCCTGTTTAGTAGACGAAGAGTATAATACTCCTAGAGATTTTTTGGTAGCTATTGATGGGCAAACTTTTTTAATTTTTGAAAAGCCAAAATCCTTTTTTCAGGCTCGTAATAAAACAATTGGAGATCTCACAGACAAGCTTACAAGAAATCGAATTTCACTAGCTGAGTTTCTGCCGCAAATAATACAAATATTTGGCAAAAATTGTAATCTCTCCGATTCGGAAGATAAAGAATCGTCAGAAACTGAAACTGATCCATTTGATCCAGCAACAGAAAACAAATCTGTTTGCGTTGTGTGCTTCAAAACGGAAAGAAGTATCGTGCTACAACCCTGCAATCACTTAAATCTGTGTATAGATTGTTTTACAAAAATCTAGAATAATTCAAGTTCTACTATGTTATGCCCTTATTGCAAACCTATTGTTCATAGTTCATTAAAAGCGTTCTGGTAAATATGAATAAAAACACCAACTGAATAACATAGTGAGCATAATATGTGCATATATCTTTGTTTAAAATTAATCAACTTGTTTCGAAAACTAAATTTAGTATGACACGGAAGTATGTAATTTTTTGTTTGTTATAATATGAATTATAATTTTATTATTTATTATTTAAATCACTTATCACCTACCAATAGATAAAAATCATTCAAAAATTATAAAACATAGATTTTTAATTTAAAGGAATGAAAAATATTTTCAATTTCAGGTGGGTGGTGGTTCCACAAAATTTCAGGTGAAATAAATTCCCACTATTGGTGAGAATTTACCCCACATTAAAAAGTGGGGCAGATTCCCACCAGAAGTGGAATAATTTCCCATGTGGAGCAGATTCCCGTGGAATTATTTCTCTACACCATGTTTTTATTGTGATAATAATTACTCGAATCTCCATTCCATCGTGCAGAGTGAGATAAGATTTATTTTTGTCGTAGATATTTGTTTGTATCAAATACATACATATATGTATAATGTATATACCATCACAATTTGAAATGAAATTTCTAATTTAAACTGAAATTAAGCTCGGGTGAAACTAATAGCTTTTTTTTAAGATACCGGACGTACAAAACATTTTAAGGTGAAATAAATCTCACAATAAGGTTGATTGTGTAAAATTAACTTCCTATGCGTATTAAATTAATTTGCTATACATATACATACATAGATACAATATACTGCACCTATTAAATTAAGTTAGGTGGACACTCCAATATAAATTGAATAATATATTAAGTTTAGCATGATATGACCTTACAACGCAATGCTGTAGGATTCCTGCTAGTTAACACATCCTCGCATATTAAAATTCTAAACGACGTGGTTTCCGGATACTACATTACATACTATTAATATGAGTGTATTTAAAAAAAATCGAAACATATCAAAATTAAATTGTGAGGATTTCAGTTTCAGCATTCCAGTAAGATAAAATTAAATTTAAAATTTTTTTACTAATGGAATGCCTATTTGAATTTTTGAGGTCTTTTTGAACTGCACCTACGTTTTAAACGTTTAAAATGACGTGGTATGAGTTCGAACTTGATCTGATATGAAAAATATACGATTGGTGAAACCATGTACATATGAACATAATTTGCCTTAAAAAATCGATAACTCAACCAAGAACTTTTTGCATTGAATGCGTTTCATTAGCAACACTTAACAAAATTTAGCATGATTTTCTTTGAAACTCTTATAAGTTTTACAAATAAAAGGTTTTCATTTCGTTTGTACTTGCTTGATTTTGATAATGAGAACATAACATACGACTGGGTTTAAATTATGTTTTCTATGTGTTTGTATAAAATATTTCAAAAGCTGTATGAGAATATACCATTGAAAATAAGATTTCATTAAAAATCTAAACACAGTTTTCTAAAAAAATATTTTTTTTTTAAAGATGAATGAATGCACTTAATTTCAAATTAAATGGGAATACCTTTTCAGAAAAAAAAAATATTCTGGGGATGTTTTTTTTTGCAGTATTTTCCTCTAAAAAAAACTATCTATTTATTTTTTTTGAAAAAATTACCAGTTGTTGACTACGTTATTATGTAAAAAAAAAAATAGACTGGGTTCGATGTTATTTTTTGTCGTTGAAATATTTGAGACGAAAATTATTTTTCAACTGTTTTTCTTAGTTCAAAAAAAAAGTGTCCGTTGATTTTTTTTAATGTTTACCAATTTGGCATTGTCTGTAATTATTTGTAAAATAAAATAAGTCTAAGGTGAATATGTTTTTCCGTTCTCGAGATATTCGTTACAAATGACATTTTGCAGCTCCTTTTTTAATTGCTGTAGTAAAAAAACTGTTAATTAAATTTGTAAGAAAACCTTTTCAGCACGGTATGACAATATTATCTGTCGATATCTTTATTCGTTCTCAAGATATGCTGGACGGAAAAGTACCCCGAACGTACGTATATAAACATGTACTTGCTAAAAACGATGGATTCTGATTCTAGAGACCTCAAAACGTGAAGACATGTCATAAAAAAAGCGCGCGCTTTTTTAACATTTTTGATTTGTTTTTTATTATTCGCAGAATTTTGTAAAACAGAATTTAAGAGAGTAGTACCTATGTTCCTATACATTTCGCAGAATGCAGAACAATGTTGAAGAATGGCGTCAGAATTAAAACTTATAATAGTCTTTGACAACACATAATATTTATTTATCATTTTAAAACGCGCAGAAATAAAGTTAATAAATAAAAAAAAACAAGGTTTTTAGATATTTGTCAATACAAAGATTCATAAAATCGCGAAAAACAGAGTAACAAAAAAAATATTTGCTGTTCGCTTGTCTTATATTATTTTGTATGAAGTTTTTTCTGCCGTTTTTTTTTTTTTTTCAAAAAATGATACTTCAAGTTTAAGAACTCAGCATAACAAAATGTAAGAAGTTAAGATCTTCACCAAAAATTCAAAACAATATTAACCATTATCCCTGATTGGGGAAACCCAATGAACATTTTACAAATTTGTATTTTTTTTTTTTTTCATAATGAAAAATGGCCCCATTTTAAAACGAAAACATGGCTCAAACATAAAATGAAAAATTGCCCAAAAAATATATATAAAAAGCAGCAAATGCAGAAAAAAGGAAAGAAATCGTACAAAATAAATGAAAAATGGCGCGAGAAATATGTATATGGGAAACAACGACAATGAAATAAAGTTTAGAATTTGTAAATTTGGGCCATTATTCATGATTTTGTGAGAAATTTCATTATGAAAAATGGCCCGAAACTTTTATTTTTAAACAAAACTGAAAAAAATGCCCCGATTATTTCAAGCAAATTTACCAAATTTTAAAGGGATAGTTCGGGACAGTGATTAAATAATCGTACTGTTTGATACAAAAACTTTGATCGCAGACTGACTGGCAACATACCCGGACATGCAGTTTGGCTTAAGGGAAAAACATTCCACATTGCATCCGCTCCTGAAGTTCCAGCATGACATCACCATAGCGCTCAACAACCATCGTGTCACCGTTGGATGCCTTCTGGATGTCGAGAAAGCTTTCGACAGCGTATGGATTGAAGCTCTTATCCATAAGCTTCGCATATTACATTTACCCCCGTCACTGATAAAAATTCTTTTTCTTTTCTTTCTTCCATAAAATTCTACGTTCAAATGGACAACTGCAAATCACAAGTTAAGAACATTAAAGCTGGAGTTGCCCAAGGCTCGAAGCTAGGTCCCTTTCTCTACAGCCTGATGACATCTGACCAGCCTGTGCCATCTGGATGCGAAAACTCCTGTACGCTGATAACTCTCTTACGTATGGTACCTCGATGTCTCCTCTGGTAGCTTTACGTAAAGTTGAGCGCCACGTCAACAGACTCTACGCCTTCTACAGGAAATGGGGCATCTGGATAAGCACCTCCAAATCGGAGCTTGTATGCTGTCGGAGACAGTGGCGATTCCTCTCAGTTAGCAGGTTTATCGCCGCTAAACCAAACATTTAAATGAATAAATTATAAGATGTACTTTTTATTTTCAAAAAGTAACAAATGGCAATGTTGAAATAATGATAATGATTTCTTACCATAATCAATACGATAAATACAAAAATCTACCCACCACCTACCTATTTTCAAATCATATTTTCCTTCACACAACACAAAACTCCCATCTTCCTATCTGCCTCAGCGTAACAATATGCGATCAGCGCTGCCACCTTGTAGCCGATTTAGCGCAGTACATATGGGTAAGAAACGCAGTAGATTGCAATATACTGCAGTAGATATTACAAAAAAATTATAAACAAAAAATCGTGGATTTTTATTGGAGGTGTCAGTCGAATGCGAACACCTTTTTAGTGAGCAGAAACGAAAAAAAAAACTTAAAATCAAAACAAACGAACAATCACAAATCTCTGAAGGTGGCCAAGAATGTTCTCTGGAGTCTGTTTACTCTTTGGTTAAATTATTATTTTGAAGGGTTTTTGTGTTCCTTTAAAGAGGAGTAGATTTGTTTTGCTGCGCAGTAGATTTCGTTTGGGACTTAGCGCCGTAGATCTGCTGCTTAAGGAGTAGGGTGGCAGCACTGGTTCCAATCCAGTATAAGGCCTTAGCTACATAGACCTACTTTTGTACAAAAGTGAGAAATTAAAATGCTCGCTAAAGAAACATGCTTGCAAAAAAACATAGGAAAATTGTTCTGACACATAAATTAAACCACCATGCACAATTTTCCATTGTTTTTTTGCAAGCAGGTGTCTTCAGAAAAGACATTTATTTCTCACTTTTGTACTTTTGAACAAAAGTAGGCCTATTGTATATATATTATATGTATCTAAGCCGGTGTCGAAAACGTGTTATTCATGTCGTTCGAATAGAAAATTTGTATGCGACAACCGCTTTCGCTGCCTGCCGCGCTGGAGCGCTGGTAATTTTGCAAGTACAACATGTGGATTTGTGTGTATCTAACTTTTCTAATAATTATGAAAGTAACAAGGCGCCTTTTCTCGTCTTATTAATCTTAACATTGTTCAAAATGTTATAAAAGAGTAATATGGCTCGAGTAAAATGAGAATAACTTGAGTTCTAATGGCCGGATCTTCAAGATTAGGATCTTAATATCTCAGGAAAATATACGCAAATATACATATGTTAACATAATAAATTTATTGAAAAAGTTTTGAGAGACAAATTTTATACTGACAAAACTAATGCTAGGTTTCCACTTGTCATTGAAAAGACGCAAATTGACAAACGTTCCAGGACAGGGTGGCTTATACTTGCTCGCTACTTCTACTTTCTTTGCTTTTTGTGTTAATAAAAGCCACCCTGTCCTGGAAAGATTGTCAATTTGCGTCTTTTCAATAACAAGTGAAAAACCTAGCATAACATATTAGATGTTTGAAACTAGATTAAACGCATATCAAACCATTGATATTTCCATATACCTATTTCACAAAATTTCGGATGATGTAAAAATTTATTTACTTATTGTGATAAAAATGATTGGAACTTTGCAAAATTAGTGTTGAAAATACACGTATAAGAACATGTCCTTGTTTAAAGTACCTACAGAAAATTAAGGCTCTTATATTTGCGATTAAATTTGATTGATTTTGATTCGACTTTCCAATTCAAATAATTCACGCCACGCCACTGGTACAACCGAAAACAGGACCTAAGAACAAAAGTGTTGTTTTTGGTAAAAAAATTAAAAAAAACTATTAAGTGCACTGGTTAAGCAGGCTGATAACTTTCCAAATCATATTACAGTAGAATCTCGAAAAGATGAACAGATATAAAACATGCTCCGTTCATCTTTTCGAATTGTTCATCTTTCCAAACATCAAGAATTATTTTAAGCAAAACATTTAGCTTAACATACAAAAATGGCATAAACAACAATTTATTTTATTAAAAAAAAAAAAAAAACATAAAACAAGACTTAAAAAATGATCACAAAAGTTTAAAAACAAAAAAAAAAACATTCTTGTTTAGACATTTTTCTTAAAAAAAAAATGCTCTATAGGACACTGTATTGCTTAAGCTTAAAGTCATCAATTCATCGTCTTCAATGTGTTTTGCAAATTTCAGGCCGCATTTTCCGCAGTGTTTTGCGTTTTTCCGCTCCAGAAATCGACACACACTCGAAGTGATTGCCTTCCTTTTTTTTTATTCCAAAAATTGTGGATTAAGCGATTCAGTCAATGCTTCGATAAGATGTTCCATTCTTTCTTCTACGCAGCACACTTATGTTTAAGGTTTAAAAACTTAACTCTACCTTTCACGGGAGGCTTACTTCCCAAAATTTAATACAGTAACTAAAAAATTACACGACGCAATTAAGGGGAACAAATAAGCAAACAAATCTTTTAAGAAATAAAGCGTTCATCTTTTCGAGTACCCACAATTATAACCGTTCATCTTTTGGAACACTTCAATGCAATGGTGAGAAAAAAAGCGTTCATCTTTCCGACCTGTTCATGTTATAAAACCGTTCATGTTTTCGAGATTCTACTGTATACTCATAAAAGACAGTCTCAGCTTTGTTTTTATGGCTTTTTCGTGGCAAAAATATCTTCGTTCATAAAATTGGTCTGGTTTCATAAGTAAAATAGTCTAAGCTTTTCTTTGATACCCCATATTTTGAAAGCCAGATGACCTGTGGGTTAGTATTCGGTAAAAATGTTATTAAAAACAATTTTTTTTTGTTGGTGCCTATAAAAATTCCAAAAATACTCTATAAAGAGAAAGGTCTTAGCTATTTTTTGATAACACTTTTTTCAATTTTCTGAAAAAGTTTTTCATAGTTTTAACCACATAAGACGGCAAAGTGCAAAAAAAACACCTGTTTATATAAAAATGGTCGGACTGGTGGTAATCACCAGAAAAAAGCTGTCCATGCACTGGTTTCGTATAGAGGACAGACCTAGCTTTTCATTGATATCCCATTTCTGACTGCATCTATATGGCATAGTTAAGCCATCAAAATTGGCATCCGAAATTACCATTTTCGACCCCATGGCACCTGAAAAACTTTGTCCAACCACCGGTTCTGATACCGTGTAGCCTTTAGCTACCGATTAGTGTCTCGAATGTCTTGAGAACAAAAAAACGATCTATACAATCTACTTCAATTGTTTACCAAAAATACATTATATACATATATCAATACCATCTATATGTTGTGTAATCAAAAGATTAAAATCAAAATGTATCCGAAAACGACTTTTCAAAAATATTTAATAAAAAAAATTGGTACACTTAAAATCGTTTCAAAATCAAAATTTGGTGTCAGACACTAAATCTGTCATTCTCTGTCTGTTTCGAAATAATTGGCTTGAATAATTTCGGTATGTATACCTCCATACCGAATAGAGTTAGGAAAAAAAAGTTAGATATGTTATTAGGTACCTAAGATTCTTAATATTTTATAAACTATTCTCAAAAAAAAAATCAAAACTGTACTATTATAAATAGCTTGAATTAGCGATTTTTTAAGGCAAAAATATGCATATGGTTTTCAAGGGCACAGACGGGTGCGACCCACACTAGTTTCTTCATTACAATGGCATCGTATATACATTGTGCTGTCAATATTTTGACAACACAATAAACAATTGTAATGACAATGACTATGACAAACCATTGGACCTCCATTATTTGGCTTTACGTTTTTTCTAACTCAATTTTTGAAATGAATCTTCGTTGGAAGATGAAGAAATTTATGAATGATTTGAATTAGCTTTTTGATCATCTTTCAGCAATGTTTTGCCCATTATTATGATGGAACAAGAGTTACAGTGCTAATTGATTCTGCACCTTTTTCTAGTGTTATAAAAAAATTAAAAAAAAAAATATGCACGACCGAATAGCTGCCAAACAAGCTACCTCTTGTAGAATGTAGCTAGGCATGATAGTTTTTATAGTAATGGGTCAATAAAATCGGGTGTTTTTTTTAAAGGTATAGATAGGGTGTACATCTTATCTCTTTTTTCACTCAGATCTTTTTTACACTATCTTTTTCTTTATGGATCTTTTTTGTTCGACGGTGGTTACATTCGACTGATTCCTCCGCTTTTTTTGTTTTGACTTTACAAAAAAAAAGGAAAAAACGTAAAAAAAATCCAAAAATTATAAATAAAAAAATCGTGGATTTTTGTTGGAGGAGTCATTCGAAAAAAAAAAAGAACTTAAAAATAAAACAAACGAACAATCACAATTCTCTGAATGTGGCCAAGAATGTTCTCTGGAGTCTGTTTACTCTTTGGTTAAATTATTATTTTGAAGGGTTTTTGTGTTCCTTTAAAGAGGAGTAGATTTGTTGTGCTGCGCAGTAGATCTTCGTTTAGGACTTAGCGCAGTAAATCTGCTGCTAAAGGAGTAGGGTGGCAGCACTGTATGCGATACCAAAACCGAATTCTCTACAAAGAGCATTGATATAATAATAAAAAAATAGATACCTACCTAACCTACTCCCATATTGTTCTCAATTATAGATATTTTCCTGCAGACACACAACATAAAACTCTCATACAACAAGTCTGCCTTGAAACATTTTAGCTTGCAACATCTGCGCTGCACAATTTCATACAATTTTTAATAATATCTATACAAATTACAAATACAAACACAAATACAATACAATCTAGAATACAAGAGCGTTTAACTACACAATGTCCCAAGCAAAGCACAGCTAAATAAATGAAAGCGTAAGCGTAGGTATGATGCGATAAAGCACGATACATTAGGTATGCAAGCAGCTCCAGGTACCTACATTTTGGGTACGTTTTTTTGTCATTCTCTTTTTTGCTTTCGTATATGTTTCTAGCAAAATGCGGTAGGAAGGATGAATGCATTGTTTTGTTATTAGTGTTCTTTGATTGATATGAGTAAACATTTAGATTGAGTTTTTTTAGCACAGTCAATAATTACACAAAAAAAGTGCTAAATTCGCAAAGCGCGATGTAGTTCTGCATTTTTGATATGTTGTTGGGGCATGTTAGAGTAGTATGTAGCCAAGTTTTTAACTTCGAAAAACCTGTGCTCGCTGCAGGAAAAATGCAACAGTGAAAAAAACGCTAAAATCACCCCTTTTTTCCGACATTTTCCTTTATAACTTTGGAAATCTGCAACTTAAGAAAAAACCCTCCACTATAAACTTGTTTGCTATAAAATTTTTCTACAAAACAACATCAATTTTAAATGCATGTTATATTTGTGTTCCTATCTTACCATGAATTAAAAAAAAATCTGAAAAACTAAGTAAATTTGAAGCACTCAAAAAATAGGTCGAAAATTGTCCAATTCTTCTTAAAATTTGGAATCAAATAGTCTAGACTCTAGAGTATTACAAGACGAAATTCGATCCAAATCGGTGAAATAGTTTTGGCAAGAAATATGATGTTAACTAAGTGCAACACAATTATGATGCAAACATTGCGGTGGTCAAAGTACTTAAGTACACTTGAGTTGGCACTGATTTAGAACCATAAAATCATAAAATATAGTTATAATATTTACATCTTTTTTTAAGCCAAGTGAACAGTTTTGGGAAGTTTTAAATTCAGTACCAAAGTTGCTTAAAAAAAGATATAAATATTATAACTATATTTTATGATAATAATTATTCCCTCTTCGTGACTTATCAGCATATATGGTCAACTCATTGAAAGGCAATAACATAAAACTAAGAATTTATATTTTACTTGTTTTGTAGGTTAGAATTATTTAAAATATTTTGAATTATTATTCAAAATATAATAAATTAAGTTTGAAATATTTATTATTATTCAAACTTTTGATTTAAAAAAAAACATCTTTTTCAAGACATTTCTTAATATTAGAAAGAATTATAGTTGCATTCAAAAACCAAAATACAACCAAAAGAGGATTAAACCTTGATATTATTTTTATAAGAAAAAAATTGGAAGTATATTGTTTATAATTTTTAAAAATTGAAGCTATAAAATATTAATAACTTTGTTCTTGAGACCTGAAGAAAAACGTAACCACGTTTGAAACGTCGTCTGATTAAGAAACTTAGATACAAATATAGACCTAAAGCATAAACATTATATTTTATGATAGTTAAGGGTTCAAAGTACGTGTACAAAAATCAGTGCCAACTTAAGTGTCCTACTTTGACCACAACAAAGTCGGACATTTTTTTTTGTCTGTCGAACGACGCCACGAAGCGAATTTATGTATCGATAAATTTTTAAACTTTTATTTTATACCTATAATTTATTAACGTTTTTTTATAAATTGTCGATATCAATAAAATTAAAAAAAAAAGTATTATTTTTTTTTTATTTTAACCTTCCCCAGACCACGTAGCTATACCAATACTTAGGACCAGGAATCGCCACTGGTCGGAGACCCAGTAGAGGTAGTTGCAGCGCAGCCAACTGCAGAGGTCTGGTTCTGAAACTTCCGGACGGATCTACAATAGCAGCCAAAAAGAACGTGAAGTACCTAGTCATCCACTTCAACGAGTTGTTAAGGTTCAAACCACACTCACGAAATGTGCTCAAAAAAGCCAACTGGGCCTTCCACCGACTCCACCCATTGATGAGACACAGGAACGTACTTAGCCAGAATACGAAGCTTTCTTATGTACAAGCAGCTCCTGGGCCGCAGTCTGGTTCTCCATCTCGAAGACGGCTATGAAGGAACTTCAAATGTTCGAAAGAAAGCTACTAAGGATTTGTACCGGAGGCGAACATCATCCCCCTGGACAGGTACCTACTGCTTCAAGCAATGAAGCTATTAGGACTCACTTACTGTCACCCAAATCAACTGATGAGATGAATGACCACTCAGCAACGACATCCCGAGCTGAGATGTCTCAGTACGACGGACATCCTGGACGACAACATCATCACGGACAACGAGCAAACAGTTTCTTTCTACGCTGACACAGGGTCAGCATATCAACGAGGCTAAATGCCAACACATCCCCCCACCAAAACCACAACTTGACCCCGGGGACAATAAAGTCAGCCGACTTTTAGATTTAATTTTTTGACATGTATTTTATATTTTATAATCCTTTAAATTAAAGACAAAGTAAAAGATGAAGCCTCCTATGTGCCAATAAATGTATAATATCATCATATCTAACTAGTTATAAGTCAAATTGTAAATATTATTCTGTTCAATAAATATATATATATAATATAAATTAGATAAAACAAAATATAGACTGGCAACAATGGTGCCTGCTATAGGCGACTGAGCATACCCTTAAGGCCCAATTAATTGAATTAAGCCATATAATAGAATTAAGCTGATTTATGGCGGATTTACATGTATCTTCGTCTGAATAAATAAATCAAAAAAAAAAGGAGATGTAAAATTAAAACGTACATGTGTTGAATAGAGAGTTGAATAGAGAGAGCTTGGCTACGAGTAGTACTTTCGCCAAAATAAGCAAATTTTCATTGGATTTTTGACATAAGCGGGGCGACGGAGTCACGTGAGCGGGAAAGAAGTCCCAAAAAGAGAGTTAAATCATTAAACCCGCGAAGCTGGCCAGTCAAGCTACTTTAAAGGCGCCCTGTTTTTCTTGTTTTTTAATGCTATCAAATATTTTGGCTACCTGAAATTTGGACCCAGTAAAAAACTTCGGACGCACTGTCAAGTATAGAGATTTTTTTTTTTAACCGCACTACCGAATGTGGAATGCTATACCCCGCTCCAACTTTTTTTCTATTTCATTGGGCTCAAATTTCATGAAGTCGGGACAAACGCTAATGAAACAAAAATAATTTTATAAAAAAATCGAATGTTTGAGCAAATGTAAAAAATATCTTGCGCACTTCACTTCCATTTGAATTTGTTTGTCGTTAGTTGTGTCTGGAATTTTGCTACACTTAATTTATTTGTTTTTTGAAGAAAAGTAATTTATATTTACTAAAAGACAAAAAATAACTATTTTATAACTTATTTTAAAAGTATGGAAAACTGAAAACGTCTGGGGTCAAGTTCTTAAGGATATTAGAAAACAGCTTCGTAAATGGAGCAACCTCCTTCTAACACATAAGACAATAAAACAAAGGAATGGGTTAACTGGAGGAGGTGCAACAAGATTGGAGTACCTACTATGACTTGTTTGTTTCATGAAGTGTAGATATGGAACAAAGCAACACCAACTCTGTAAAATCTTTATTAAAATAATTTTTGTTTGGGGGTCCATAATTCATTCCAGCAAAAATCAACAAAAAAACGCAAATGTCCGTTCAGAAACGTCATATAGGTACATGCTATGCAAACATGCTTTTAATATCTGAACTTACTTTTTACATATACTTTGCATGTATTTTGCTTTGCAAATGTTGCGTATATGAGTTTGGCCCTAAGCTTGCCCTATACTACGTATATCGCAAGTAAAAAAACAGAGTTTAATAACAATTGTATCACAACATTAAAATTAGACATACGTTATGTACAAAATTAAAAGTTAATTTATATTATGAAAGTTTTACAATAAATAAAATTTTCTTTTAAATTCTTAAAAATGAAGTTCAGTCTTTGTGCTTAATACAACTTAAAAAGAATCAACAAGCAATTGACGTTTAGTCAGAGACAAGTGAGCAGTATACAGCGGATATGTTTTGTGTGTCAAATTTCGGTTCATGTTGTTGCGTTGAATGATGTGAACGTTTCAAGTGTGAATCGGTTTGACGCGTGTCGCTCGGTTTAGAGAACTTGGAGATCTTCGAAGTCTGGAGAATGGCCGTTTTCAATTATGTGACTAGCTAATGCAGTTTTCTCAGATGTTGGATTCCAGATTTGTGGTTAGACATACGTTGACGAAGGAACTGTTTTGTGATGCCAATATAGCATTGATTCCAAAGATCATCGGGTTTGTCCTTACAATTAATTTTATAAATCACATTATTGGCTTTCTGGTTTAACTTTAAGTTTAGTGAGAAGGTGGCTTAGTGTTTTGTTTGATGTATAATGCAAAAGAAACATCTTTTGATTTGTTGACGACCACCTTTTTGAAGTTTTCAGTTAAACCAGGTACATACACAACGCTTCTGTAATAGCCAATAGGGCGATCCGCTTTCAGGTTCCTTGGAGCTCTGATTTTCTGCCTCTGAATGAGACCACGTATAACTGAGGAATGAAACCCATTGTCTTTTTTCATCACTCAGCGTCAATACTTTGTCAATAAGGTTGGAAGCCGTGTTGATTATGATGTGCTTGGCTTGGTTAGAGTTAAAATGTATTAATCTTCATGCCGCTGTGTCTTTTTGGTGCCAGTTAAGCTCGTTTTGGCGACGTATTTTCACCGTCAAGAAACGCTATTTCACAGTTCTTTTCCATCTCAACTGTGAATTGGATATTTGGATGGAATCCGTTTAGGGATCTTAGAACCTCTTCTATTTTGTCTTTATTTATAACGGCAAAAATGTCATCCACATATTTTGAATCAAACTTGGGATTTACTTCCATTTTGTCCAGACACTCATCAAGCAAATAATCGAGGAATTCCCATGGGCATTCAAAAAAACCTGCTTGTAAATCTCATCCTTATATGTATTGTAAGTAGTTGTTCTCTTTAAAGCAAAAGTCGAGAATTTCTAGGAATTCGTCCTGGTTCAACGGTGTATTCTCACTTATTACATCCCATCTTTTCTTAACTATAGTTATAGCAACGTTACTGTGGCGATGGAACAAGAATAGTATTATAGCTGGATTTTAATTCAGTGCAGCAAAAATATTCTCAAAAGTACAACGGCGTATACAGGGGGGGGGGGTCACGGGGTCATGTCCCCCCCGAGAACTCAAGATTATTTTGTTGATCTGAAATAATTATTTAGTAACCACATAGAAAAAAAAGAGAAAGTTGGTTACTTAGAAAGCTAGTAGGATTTTCGATTGATTCAATAGAGAATTTGAATGTTGGTAACTTCAATTCAATAAGAAATTTAATTTTCATGGCAATGGAATACCTACGTTATTTTGTAGTCAATCGATGATACTTTGATTTTCTTCCTAGTACCTCAAATTTAACATAACAACAAACTTCTCATAATATGATAATACATTCAAATCTTAAAATATATGCATAGGCTAGTTTCCGTTTTGAGATGACAGCCAAAACCTGTTAAACGAAACAGAAATCAAAGTCCGGAGTTGTTACAAAATTTTCACTTAGTAAAGTAAAAACTAATCGGATTTTCAAAAAGAGAACATTTTTTTTTCTGAAAATAAAATCTTTAAACACATTATAGAACACATACAGAAATTGTTTTGTTTGATTTCTGTATAACAGATTATTTTTAAAAGCAAACAACAGTGATAACTTTCGATTTATAGTTATTCTAACCAAAAAATATTAATGTTAACGATAAAAGACATAAATATATAAAACTATGATGAAAACCTATTATGAAAGGATTTTGTTTGCACTTATTCAACATTTACGATCGAACAATACTGTTATTGTTTTGGATCTTTTACAAAGTAACCTATGAATCCCATAAAGCAAAAGCCAATAGCTATGGTAAAGGAGATTTTTTGGAACTCCTTGCGGTGAACCGTTTGACCAGTCGGATGGAATTATTGACGAAAAGCGACTAGGCTCATAGAATTTAACAACTTTGTCCATTATTTTTATCAGAAAGGCTTACTGGTAAGAAAGATAAAAAGATTAGGTATATTTGATGTACATATTTATTTTGTAAGGTGCCTTTCACTTTTCCATCGGTGGCAGTCTTAGAAACATAAATTTTTTTAAAATCAGAGGCATATCAAAATCACTTGTGAAATTTGTTCACACTTTTCTTGAAACGCAACGAAAACGAATCTTTATATTCAATTATAATACGAATATGTAATGTATTTTAGTTTATCCACTATTGTAAAAAGAGCAATTTACACAAGTGGTCATTTTTGAAAATCAGAGCTATTGTTTTCATTTTCAGTAGTGAATATTTATAGATATCTATTTACTAAAATTAAGAAACAGAAAACAGTGCACAGTATCTATGATATTTTACTAATTTTTCCTGCAACTTCAATTCGCTGAAAAAAAAACTTTGATAGGATTAAAATAAATTCTGAATAAAATTCAAAACAAATGATCAAGCGAATCCAAAAATTTTTTTCCTCAGTATTTTGACAGCTAGCTAAACTGATTTTTTTTTGGTCAGGCAACTGGAGATTGCTGTATGCTGTTGCTGAGGCCCTCCGAAATAAAAAAATGTAACAGTCAGGAATAAAAATGAAGAGCGCAGTCACTGGTCCAGCCAATAAAGGTTCGTTCGACTCAGTTGTTTATTTTAAGTTTCTTTGGAACCAAAAATGAGTTAACTTTGCAAATACCAAAAAAGTGTTTTCGTCTTAAATTTGTTTATTTTTTTGTATAGGTAGCTCATTGCATTTTGAAACGAATTGCCTAACTTTGCGTAGTGAAAATAACATTCGTAGTCTGCTATTTCACGCCGACTTTTGATTCTTAACTGTCTTGAAATTAAATGAGTTAAGGTACGATATATTTTTCCAGGATATGAACGATTTTAAATTATTTTAACTTATTTTTAACAAAGGTAATGTATGATAGGGTTTCCCATTAAGGGCGGGTCGATTTTAAAATTGAATAAAACAAGATATCAATAAGGTTTTATCTCTATTTGAGAGCCCTATTATAGTAATATAACATCGTTCAAATGGCCGCCCCGTCTTCGCTGGGTGGCGCGGATTCGAAAGTTCCAGTTTTCGATGACTTTGGCGCATAAATCAGGTTGAATTTGACCGATGGCATCGATTATGTTGTCTTTGAGGGTCGAGGTAGTTTGTGTTAAGTATTTCGATAACATAAGATTTTGTGTTGTAACCTTTAAGTGACATAGTTTTCTGTATACTTCCTTATCTATTTCATAATGTGATTGAATCCAAAGTTCGATCACTTTTTGCTCTAACCTCCGACCAGACAACTTGTGCTTTCTCTTAGCTACTAAGATTTATATATTAAATAAAATATTATAATTAAACAACGTCTTTTATTAAAATATACAACAGTTTGCAACTTAAGAAATCCTCACAAGAAAAAGTCCAAAGGGGTCAAATCACACGATCTTGGTGGCCAATTCACGTCGCCTCGGCGCGAGATAACCATGCCATGAAACCGCTCGTGCAGAATATCGATTGTGTCTTAAGCTGTGTGGCACGTAGCGCCATCCTGTTGAAACCATATATCTTCAGTGTCCATATCATCCAATTTAGGCCACAAGAAGTTGGTGATCATCGACCTATAGCGATCGCCGTTGATGGTGATGGCCTGGCCAGCATCATTTTCGAAGAAGTACGGACCGATGACGCCTCCAGGCATCCAGCTCAAAAGCCACACAAAACAGAAACTTTATTTGGATGCATTGGCACCTCGTGAATCTCGCGTGGACTAGTGTCGTCCCGAATCCGGCAATTTTGCTTCACGTACCCATTCCTCCAAAGATGGGCCTCATCGCTAAAGAAGATTTTACGACCAAAATTGGGAAAAACTTCTAACTGCTCTAAAACATCATTTGCACGTGTTGCTCGACGCTGTTACTCACCATGATATTTTTTCTGTAGTAACTGATTAAAAGAGGATATTTTGACCGAAAGTAAAAGAAACAATATGGCCGCCACAAGCTTACAAAATCAACCCGTCCCTATTGGAAAACCCTTTAGTATAGTTAACTAAGATTTTTTCCCTTTTCTTTTATATAGCTACGCACAGTAAAATATGAAAAAAAAAACATAAGGCACTTGACTTTTAACAAATATTAGTTTGTGTTATTTTTTTTGGCATGACCCCCCCCCCCCAAGAACTAAAGCTGTATACGCCCCTGCAAAAGTATAGTTTATTTTTCTACCAGAAGGTATTTTCAACTTTCTAGGTTTTTGTTATTCATATCGCACTTTCAAATTTCAAAAAATAAGCAAACACAAAACTGACTGTCAGCGCTAATTGAGACTGAATAAACAGACGCTCTGTTAAACCTTATTTAGTGCTAAATTGATAGTTTATCAGTCAAAATAAGCCAGTTAACTAAAGGCGAGTGAATGAATCAAAAAATTAATGCAGTATTCTGAATGGCACTTTTACTACATATGTATATGTTAACGCGCGATATTAGTTAAAACGACACAATCCAGTTTTAAATGGACTTTGAACAAATTGACCCTTAGCCCAAGGGGCACGCAGAGTTGGTGATAAGTTGTAGTGACCTCTCAGCAACAAAGCGACAGTTTCAGTTGTGTAAAAAACAGTCACCACAACTTCACTGTAACCGAAAAAGCGCAAGTGGCGGTCCATTATGCAACTAAATTCAAGTTGCTATATAGTTACACGTAACCTTCGTGTGACCAATGTTAATCGTTACAAAATGGTTCCTTTAAACTGGATTGCAACTTTGAGAGGTTTTCAGTGGACATGACTGGTTTCAAACAAATTTTTTCAAGTTTCATAAAAGTATTTCTTCTTAAAGTATAAAACTTATATAAAACTAACTTCAAGTCAAAAAAAAAATGCAAAGCAATGACTCTTGACTTGTTATACATAATAATTACAGCTAGTTAAATAATTATTTATTGAGATTCTTTATGTTTAATTTCATATCGCTCGCAGTTTTATCACAAAATGTGCTTGGCTACCCCTTCTAAAACTTACGCCCTCACTAAATAAATCACTTTAAACATAAATATTTTACTTACTTTTTTCCTTTATTTAATTTTTCATTCTTTATTTTTAAGACTTTGAAAGAATACTTTGATTTGCGACGTTCAAATTGAGTGAAACAACTGTGATGTTTCACTCAATTTGAATGTCGCAAATCAAAGTATTCTTTCTATTCTATTTTTAAGACTTTGAAAGAATACTTTGATTTGCGACGTTCAAATTGAGTGAAACAACTGTGATGTTTCACTCAATTTGAATGTCACAAATCAAAGTATTCTTTCAAAGTCTTAAAAATAAAGAATGAAAAATTAAATATAGAAAAAAAAGTATGGCCGATAAAATGCTTCCTTGCAGTAACCCCATAGCAACAGCTCATCAGTTTCAGTTTTGTGACCAATTGTCGTTACAGAAACTTAACTTAGTTATACTAGAGTTTTAAAAAACTTTTTTGAAACAACTTAGTTACGAACAAAAAAAATTCACTTGAGATGAAGCATAACTATGCATCCATAAGTGGGCTGTGCCTTCTAATGGTCGGCCAATTTTACACTTTTCTAATGTTTTCTTTTTTTGCGCGAAGATGACAGCTTTATTTTTTAAATTTTCTCCTTAATTTCTTCAATTTTTCACTTGAATTTATTTGATTTATTTGCGACATGTTGAAATTTGTTGAAGAATTTGACATTCAAGTTAAAATTTTTTAAAGAATTTGACAGATGAACAAAGTAGAGTTGCAATGTAGTTACCTTCAAGTTTTTAATATTTCAGTCATTTCAAAGTCACTAAGAAGTTATTGCATGGACATTTTTACTTTGTTTCAAAAGAGTTACATTTCAGTTCTCAAAAACAAATTGAAGAAAGATAAACAAGAGTCACTTTGTAGTTGCAAACGCTTAAAGTTTCTGATCACTTTCAATACTGTTTCTGAAAACAAGTAATTAAAATTAGGTTGCATTATAACTAATGGATAACTGATCAGTTACTTTAAAGCCAACCCCATTAATTTTTAGTTTTATGGGAACAGTCACTTTAATATAACTGAATTGAAAATTAAATAATTTAAAACAAAAATGGAAGACTTGAAAAACTTAACAATAACATCAGAAGAACACTTGTGGAACAAAATTTGTGACTTTTCGGTTGCACAATGCAAATCTGTGCCCCTTGGGAGACTATTTGTGGTGTTGTTTATAAAAAATGACAAATAAAATTAAATTTTATTATTTATTATGATAGACTAAGAGCTCGCAGTAATTTTTTGGTGTGAGCGATAGCAAAAATTCTTTCTATTTTAATATAGGTGCGTACTCTATTTATATGCAAATATGAAAGTCTTGCATGTCGGGGTTGGGGCTTTTGTATGCAGTACTGCATTTAAAATTAGGAACTTCAAAATCATATATAATAAAAGAGCTGAGTACCCTAGAAATGACTATGGGGTCTATGATAATTTTTGTAAAGCCCAAATAGCTGAAATTCGCACTTAATAAAGCTTCAATCAAGCCCCACAGAAAAGGTGTTGAACCTCATATTCATATCTAGGGCGCTCAGCTCTTTGAATAAATAGTAGTAGTAGTAGTATTTATTTATTAGTTTAGAAAAACTTTAACAATACAAAATATTTTTTTAAAGAAAATTATAAAATGTGTAACTTTTATGACGGCTAAATTAATTTGAATATAATATTTTTTGACACTTTTATACATTTACATATTTACAATTAGGTACATTATATAATTTTTGTTTAAATGGTTGTAATCGATGTTCACTTTTAAGTTCTTCAGACAGACTGTTGAAAAATAAAAGTCCTCTGTACATTAGTGAATTCTGAGTGCTGCTTCTGTAAAATCTTTCCAATCTAAAGTTGTTTCCCCCTCTCAGATTATATGGTTGGACGTTTGCAACAGCAACCCAGTTATCACTCAATTCAGGAATCATATTTTCTCGAATTTTAAAAATGAAAATCATTGAAGGTTAGATACTGTTTGACAGACATCCAGTTCAAGGATTTGATCGTAAATTGTATCGGAGTATACACACTACACTTCAATTACATTCGCATTGCTTCGTTTTGCAGAATTTGCAATCTATCTTTTAAAATGCGGTAACACTAAGGTATTATATAAGAGTAAGGCGATTCTCATCTTCACAACACTCCTTAATCTTTTTAAGTAATTCACTTTCTTTGCAATTTGTTAACAAATATATTCAGAATGCTCTTTAAACTTCAAATTACTGTCTAACATAATACCGATGTATTTAAAACTATTGACACATTCAATTTGTTCGTTATCCATGAAAACCATGATATAAGTTCTATAGTTAAAGCTCATGCACTTGGTTTTGCTAACGTTAAGCTTGAGTTTGTTCATTTTTAACCACTGACTTAAATTAACAAGATCGTCGTTTAAATGATCGACCATTTAATTTGTATTATTTCCGCTTAGGTAAATAAGTATATCATCAGCAAAAAGTTTCACTTTGCAGAACTTCAAATTATTTTCGATATCGTTTATGTACAATAAAAACAGATAAACTCCTAAGACCGATCCCTGGGGTACACCCAATGCTACTTCAACTGCATTTGAAAACTCGTAATTAACTTTAGTCTTTTGGGTTCTTCCCGTTGGATAAGATCGAAACCATTCTTATTCTTTGCCTTGAATGCCGTTCTGCCAAAGTGTTTGTCAACAAGATATTTCTGTCAATGGTTTCAAAGGCTCTTTTTAAATCTAAAAACAACACTATCACAGAATTCCCTTCGTCCATAGCTTTCTTCCAGTCAAAAACCAAAAAATTTAGGGCAGTTTCACAAGAGTGACCACAACGGAATCCAGACTGTTCTTCTATAAATATATTGTTATTTTCAAGATATTTCACTAGTTGATTAGCAACAAAGCGCTCTAATATTTTTTCATCTAAACTAAGCATATTTACTGGACGAAACTCTTCACATTTTTTGGTATTGCACACTTTTTCGATAGGTATTACTACAGATTGCTTCCAGGTTCTTGGGAAAATTCCAGATTCGAATGATTTGTTAATAATTTTAATCAAAATAGGACCGATTAATTCTAACGATAGGTAAATAATATCACAGCTTAGTCCATTGAAGTCTTTCTTTTTATTGCACTTTTGTAGTAGTTATATCACAGTAATGGAAGTTAAATCTAGCAGGTACAGGGGTAGACAGACTATTATATTGAATATTTGGTATCGATTTATTTATCTCATCAAAACTTTGTACAAAGAAATTATTAAATTTGTTTGCTATCAATTTATCTGAAGAAACTCTTTCTTGACCGAAATTAATAGATGAAATATTATTTTTTTTATTTTGATTTATAACCATTGCTTTGATAACCCTCCAGACTTTTTTCTGGTCCACACACTTCGAAATAATTTGTCTTTCAATATAGTTATTTTTGGCGGAAACAATTGCATTTTTAAAACTATTTCTCTTTGTTTTGTAATAATTCCAAAGCGCAGGATCATTGGAGTAAGCTGCTTTGTAATATGCTCTTATTTTGTCTTGCCTTAGCCCATCTAGTTCACCCGTAAACCAAGCCACTGTATTCTCACCTCTCACTATCTTATTTACAGTCATTTTTTGTAAGCATTCTAAACTTTTTTGAATGGAATAAAAAGGATAAGTTGTCTACGTTATCACTATAGAATAAATCACTGAAATTCACTGAGTTAAGTAAATGATTCATAACGTCTGTTTTATAATTTACGAAGGTTATACATCTCTCATTGCAAATACCCTGTTTCTTATTACTATCAACTTCAATTTGAATAGTTTCATGATCAGATATCTTCTCAACACTGTCTATAATTATTTTCACATTCGATCTGTCTACACTAGTAAGCACATAGTCAACCAAAGTCTTTGAAGTATTTGTTATTCTTGTACGTTGCTTAACAAGTTATTTCATTCTTTGATCTGCAAGTGTATTACGCATTGAGCTTTCGTGGGAATTGGAAGTTAGCATGTCAATATTAAAATCACCAGCGACAATAACATTAAGTTCATCTTCTATATCTTCTATCCACCAGTTCAAATAAAATGTTTTAAAAAGACTTACCGGTATACTTGGAGATCTATATAAAATCCCTACCGCCCATTTAATATTATTTATCCAAACATGTAATTTCATGCACCAAATAGCTTCATTAATTTTAGACATCTTAACCATGTTCACTTGTAAACGTCTCTTTGAATAAACTATGACACCTCCGGTATGGCGCGAATGCGATTCACAAACAGTATGCACATAATTACTAATTCTTATTTCAGAATCATCAATATCACTTTTAATGTGGGTTTCGCTGAGCAATAGCAACTCTGGTTTATGTTTTTTAATTAGTAACTCCAGTTCAGATTTATTACACAAAAGGCCTTGAATATTCAAGTAATAAAAAGGCTTGTATGAGATGTTTTTTTTGTTTGCTACAACCAACGTCGCTTCCCAATAGAGAGCTTTCGTTGAAACACTTCACAGCATTGATCAAATGCATGATGATTTATATCTAAACCAAAATTAAGATCAGAGTTATATCGCACACAATTCACACATTTTAAAATATTAGATTGACAATCTAAACCACCTCCTTCATGCTCTTCATCGCACTTTGAACAAACTTTTTTAGGCCGACAATCCTTTGCACTATGGTTAAAACCTAAACATTTGTAACACCTTTTAGCGTAAATCGCATCGCTTACAGCGCACTTATCCCAACCTATACTCACAGACCCGATCTTAGTTACTTCGTTGAAACTTTCACAGTCCAGCTCCACCACTGCCGTATACGAGTTATACTTTCTGTTTTTGTTTTTCCAAACTGTCTTTACACTTAAGCCTCATTTTGCTTTTTAAGGCAATTTATTATTTCACTTTCGTTCATTTCTTCAGACATGTTCAGTCTTGTCAAGAGTGTTGTTGGGTGAAGGTGGCTGCAATAGTGTTGTGCTCTTTAAGTTTAAAGTGAACTCTAAACGCAAAAGCTATGCCTCTCAATTGTACAGTTTCTAATTTTAAATTCGATAAGAAAGTTCTCAAGATTAAATGTGATGATTGCTCGCTGTATTTTCATGCAAAGTACGTCAGTGTTTCTGCAGAGAATATTGATTTTTTTAAGACAAGCGGTAAACCATTTCGTTGCATTTCTTGTACAACTCTACGACGTCGATCCATATAACTTAACACCAAACATATTGATTCTCCTCACATCCAAATCCCATTGACATAGATAAGCCACATTCATCCATAGCCAATAAATAAACATAAACAGCGATCATGAAGAGATGTCCAAAATGATACTCAGCAAATTGTTCCCCATCACCAGATAACACAAACAGAAAACATCTCATAGAGATCAACACCACAGCAGCCTACGTGACTTAAACTGCAAGTCAGCAAACATCCCCCACGAAGCGATCTTCAATTTCATCATCTCATAGCCACGCCATTGTATTTGGCTGGAAATATTGTTCAATTTTAATTTATAAATTAGTGCCGTCAATTGGAATCGAACCTAGACCAGCTACCTCTGCGGCCTATGCACTACGCATTGCTCCACCGAGGTCACCTGATCATGCCCATCCAATGTAAGGTTTTGTCTTTATAAATTGCATATTGAGACAACTAGCATTTTTAGTAGCCGCACATAAGTTGGTTGTTGATCATTCGGGTTCTTTCTCTTTTCTCCGTACACTGTTTACAAACCAACAATTCGTTGGACAATTGTAAGATGGGATATTGTATGAAAGATTTGACACTGGATCAACAACCAACTTGTGTGCGGCTACTAAAAATGCTAGTTGTCTCAATACGCAATTTATAAAGACAAAACCTTACATTGGATGGGCATGATCAGGTGACCTCGGTGGAGCAATGCGTAGTGCATAGGCCGCAGAGGTAGCTGGTCTAGGTTCGATTCCAATTGACGGCACTAATTTATAAATTAAAATTGAACATAAAAACTAAGCACCACTGAAAGGAATCTGATGATTGGTGTGGCAGCCATGAAATTGCAATATTTCCAGCCAAATACAATGGCGGTAGCCCACTCAAGTGCTTGTTGAAAATTCAAAATATAATTTGCAGTGTGTTTATGCTGTAAATTTTATAAACGTCGGTAGCCATCGACTAAAATGTTGCGTCTTAGAAAGGTAACAATTACAGCTCTAACTGATGAGGTCCACTGTAATTGTTATCAGGACCGAAACGCATTGGACTAAAGGTCGCTTAAATACTTTTTATTGAATTTCATTCAATACAGTCCACTAAAATAAAAATAAAAACAATATAACTTCTATTGTTTAGGTTTTTCTTTCTTTATTACCTTTGCCAGACCACGGGCATAATATCTATATCTATATCTAGGTGTCTGAATGTAACCATGTTCCCCTAGAAAAATATAATTTGCAGTGTGTTTATGCTGTACATTTTATAAACGTCGGTAGCCATCGACTAAAATGTTGCGTCTTAGAAAGGTAACAATTACAGCTCTAACTGATGAGGTCCACTGTAATTGTTATCAGGACCGAAACGCATTGGACTAAAGGTCGCTTAAATACTTTTTATTGAATTTCATTCAATACAGTCCACTAAAATAAAAACAAAAAAAATATAACTTCTATTGTTTAGGTTTTTCTTTCTTTATTACCTTTGCCAGACCACGGGCATAATATCTATATCTATATCTAGGTGTCTGAAAGTAACCATGTTCCCCTAGAAAAATATAATTTGTAGTGTGTTTATGCTGTAAATTTTATAAACGTCGGTAGCCATCGACTAAAATGTTGCGTCTTAGAAAGGTAACAATTACAGCTCTAACTGATGAGGTCCACTGTAATTGTTATCAGGACCGAAACGCATTGGACTAAAGGTCGCTTAAATACTTTTTATTGAATTTCATTCAGTACAGTCCACTAAAATAAAAACAAAAATAATATAACTTCTATTGTTTAGGTTTTTCTTTCTTTATTACCTTTGCCAGACCACGGGCATAATATTTAGGTGTCTGAATATAACCATGTTCCCCTAGAAAAATATAATTTGCAGTGTGTTTATGCTGTAAATTTTATAAACGTCGGTAGCCATCGACTTAAATGTTGCGTCTTAGAAAGGTAACAATTACAGCTCTAACTGATGAGGTCCACTGTAATTGTTATCAGGACCGAAACGCATTGGACTAAAGGTCGCTTAAATACTTTTTATTGAATTTCATTCAATACAGTCCACTAAAATAAAAACAAAAACAATATAACTTCTATTGTTTAGGTTTTTCTTTCTTTATGAAAATTCAAACATTCAATAATATAAATTACGGAGCGAAAGCTATGCAGCCTAACTGCAAGTGTGTTATCACACAAAAAGCCCAATTTAATTAAATCAATTCTTGACCAGTGTCAAATCTTTCATACAATCTCCCACCTTACAATTGTCCAACGAATTGTTGGTTTGTAAACAGTGTACGGAGAAAAGAGAAAGAACCCGAATGATCAACAACCAACTTGTGTGCGGCTACTAAAATGCTAGTTGTCTCAATATGCAATTTATAAAGACAAAACCTTACATTGGATGGACATGATCAGGTGACCTCGGTGGCGCAATGCGTAGTGCATAGGCCTAACAAGATATTTAGACGGAATGATCAAAACGAACTTCCGTGTCTTAAGCTTCAGAGAACGACAGAGAACAGAGACGTACTTCTGATAGCAGGCATAGATCCAGAGGAAGCCGTCTTGGACGATGACCTCTTTATAATCGAAGATCCTCGTGAGAAAGTGGAGGCTGTGGGGGCTGCTTTCCAGCAAGTGTACAAGGTGAATGCTAGCATTCGCCCGAACCATGGCCTGGAAAACAGAGCCTTGCTTCACCACTTCTACCTTCGAAATGAAATGACGCAATGGCGGTCAGAGAATCTCGGTTTCACCGGGTTCAATGAAGAACACTTGGCAAACGCCACCATCGCCGAGCGAAACGGGGCTAATTCCCTGTTAATTTCGGAAGTTGAGCTCCAGCTCATCTTCGCTTCATTAAAGAAAAAGAAGTCAGCAGGAATCGATGGTATATCGAACGTTGTACTGCAACATCTGCCTCAGGAAGCAGTTGACATTTATGCCACACTGTTTAACAACGCTCTGAATAATGCATATTATCCAGGGCGGTGGATGACAGCTGTGGTTCATCCTCTCCAGAAAAAAGGAAAGGACAACTCCAATCCGGCGAATCTCCGGTCGATAAGTCTTCTTCCGAGTATCAGTAAGGTATTTGAGAAAGTTATAAATAGAGCTCTGTCCAAGTGGGCGGAGGACAACAATATCATACCGGACAATCAGTTCGGCTTTAAGGCGGGACATGACACCATTCATGCCGCGTCTAAGCTCGTTTCTGATGTCCAATGGAACAAATCTAAAAGACAGTGTACGGGTGCTCGTCGGGTTGACTTGGAGAAAGCTTTCGACACCGTATGGTTAGAAGGTCTCTATCTAAAGCTAAACAGACTTGGCATAAGTAAACCCTTTTTATATATGCTTTATGATATGCTCAATGGTAGAAAGTTTGTTGTCAAATGTGGCAATGTAACTTCTACCGCAACCTTCGAAATTAAAAATGGTCTTCAGCAGGGAGCGGTGAACTCACCGATTCTATTCAGTATTTACACCAGCGATCTGATAGGTAGTCTAGCACATGCCATAGCGTATGCCGACGATCTAATTGCGTACAGAACGGCTCCAACAGTTGAGGTCATCAGAATTCTTTTGCAGCGTGACTTCGAAAAGATTCAGCGATATTGTGATGACTGGAAGTTGAAAATCAACGTCCAGAAATCCGAAACTATTCTGTTCAGGACTCCGTTGCATGGAGCCCCTAGGGATACAAGAAAGAACTGGCGCAAGCTGGTGATCGTAGGGCCACATGGACATCCACTGGCGAGCAAAAGTGTAGAAAATACTTTGGCATCTGGATGGATCAGTATTTGTATTTCGACAGACATATAAGTGCTGCTCTGACCAGGGCCAGGGGAGCTTTTGCCCTGACAAAACGTTTGTTTTACAGCAGCCGTCTTGACAGCAGGGTTGAGGTGATTTGCTACATGGCCCTTATCCGGCCAATGATTGCCTATGGATGCCCGGTGTGGTTCAACGTTGCCCCATCTCAAATGGAAAATATTCGGGTGTTTGAGAGGCAGTGTCTTCGACGCTGCCATGGATTACACAGACCACCAGAGTCGGAGTACAAACATTATTATTCCAACGAGGTTCTATACAATGGAGCCAACATTAACAGAATCGATAATTTTATACTCAAGCTGATTCGGGGTCACATTGCAAGAGCGATGTCCTCGGCCAATAGCTTAATTTTTGGGGCTTACTACCCCAACAACGAATACTTTGAGAGTGTGCGTTTGAGCGGTTACATCCCACCTAACGCTTTCCTCTATTTAGACAGTCGAGGGCTGATTCAGGATAGAGAGGCGGTTCCGCTAATCTACCACGTCTGCCGTAGAACTGTGGATAGACGACTTCTTTATAGTCGAGACGTCATCGCACAAGGCGGAGCTGAGCGACTTCGGTTCAGTAGGACTGTATCTGATAGGGACCGAAGAGATAGGGTGAAGCAGGAGAACCAGTTTTGGTGGCTTAATGTTGAAAATAATAATTTTGAAAGTTGATTTAGCTAGTTGTGGTCTTGGTCGACTAACATCGATTTAGGTTTTAGATTTAAGTAGGGACAGTCAGGGTGGCACAAAAAAAAAAAAAATTATTAAACAACAAACTAAAACAAAAAAAAAAAAAAAAACAAAATCAAACACAAAAAATAAAAAAAAAAAATATACAAAATTGGAAAAGCCTGCTGTGGCTGTTCTAGTTATAAGGTGGTTATAAGTAGTTTTATAGTAGTTTTAAGTAGTCTAAGTAGTTTTAATTAGTTTTAAGATATTTTTAGGTAGTATGTAAGTTTTATATAAAAAATTCAAAAAAAAAAAATGATATAGATACCAAGTTTTTTTTTCAATCTTTCTTGGTGAAAAATAAAACCATTTAGATTTTAGTATATAATTACTTCTTAGGCCGAAAGGCATTAGTATTAAGATATGGTTTAACTTAGAGCGCCCGCCTAGGGCCAGTAAGTTAGTTGTAAGATATTGATAAGTAGGCTAGTTTTTTATGAATTTTTGTCTAGCATTAAGGTAGTTTTAAGTTGAATATAAAATAAAAAAAAAAAAAAAAAAAAAAAAAAAGTTCATAGGCCTCAGAGGTACCTGGTCTAGGTTCGATTCCAATTGACGGCACTAATTTATAAATTAAAATTGAACATAAAGACTTAGCACCACTGAAAGGAATCTGATGATTGGTGTGGCAGCCATGAAATTGCAATAATTCCAGCCAAATACAATGGTGGTAGCCCACTCAAGTGCTTGTTGAAAATTCAAACATTCAATAATATAAGTATTTAAGCTTTAGAAATTAAGAAAAATGTATCAATTGTATTTTGAATTTTAAATAAGGCAGAACTTCAGCCAAAACAAATTAGTAAAATCTAATTTAATTGGCGCCCTAGCAGGGACCGGTTTAGTGCGTTGTTGTTGGAAATAAAGTTTTTACCAGTCGCCTCAAGAAGCCGCCGTGTTAACGTAAAGTCAAAAAGTGCTCAGTTCGTCTTTTTATAAACTGTAACCGTCGCCTCAAGTAGTCGCCGTGTTAACAAAAATCAGACGTCAATAAGTGCTACGTTCTCAAAGAAAAATTATAACCAGTCGCCTTAAGTAGCCGCAGTGTTTAATTAAGAGGACATAAAACATACTAACCCGTGCAAGATAAGTGTAACGTTCTCGTGAAATAACAACCAGTCGCCTTAAGCAGCCGCCGTGGTTAATTAGAAGAACATAGACAATAAGGGCAAGTGAAGAGAACGAGGGCCCTTAGTATCCACATCTCCAAAGGAAAAAAGGACGATATAAGAACTATCACGCCGCTCTACCAAGATGATGAATGATATGTATTTTCTGTAAGTTATAATTAAGAATTTTAAAGATTTAAAAAACATTACCCCAACATAAACATAATTTTTTTTATTCATTAAAAATATGGCACAAATAGTAATAGAATTAGTGAAACCAGATCCAAAAATCCCAAAATATACATTAGCTAAAAAAATGATTCTTATTAAACACATTTTTAACAAGGAAGGCAAGAAACAATTATAATAAAGAAAAAAGAAAAGTAATAAATAAGAGTAGAAATTGAGGAAAAAGAAAAGTAAAAAGTAAAAGTAAAATATAATTTTCATTAACTTGATAAAAATTTTATATACACATATATATTAAAATGGCGAACAACGATAATAATTAAGAACACCTTACACCTCAATTAATTGTTTTAGTAACTGAAGTAGTTAATCGAATTTTTAACAATGAGGGAAGACAAATGATAAATTCTATACTAAAGCCTAACGCCGAAATATCAGCCGCTCGAGATCTTGAAATTAGACCTGAACACGCGAACGGTATAACAGAATTAGATAAAATACCTGATATCGTAAAAAGCTTTCGAGAATTTTCAGGTAATCCTACTGAATTTTCTTCATGGAAAAAAAGCGTGGATAGAATTCTACGCATTTACACACCTATATTAGGAACACCAAAATACTATGGAATTTTAAGTGTCATTCGAAATAAAATTACAGGAAGAGCACACAGCACTCTTGAATCCTATAACACACCTCTAGATTGGAAGGCAATATCTCGCTGCCTTACCTTACACTATGCTGACAAAAGAGATCTTGGTACCTTATAATATCAAATGACCTCATTAATTCAAGGAAATTCTACTATTCAAGAATTTTACCAAGCAGTATACACACACTTATCATTAATTTTAAATAAAATATCCTGTATGGATATTTCCTCAGAATCAACAAGCCTTTTAACAGCAAATTATCGAGATAAAGCCCTCGATACTTTTATTCGGGGACTCAAGGGTGATCTACCGAGACTCCTAGGAATCCGCGAGCCAGCAAATCTACCACAGGCATTACATTTATGTCTCAAACTGGAAAATCAAAATTTCCGGTCCTCGTATGCAAATAACCAACAATTTGCAAATAAATTGAATTCTTCAATAAAACCTCAAATTCCACCACGTCGATTTAATTCTCAGCCCCAAGTTCCAATGCAAAGAGAACCATTTTTTCCACAGTTAGCCCACTTCCCTTACAAAAATCAAAAATTCCGGTCAACTTGGCCAACACAGAAAAACCAAACAAGTTTTCAAAGATTTTATCAGAATAATCAATACAATCCTTTTGCTCAGGGATCACCAAGGCCTCAACCTAGGCCAGTGCCAATGGAAACATCAACTATCCAATCGGCTCAAGTAAACTATCAAAATAGACCATCAGCTCCATTTAAATATGCAGGAAAAAGACCACATGGTCCTCCTATTCAAAATCCAATCCCTAATAAATACCAAAGAAACTATCACTTACAAACCGAACAAGAAAATTTATATAATTACTTCCAGAACTTGGCAATACAAGATAATGATTATGAAGAAAATGTAAACGATTATTTACAATCTCAAAAATGTTCTAGTCCTTCATCAAATAATGAAATACCTGAATATACAGATTTGAATTTTTTAGGTTAACAGACTCTTCGTTACCCTACTTCCAATGTAGAACGAAGAGTGGAAAATTTTTAAACTTCCTAATAGACACCGGGTCAAGTAAAAATTATATCCAACCAGAACTCGTAGAAAACTCTCTAAAAAATAACAGTTGCTTTTATGCAAAGTCAATTGCCGGAGACGTAGAAATAAGTCACCACACCTTTATTAATTTATTCGGAAATAACGATGTAAACCTTAAATTTTTCCTTTTTCCCACATTAAAATCCTTCCATGGAATCCTTGGAAATGATAGTTTAAAAGACCTTTCAGCTGTGATTCACGCAAAAGAAAGTTACATGGAAATACAGAAAAATACAAAAATAAGAATAAAACAACTCAGATCACCTACAGTCAATTCTCTAGAACAGAAACTAGATCACATGTCAGCCTCGCAAAGAAATTCACTAATTTCCATAAGAACCAAATTTAATAATCTGTTTTCAGAACCAGACGAACGCCTTACATATACTACAAGGTTCATAGGCGAAATTTGCATAAATACTGATACTCTTACCCTTCTTCACTTCTGGATGAAATAGAATCTCAAGTTTCAAAACTTTTACAAGATGGAATAATTCGTCCATCTAGATCTCCTTACAATTCACCCGTGTGGGTTGTGCCAAAAAAATGTGATTCCGAAGGTAATAAACAATTTAGAATGGTTATAGACTATAGGAAACTAAACACAGTCACAATAGCCGACCCTTATCCGATACCGGACATTAACGAAGTCTTAGCACAATTTGGAAGAAGTAAGTTCTTTACAGTGCTTGATATAAGAAGTGGATTTCAATAAAATACCACTAAAAAACTCTGACATTGAGAAAACAGCGTTTTCCATTAACAATGGAAAGTTTGAGTTTTCACGACTCTCTTTTGGATTGAAGAACGCCCTTCAATCTTTCAACGTGCCCTTGATGATATTCTCCGATTGCACATAGGAAAATCGTGTTATGTTTATATAGATGACATAATCATCTTTAGCGAAACCGAAGAGCAACATCTCAACCATATTTTAGAAATATTTCAAACTCTCAATGATGCCAACATGAAGGTCCAATAGAACAAATGTAGTTTCTTTAAACGCCAAGTCGAATTCCTTGGTTTTGTCGTTTCATCCGAAGGTATTCGGACAAACCCCCAAAAAGTAGAGGCAATTCTAAACTTCCCAACTCCTCAGACCCTTAAGCAACTTCGATCTTTTTTAGGCCTTTCCGGCTACTATAGACGTTTTATTGCAAATTATGCAAAAATTGCCAAACCACTAACCTCCTATTTAAGAGGAGAAGAAGGACGAATTTCTAAAACTGAATAAAAAAATCATTGTTTTAAACACTGAAGCTTTAGAAGCTTTCAAAACACTTAAAAACACTTTAGTTTCGCAAGATTTAATACTATCCTATCCAAACTTTAAGAAACGATTTGAATTCACAACGGATGCATCAAATGTAGCATTAGGCGCAGTGTTATCCCAAGACAGTCGACCAATAACATTTATTTCTCGAACATTAACCAAATCAGAAGAAGACTATGCAGCAAATGAAAGAAAATTACTTGCAATTATATGGGCTTTAAATGCTATACGAAATAACCTATACGGTACAACAAAGGTTAAAATTTATACAGACCACCAACCATTGACATATGCATTAAGCTCTAAAAATCACAACGCTAAAATGAAACGCTGGAAAGTGAAACTTGAAGAATGTGATTATGAACTACATTATATGCCTGGAAAGAGCAACGTTGTGGCCGATGCTTTGTCAAGAATATCCCAAGTTGATTCAATGACACCCACAGAACACAGTGATGAAAGTTCATCTCATGAACTTGTACCAACTGTAGAATGTCCCATAAATGTTTTTAAAAATCAACTAATGCTATCTATAAGAAATGAAGATAGATATACTTTTGAAATACCATTCCCTACATATCATAGACATATATAGAAGAGAATTCACAACAGCAAATCTAACTGAATTATTAAAAAAATATTTAAATCCCAGTGTAATTAACGGACTCTTCACTTCAGAATCAATAATGGCTCAAATACAAAATATTTATCCACATCATTTCAGATGTTATAAATCTTGATCTAAACAGACTCAAGTTAAAGATATCACAAATAAAACAGAACAAGAAATAATTAATGAACACAAAAGAGCTCACAGAAATAGTCTTGAAAATAAAAATCAATTAATACAGCGAATATATTTCCCTAAAATGAAATCTGAAATAGATAAAATAATTAAACAATGTTTAGTATGTAAGCAACATAAATATGATAGGCACCCTAATAAAACAGAACTTCAGCAAACACCTATACCACAACATCCCAGTCATATTCTACATATTGACATTTATTCCATTGAGAAAAATCTCGTCCTCACCGCTATAGATAAGTTCTCAAAATACGCACAAGTTCGTATACTGAAATCAAAATCTATAGAAGATATAAGGGAACCCTTACGACAAATCTTTTTGCTTTTGGCATCCCAAAATTAATTGTCTTCGACAATGAAAAATCATTTAACTCAGCATCCATATGCTTTTTACTTCAAGACAAATTGAAATCTATAAGACCCCTCCATATTCTAGCTCTGTAAATGGACAAGTGGAAAGATTCCACTCAACATTATCTGAGATTATGCGTTGCCTTAAAACCGACCAAACCCATCGAACATTCGAAGAACTCCTTGACCGCTCCGTGTATAAATATAATTTTTCAATCCACTCTTCAACAATGAAACGACCAATTGAAGTCTTCCTTGGAAGAACTGTATCAACAGACCCAGAAGCATACGAAAAATCCAAACAATCAAACATTGAAAGACTAAAAGAAAAACAAGCCCAAGATTTAAATTATCATAATAAAAATCGAGATCGAATAAAAATCTATAACCCAGGAGACATTATTTTTGTCGAGATAAATAAGAGATTAGTATCGAAACTATCCCCAAGATTTAAAAAAGAAATAGTTAAAGAAAATAAAACAAGTACAGTAATTACAGAATCAGGCAAAATTATACATACAAATAATATTAAGAGTTAAATATTTATCCTTCCAGGGTAATCTTGGCTCCATGCCTTGCTAGTATCCAAATTCTGGATTACTCAAACTCCCAATCGGTAGCATTTAACATAGGAACTGCAAAAATTCAAACAGGAACCTTTCAGTTAATACATGTCATTGATTTAGAATCATATGAAAATATAATAAATAATCTAGAAACTAAAATAAATACAAGGGTTAATAATGATAACCCTATTTATCCCTTCCTCAACCACGAAATTTACGTATTAAGAAATCATATTAGAAGGTTAAAACCAAAAATTAGAGTAAAAAAATCTATAGATTTAATTGGAAAAACATGGAAATGGATCGCGGAAAATCCCGATCATGATGATCTTATTGTACTAACTGACAAAATAAATAATATTTTAAGAAACAACAATAAACAAGTTGTAATTAATAAATTAGCTTTAGAAAGAATAAATAAAAATTCAAACATTACAAATCATGTCATTAAAATAATGAAAGAAGGTAAAACTATTACCGATGAAATACCATTAAATGTTAAGTTTGAACTAGAATAATAAAAGAAGAAATTATAAATATTGAATATGCCATGCATTGGTCCAAAGTCGGACTTATTAATTCATTTTTGTTAGACGAAAAAGAAATAAATATTGTTAATAATATTTTTGAAAAAAATAATATTCCATACATAAATATAGAAGAAGCAATTGAGTTTTCAAACTTAAAAATATCATCAAGTAATTCATCCATTATTTATATAATTGGAATCCCTATTTCAGAAAGCACATTATTTAATATGCTTTTAATAAAACCAACTAAAATACAAAATATTATGAATAAAATAAATTTTGTATATAAATATAAATATAAATTTTGTAAATAATGAATTGTAATAACAAATTATATGGAATAAAGAAAGAATGTAACAGTTTTAATAATATTAATATATGTAATAGTAATAATAAAGAAGAATTAAGAGATAACGATTGCATAACTGCACTGCTAAGAAGTCAACAACCATCATGCGTGAAAACAACCAACCTCCACATCCCATCAGTTGAAGAAATTACACCTGGAAAACTATTTTTGAATCAATACAATGGTTATATTAAAATAAATAACGCCACTGGAATCATTACTGGAACATTTGTCATACATTTCTCAAACATAACTATTACTGTCAAAGGCAAAAACTACCTCTCACGAGAAATCTCTGGTTTGAAACCACTACCATTAATTTTGCAACCAAACTTAATTCATAGTACTTACGAAGAAATACTCAGATTAGAAATTTTGAAAGAAATTCGCATTAATAATACACAAGAAATAGAGTTATTAAAGAAGGAAAATAAATTTGGCTACTTCACTGGATTCAGTCTATCAACTGTAGTTATTTTCGCGATTATAATAATTTTCGTTAAAATAAAATGTTCAACAACTCGAACTTCAATTTCAACCCCCATTTCAATACCTCTACCCAACATATCAAAGATAGGAGAAACTCCTATTTCAATACAATTACCTATACAATTGTCAACAGAAGAAATTCCTGTATCTACAAAAATTAAAAGTACAAGTCAAATACCATATTTTTAATGTTCAACGAGGACGTTGAAATTTAATGACGGAGGAGTTAACACCAAACATATTGTGACATAGATAAGCCACATTCATCCATAGCCAATAAATAAACAAACAGACGATCATGAAGAGATGTCCAAAATGCTACTCAGCAAATTGTTGCCCATCACCAGATAACACAAACAGAAAACATCTCATAGAGATCAACACCACGGCAGCCTACGTGACTTAAACTGCAAGTCAGAAACATCCCCCACGAAGCGATCTTCAATTTCATCATCTCATAGCCACGCCATCAAATTGGTTGGTCAGCAGTTTATTAGTATTTAAGCTTTAGAAATTAAGAAAAATGTATCAATTGTATTTTGAATTTTAAATAAGGCAGAACCTCGCCAAAATAAAATTTTTTTAAAAACAAATTAGTAAAAACTAATTAAATTTATATATTGAATCGCCCATTCGATCTGCAACAGGGGTGCACACGAACATTGTTGAAAACATCATCACCACCACACCACCGTCTCCACCTCCACCTGATAATCTTAGTTCCTCCTCGCCACGTTCACGTTCAACAACAGAGTTCTGATAATGAAGGAACTGTTTCGCTCTCGCTTATTTACAAAGAACTGTTAAGTTGAGAATAGTAAATAGCAATTTTTTGTCTACTCTTCGTGAGATGCAGACATCTTACAGCAATCTGCAGATCCAGCTCGATTTGATGCAGAAAAGAGTGAACACCCTGGAACAATCTCAAAGAGAAAATATTATCGAAATTGTTGGCCTTCCAGATGTAAACAACACCAATGCATTATGCCAATCTCTTAAGCTATTTTCTTCTGGGCTTGATGAAAATATTAATGAAGACCAAATTGACAAAGTTTACGTCAAAAAAGTTAACATTTAATCGATGGGCGATAATGCAGAAGATAACAAATGTAATGTCGTTTGCGTTAAATTTGTCTCTCATCTTATTAAACAAAAGCTAATGAGGAAAAAAAAAGATTTTAAAAATCGTCTTACTGGAAATCTGTTTGGGAATAAATTCGCAAACAACAGAATTTATTTGAATGACAGTCTGTCTCATTATACACGGGAGCTGAGGAAGGCTGCTAAAGATATTAACAAGGAAAAAAATTATAAATTTTTGTGGTTAAGAAATTCTTCATTGCTTATGAGAAAGAAAGGTGACAAACCTATAATTATTATTAATTGCAAAAAAGATTTACAAAAAATTATTTAACATGCCTTTAGATTTTATAGATTATTCTCAAGATTATATTAATTCTCTGTGTTATTTTAATTGTGATATTCTGCAAAGTGTTTTCATAATAGTTTCGTATATCCAAACCATTTCTTTGTTTTACATCAAAATATACAAAGTCTACGCAAAAATTTTGATCTTCTCCTTATTCATATCGATTCGTGTAGTTACAAGCCTGATTTTATATTCCTTTCTGAAATTTGGATTTACAGTGATGAAATTGATAATTTGAGTATACCTGGTTATGATTTTCATGCTCTGTGTAATGACACTTGTGCTTCTGGCGGTTTTGCTGTTTTTTTTAAAGAAAATTTACTCTTGCGATATTCTAAAAATTAATTTTAATTCCATGGATGTTCTTAAAGTGGTTACTGAGTTTAATAATGAAAAATTTTACTTTAATGCGCATACCGACTTAATGGTTGTAGTAAGGATGTCTTTTTGGGTGAATTAAAAGATTTGTTATTATAGGAAAAAGCCAAAAACTTGGTTTTTCTGGGGGATATTAATATCGATCTACTTTCCAACTCAAATTTGGTTGATGACTACTTACATGTCTTAGTTGATACTGGCCTTGAATGCTGCATTGATAAACCTACACGCGTTACCGATTATTCTAGTACATGTATTGATCACTTATTTTGTAGAAGCAGTCGAACTGTCAATTTAGGAATATCAAGTTCAATTGCTGATTTCCGCATTTCAGACCATCATATGACTAGCCTTCACTTTCTTGGAGATGTCCCTTCAAATGACACCAATTCAGACTCTAGATTGGTTAAACAGTTAGACTTTGGTTTGTTAAATTCTAAGCTTCTCAGCTTAGCTGAGTTAGAAAAAAACAGAGGTGATATAAGAGGGGAATGGAAAGTAATTAATAGTATTCTTAATCGTCAGACGTCTGATAATAAACAAATAGTTATTGAAAAAGGCGGATTACTGGTTTCTAACCCCACCCAAGTTGCTTATTGATTTAACAATTTCTTTACTTCTATTTCCGATAAAGTTTTGGATGTTTCATATGGCTCTAGTTGCATGAGTAGTTCAATTGTTGAACAGAATCGCTCTAATAATAGTATTTATTTTATACCTTTTGCTTCGCAAGAAATTCATAAAATCATTAATTCGCTAAAGAACTCTTATTCTTAAACCGATGATTCTTGTTCTAATTATTTATTAAAAAAAATATCTTATAATATTGTTGATGTTCTTACACACATATTTAATAAAAGTGTTTTTGGGGGTATTTTTCCTAACGCTCTGAAGGTAGCTGAGGTTATTCACCTGCATAAAAAATCTAGTCACAAAGATATGAATAATTATAGGCCTATATCACTTCTGCCATCTTTTTCTAAAATTTTCGAAAAAGCTATGAAATATAGGATTTTAAAATTTTTGAACAAAAATAATTTTTTCGATGAGAATCAATTCGGATTCCGAGCTGGAATGTCGACTGAAGATTCTCTTGTGAAGTTTTGTGGTGAAATTTATGACGGAATAAACAATAATAATAGTACTGCTGGACTTTTTATTGATTTAACAAAAGCTTTTGACCTTTTTGATCATGAGATTCTTCTTTCGAAATTACACAGGGCCGGATTACGTGGCTTTGTTCATCAATGGTTAGCTTCTTATTTATTCGAACGCAAGCAAAAACTTAAAGTCTTGTAAAGTTTTAGCAGTCTGTGGGATATACGCACGGGGGTTTCTCAAGGATCAGTCCTTGGTCCTTTGTTGTTTTTAATTTTCTTCAACTCAATCTTCAAACAGCAATTTAAAGGTAAGCTTACGGCTTTTGCTGATGATATTGCTTGCTCTTATAAAAACAAAACATCTAGTTTCTGACATCTTTTATGATCTTGATGTCTTAAGAAAGTGGTTTTTTATACATAAAATGATTTTAAGTAACAAAACCAAACTTATGTTTTATAATCTATAAGGTAATTCCACTATTGTTGATTGTAATGTTTACTATCATTCTCCTGACTGCCTGCGCTACAAACTTTTTGTTGATGTTAACTCTTCTTGCTCATTTGATGCCAACGAACAATGTTGTGTGATTTGCTTTAAAATTGATATTGTTCAATCTTTCAAGTATCTAGGTGTTGTGCTGGATGAATTGGCTGGAACATACCCAAATACTTAAAAAGTATTTATTGAACTGTACTAGGCAAATCTATAATTTACAAAAGTATTGTTCTAAAAAAGTACTTCTTATGGTCTATTATGGAATTGTACAGTCCAAGATTCAGTATGGTCTCACTTGTTGGGGAGGTGCATACTTCAATAAAATTAATCCGATATTTATTGCGCAGACAAAGTTTATACGTATTATTTGCAAACAAAATCGTTTTTCAGGTGGTTTAGTTTTGTTTCGACAGTTAAAAGTTCTTCCTCTTAGATATCTTTACTTCTATAAAGCTCTTTTTTTTAAGAAGCGGTTTTCTTTCTATTCATAACAATGCCAATCACAACTTAAGAATAAATTCAAGGAATTATGTGCAAATACCATCATATAAAAAAAATCATTACAGAACCTTTTTTACTTTTGTTGCTCCTACAGTTTTTAATAAGCTACCCGACTCCATCAGAGGTTTACGAAGATTTTCTGCTTTCTCAAATGCGACAAAATCATCATTTCAGCTTGATTACACCGAAATCGAAAATATTTTAAAAGTACAAAGATACAAATTTATTGCTTTTTCTCTTCTATTTATTTTTTTTTTTTTTTCTTCTCGACGAACTAACTTTAATTCAATACTCTTTACAATACTCTTTATATATAAACTTTTATTTCTTTTTAAGTTATTTTTTTTTTCACAGGAACATTCGCTCCTAGACCTGGCGTAAGCTATAGGCTAAAGAATGTTTCCTTTTATTCTTGTTTTAAGTAGCATTATATTATGAAGAACACTCTTATTATAATGTTGTTTCTTGTTTTTTCTTAGTATCTCATTGATATTGTGTTCATAGTATCTTAGTTTACAAAGAATGATAAGCAAATAAATTACAATACAATGTTATTAATACGGATTCGAGGCTTACCAGCCATTTTATTCACACAATAACATGATCCAAGCTTTGTTTCAACATCACCTTTAAATTTTTCGACTGACTTATCGTTATCACATGCAACAATAATAGCTCCACTATTCAGTTTTTTTATCCCCGAAATCTGGATACCGCAATCCTCAGGTTTAAGATTCGATTTTAAATCGGCTTCCGTTTTCTCCGCACTCTGAGTATTATTTGGTTTTACTACACCCGCTGTTTGTTTTTTAATTACATCCGCGAACGATTTTTGTTTATTATCAGAGACAACCGCTTCCTTAACTTTTTTTATCTCAGCTATAACACATTTTTCATTGAAACTGTTAGCCCCATTTTCTGAAAATTTTTCCACCTTTTTATGGTAAGACGCAAGATCACTTTTTATCTCATTTAAATTGTCGATGACAAGTTGCAATTATTTTAATTTTACAATTAAATACAATTTTGAAGTTCCTGCACCTGATACCTTGGCCATAAGAAAAAATAGCATTTTTAATGGAGCATATTGTACAATTGTAGCATTATGCCCCAACCCCGACAAGCAAGACTTTCATATCACCATATGAATTGTATGGACCTATCTTAAAACAGGGGGAATTTTTGCCATCGCTCACACCCAAAAATTTCTGTGGGTGGGTACTCAGTCAAAGGCCAAGAACCACATTGAAATTTAATCAAAATTTCTCAAAATTTGAAATACAACATTAGGTATAAAACTATATATAAAACTATATTGTGTTAAATTTGGAAGAAAAATATTGTTTCTACAGTTAAAGTTTGTAAGTATTAAAATAATAAATAACCCCGTTTGTACAGTTACCTTAACTGACCCTAGTCGTCCTTAAAAATATCTGTCATTAAATAAACTAGATTCCAAATTTAAGTTAAACGAAATATTTCTGAATTCCGAGAACGGTAAATCAAATTATTGTAGTTTTTATCGTTGGTTTTAATAAGTTATAGTTTCCAATTTGAACTGATTTTTTTCTTACAAAATTGCTTCTTCACTTTTACTTTTTTAATGCTTGCTGAATATTTACTCCAGCTGTGTATTTTACGATTTAATTTTAAATAATATTTTTTTTTCTCTTTTTTCAGATATACCTCTAATGCAACAATTGAATTTCGAACCTCCATTAATTCAATGCTTAAATAAATAAATGCGAAAAATAATTCGACTCAAGCTAACGCAACTATGGAGGAATTCTTGACAAGCGGAAATCCCGATTTAGGAAAATCAACAAACCACAACATCAAATCTGAATTCTATTACAATGCCCTTGATTATTTTAATTATTCCAAGCCCATTGACGGAAATGGCCCTCCTTTTGTGAGCAAAGAAAGCTATCATATGCTTCAATTCAAAAATCACTCAACCTACGAAGACGATCGAGAAATACAACATTTTGGAAACTATTCTTGTGATAGCACAGATGACGACAACAGTGATGACCTAGCAGGCTGGTCCAGTGGTTACTTCAAGTCCTGCGTATATCTTCTGTACATATCTATTTTTATATTTGCACTAATAGGCAACGGAACGGTTTGCTACATCGTGCAATCTACGCCCAGAATGCGAACTGTGACGAACTTTTTTATTGCCAATTTGGCTGTTGGTGACATTCTAATGTCAATGTTTTGTGTACCCTTTTCGTTTGTGTCGATATTGATTTTAAATTACTGGCCATTTGGAATAGTCCTCTGTCATTTGGTGAATTATTCGCAAGCAGTATCTGTGTTAGTGAGTGCGTATACTCTCGTAGCTATAAGTATTGATCGTTATATAGCAATCATGTGGCCGCTTCGGCCACGGATAACCAAAAGGTAATTTTAAATTTAGGTAAATGAATTTTGGGTTTGTTTAAGTTAAGACTTGATTTTTGTTTTCAATTCAATGCAATGTTAATTTTGTGGGTCTTGGTCGGGTTAAACAAAGATAGACGAAAGAAAACCTCGGAGCAAAAATCCTCTGATTTGTATGAAATACCATTCCGAGCTAGCTAGGGCCGAATCACTGATACACTCGGAGGCAGAGCCACACCATGGTGCCATATTGATATTAACCTTTAAGATTATCTCTGTTTCAACACTCAGAGAACTATGTACGTGAGGCAGTCTTCCTCTTCAGTTAATTATTCACAGAAATAACATGTTCACAATCAGCGCTTCAGCTGAAAAAAAAATCTTAGTGCCACCAATTATTTTTTTGAGTGCCAAAAAGTGCCACAGAGTGCCAAAGTAAAAAAAATCGCATATTCAAACAAAAATAATAAATATTATTTGTTTACATATTTTCACTATTAACAAAATAAAATTATAAAATTAAAAAACAATAGCAAAATTCATTTGCATATTTTATATACGATATGATATCGTATGATAAGTATTAAAGGGAACGATAGTGCCCAACCAAGTTCTGAACTACACCCTTTTAATACAGGATCAAACTCAGGCGATCTTCGTCCCCGCTTTAACTTATGTACCAACAAAGTCAGAAACTTAAAATTCGCAGTATTTGCTGAGCTCACCAGGTTCAGGCAACTCACCAAGTTTAAATTTTTTAGCATAAGTGGTTCCTGAGATATAAGACTGCAAAAATAGCAAAAACTGTAACTGACTGACTGACTGACTGCCCATCAAAATTATGGAGCACTTCCCAAAATCGTAGAATCATTTAATTTCAAACAACGGTAGACCTTGTGGTCAGTGCTGCCACCCTACTCCTTTAGCAGCAGATCTACTGCGCTTAGTCTCAAACGAAGATCTACTGCGCAGCAAAACAAATCTTCTCCTCTTTACAGGGACACAAAAACTCTTAAAAATATTATTTTAACCAAAGAGTTAACAGACGCCAAAGAACATTGTTGGCCGCCTTCAGGCTCAATATGCATTATTATATTTTTCAATAAATTAAAATTCTTAAATGGCGAACATAAAAGAAATAATGGCCAAAATAATTGTAAATGTATTAATTCTTCAAACAAAATGTGACTGTTTTTAAGTTCTTCTTTTTTTGTTGTTGTTATTGCTCACTTAAAAGGTGTTTACATTCGACTGACAAAAATCTATGAAAATTTCAATTTTTTAATTTTTGGATTTTTGTTTACCACTGTCTTATAATTTGGGAGTTTACTTTTGAAGTTATTGTTAAGTCTCCTGTTTTTATTCGATAGTAAAATGTATCTAAAATGGATTGAATTTTATTTTTTTTTGTAGTATTTTTGTAAGATCTACTGCGGTATATTGCAATCTACTGCGTTTCTTACCCATATTAACTGCACTCAATCATTTACAGGGTGGCAGCGCTGCTTGTGGTGCACACAAAGGAACAATTTTTCATTCAGGGGGAGTGGTACCCACCCATTTTCTTAAAGTTGATATAAATAACTTGGAGCACTTCTGAGAATTTCAGAATAATGAAATTTGGTAGAACGGTAGGACCTGAAGTGGAAGCAATGTCAAAATTTAAAAAAATTAAATTTTATATAGATTCAGAGGGCGTGGCATCCGCTCATTTTCACAGAATTGATATCATTAATATGGAGCACTTCTGACTGTCGTACACTGATGAAATTTGGTAGACTGGTAGATCATGTGATCAATACAAAGGAGATATTGGAAAATTTTAAATTAGCCATTGAGGGTAGTGGCACCCGCCCATTTTCTCAGAATTGATATCAACTATGTGGAGCACTTTTGACCGTCGTAGAATGATGAAATTTGAAAGAGCCATAGGCCTTGACATGAGAGAAAGTGGAAAATTAAAAATTTGAGATTTTACATTCAGTGGGCGTGGCAACCACCTATTTTCGAAGAATTGATATATATTTAATAGAGAGCACTTCTGCTTGGTGCAGAATTATGAAATTTAATAGAGCGGTTGATTTTCAGGTTTAGGTATACAAAGAAAAAAAATTAAATTATGAAATTTTTCATGCAGGGGCGTGGCATCAACACATGAAATACTTAATTTTTCTTATAAGGCTTTCAGTGGCCGTTTATTCCACCCAAATTGCTTGAAAAAAAAAAAATATTTTCAAAAAGAAGTGAAAATAAACCAAAAACGTAAATGTTAAAAAAGTAGACAAGTTCTTTTATAGATATCCAAACACCTTTGCGTATTAAGTCCGCCGTAAAAATTAGTGATATCTAAAGTTCGCCAAGTTCTAAGTTTATTAATGCTTAATATTAAATATTTTAAGTAGAGTAATATCGAAGCACCTCAAAATTATGTATTCGTTTTTTACTCATTTCTTTTTGAAAATCAATTCAATTCTGTTTTAATTTTAAGTATCTCTTCTTCTTGAATTCTAAAAAATTCAAAGTTGATGGATGGAATTTAATAGAAGTATAGACAGTCACAATGGCATACACAAGTCTTTCATTAGTTTTTTAGGCATGCAACAGTGACAGTGGCATACACAAATCTTGCGTGGAAAGGTATTTTAGGCATCCAACACAATGTTCACTGTAGTAGATTTTTGTGAAGCTTACAAAAAAGTGTAACAAGTGTAGGAATGCTTGTTAATTGTATACGAAAATTTATTTTTTAATGTTTTTTTAATTAATTTTTTTTTATATTTTTATTAAAAAAAAAAAGTGGCAAATTTTAGACTTTGAGTGCCAATGGTTGCCGGGCTTTTAGAAAAATCCTGGGATTTCCAGATCGATACACACCACCTTTTTATCGATGTTAAAGTCGCGTATGATAGCGTGAATAGGGACGAATTATACAGAGCCATGTCGAGTCCCGGCATCCCTGCCAAACTCGTCCGCCTGTGCAGGATGACGATGGAGAAATCTCGCTGCTCCGTCAAAATTGGTAAGAACACTACCGATTCCTTTGATGTTGAGAAAGGATTGAGGCAAGGCGTCGCGTTATCATGCAACCTATTCAACATCGTTCTTGAAGCTATTGTACGCAACGCACATGTCAACACCAGCGGTACAATCTATCAAAAGTCCGTTCAATTGCTTGCCTATGCGGAGGACATAGACATTGTCGGCAGAACGAAGCGAGCTGCGGCAGGGGCATTTGCGAGCATTGAATCGGAGGCGGCTAAAATGGGATGGGCGGTTATTGAGGACAAGACAAAGTATATGCTGTCATCGAGAGAGGAATCTCAACATCGTCGACTCGGCAAAATATCACGATGGACAGATATAACTTCGAAGTTGTCAAGGACTTTGTCTACCTGGGCTCCATTATTACATCGCAGAATGACATCAGTGCAAAGATCAAGCGAAGAATTACTCTTGCCAACCGCTGTTTCTTCGGTCTAAGAACGCATTTAAGTAGTAAGGCCCTCTCTCAGAGAACCAAGGAGACTTTATACAAGACCCTAATCATTCCGGTCCTGCTTTATGGGTCAGAAGCATGGACACTAAAAGATTCGGATAAAAATCTGCTAGGGTGCTTTGAGAGGAAGATTCTTCGTGTGATTTTCGGTCCGGTGTGCATCGAAGGAGTATGGAGGAGAAGATTCAACGACGAGCTATACGGGCTATACAGCGACGTTGACCTGGTCAAAAAGCTGAAAATAAAGCGGCTGAGATGGCTGGGGCACGTGGAGCGTATGGACAGCAACGCACCTGCCCGACGAGTTTTCGAATCCAACCCCGATGGGGTACACAGCAGAGGAAGAACCCGTAACAGGTGGCGCAAACAAGTGGATGACGACATCAAAGCACTCGGTGTGCGCAACTGGAAGCGGCTAGCTAGGGACAGAGCTGGCTGGAGGGGCTTGTTAGTTTAGGCTGAAGCCCATCCTGGGCTGTGAGCGCCATCAAAAGTAAAGTAAGTAAGCCAATGGTTGCCAAAGTGCCAAACTCATATGAAAGTTCCAATTTGGCACTTAAGTACCACTTTCAGCAGCGCTGTTCACAATCAGCTGAATACAGAGTAATGACTTATATGCTGCCTGAACACAATAAAGTGTGCAACTGGAACTAAAGCTATCAAAAATTTTCGTACGTTTCAAATGCATTTCTTGAAAACTAATTTTATGTAATCCTTCAACGCCGCAGTGCTCAAAAATTAATGATGAAGGAAACTTGTATCGAAATCTATAGAAATTAATGTTGATTGAAGTTTTCTAGGTTGAAGTTACATAGTTCAATTAATTAAGCGTTCATTACATGAATTTAAACAAATTAATAATTCTTTCTGAGTAAATTTTATTAAAATTACAGTTCTTATTTTGTACTGCTATGACCTATTTCGATTTCTTCTGGATCTAACAGAATCTTTTATGCTGTTTTTTCGTGTGTCGCTGGCCGTGGCGCAAAGGCGATCTCTTTAAAGAACATTTTGCATAAGAATAAGAGTCATTCCATATGAAAACGTCTAACCGAAAAGCCATATCATTCTTGATTTTTTCAAACTTTGTTGGAATCATCTTTAGGTTCCAAAAGATTGAAATCCAACAGGATTTAATTCTCGCATGCACCATTCTCCACCTACACTAGTGAATATTTTCGAAATATTCAAAAGATTTAAAAAAAAATTCAACATTTCCATTTATATTTACTTTTGCAAAATTTTCGATTCCAATTTCTATAGAAAGCCAACTTGGCAGCACTAAACACAATTAAAGCATTTAATTTAAAAACAAAAATAATTTTTATAAGTTCCAACAATGGATTTCTTAATGAAAGTATAAGAACTGAACTGCAGGCATCGAACACACACAAAACGCAAACTGATATGGTGGAAGATGCGTTTGTAAAAATTAATTCAGAGTTATTTTGAAGAAAATTGAAAATGGTAACACTGGTTTTCCATACCGTGGTTGTGCGTGTTTGATAGCTCCTTGCTTTTTGTTTATTTTTAATGGTTTTGCATTAGTTTTAAATTTTATTATTAATTCTAAAATACAACTTAATTGCATGCCTTCAAGGTGATATTATTTCTATGGTGTTTTCTTTCAAATTCATTAGTTTTGCATGTTTTTATAGTTCATTACTCTAGTAAGTACCTACATATATTAGCTTTTTCTTTTTTTTGTTATAGCTTCCTGATGCATGAAATCTATACCTACATATTAATAACTTTAAAGCATCTCTTAAGTAACGTGCATGCTTAATTTTCTCATTTTTTTTGTATTATTATTTTATTTATACCCACACCAATCTATATTTTCTTCCCCTTCCTACCTATTTAACCAAATTTTCGTGCATGTAAACTCACCTCTCCTTAGTTTGTAGTGCTTTTTTTACGCTTTTTTTCGCTTTTTATTTTTATTCCCAAATACCTACAAGTAAATAAATAAATTCTTTGAGGATATAATTTCTAAATTCTTATTTCCGTTAAATCGAAACATGTTCATACGCTGGTTAGCCGAGTGAGTCTAGGCTCCACAATTTAAAGTTGTATAAATTGAAGTGTCTGGTTCAACTGCCGTGCAGGTTCAGAGAATATTTTTTTTTTTTTTGGTTTTGCGTATGTATTATATTATAATTTTTTTTTTTGTATTTCTTTACCCAAATTTATTTTTTTCTTTCTTAATCCTGACTTTTTTAAAGTTCTCACTATAAAAATATTTTTAATAATTTATCGACCATTTACAATAATGGCCTGTTCCGAAGCTAAATGTTCAGATCATTCTGAGACTTTGCATGCTATGCTCCCTGTGGTAAACTTTATCATGCCAAATGTGTTGGTGCAACTAATGCATTTATTGGCAAGATTAATTCCTCAGCTATTGGCTTTTGGTATTGCGCCAATTGCAGGAAGTTTATATTGTCAAATCTTGCTCTCAAAATGTCTGCTTTAAAGGTTGACATTCTTAGGATTTCCGATGTTTGCGAGGAGCTGTCCCTTAACTTCTCTAATGTGGTTTCCAAAGTAAATAAGTTCTCGTTTCCAAGTACTTTGGTAGACTATTCATCTTCTACAAGTGATTTAGGAATATCGAATCAGATTTAATAATGGAGTCTAATGTTGGGGAAAATGTAGCTGGGGCTGTCGCTACTACTACTTCCGCCACGGATTCAGTTATTATTTCTAAAAAAGGCAAAAAGAGAGGGCGTGATGGCGCAACCTCATCTAAGAACATGGGTCCTGCTTCTAAGAAAAGTAACTTAAAAAGCAATCAAAGCAATCAGACTAAAGATAAATTCGTACCAGATCTTAATCAAGCCGAGAACTTGATTGGCCTGAATAATTTCAACTATTTAGTGGATCTTACTGAAGTGCCTAACATAATTTCTAGTCCCAATCATATTTGTACTGCTCCAGTTTCACTATTATCTGATCCCATCCCTTTAAATTCCTTGCCAATGATTAATCCCAGTCATTCACTTTCAGCTCTTGTTTCTGAAGTAATAAATCCAACCTCTTCAAATTATTTAGTTGCTCCTAGAACTTTAGAAGCGGTGCCCAAACCTAAATAAATCTTTATTTCGCGCCTTCTGCCTGAAATATCACCCGAAGATATTTTACAACATCTAGTTGCTTTAAAGAATATTCCGAACACATCTTCAGTAAAATGCACTAAAATAAGTAAACCAAACAGATTCGTCTCTTCATTTAAAATAACTGCTCCAGTCACTTTTTGATCCCATCTGCCTTGGCCTCCTAATACCTTGGTAAAAGAGTTTTCAATCCCATCTAGGCAAAAGAGAGTTTGCAGCACCTCAAAAATTAATAATACTTCAAAAAACTTAGTAGACTTACCCTCTACTACTAAAATGAAAGAGGGCTTCGCAGTAAGACTTCTACTATTTTTAAAAATTCTCAAGCTTTTCCTTGCGATCTTCTGGTCTTCCCTGAAACTTGGCTAACCGCCTCTATCATTGACACTGAACTTTTTGATCAAGAGTTCTTAGTTTTCAGGAAAGACCGTCATGTAGACAATGAGAATATAGTAGGTGGAGGAGTTTTAATTGCTATTCGAAATAATTTCAGTACGACGCTTGTAACATTCCCTTTTAGTCTAGCTATAGAACTTATTTGTATTAAAATATCCCTTCAATCGAAAGATGTATACGTTTTGAATGTCTACATTCCTCCCAAAAGCTCACTTTCAGTCTTTGTAGAGCTTTCTGTAGCCCTTGATTATCTTAGCGACATCGCGGTTTTGGGTTCCACTATTCTTCTATTAGGCGATTTCAACCTTCCACACATTGATTGGATACCATCAGAATATGAGTCCTACTTTGAAGCATCTCTGCATTCATCCCAGCAGGAACTTCAATTGTTGGACAACATTACCTCTACAGACTTACAGCAAGTTAGCTGTATCAAACATTTTAAAAATCGATTTCTCGATTAAGTTTTTTCTTCCGACGCTGTTAGTACAGTACCTAGTGGTAGAATCTACTTCTGCTTTATCTTACATAAATAGGTATCATCCTCCTTTGAACATCTTTCTTGACTTGAGCGGTCATTTACCTAGTAATAGTAAAACTCAAGACCACTCATATGTTTTTGATTTTCGTAAGGCAAAATTTCAGTTGCTATCTGATAGATCACGTACTTCTGGTATTGATAATATACCAATCTCAGGTGACATTGACGATGCAGTTTCTTATTTTTGTCTGGTTTTGAAAAACTGTTTAAATGACATAGTTACCCAAAAATTATCCAAATATTCAAGCATAAGCCATACATGGTATACAAAAGAGCTCAAAATTCTCCGCAACATAAGAAATAGGGCTTGGAAAAATTACATAAAAAGTTTGTCTTTGCAAAACTATGCAATTTATATTTCACTTTTTGAAGAATTCAAAAACCTCTCCAATCATTTATACAACGAATACCTGAAAACTGTGGAAAGTTCAATTAAGCTTGAACCCAAAAGTTTTTGGAAATTTGTTAACTTAAAAAAGAAATCTGATGGTTATCCACTCAATTTTACTTTTAGTAATAATATTTTAAGTAGTACCCCGGAAATTTGTGAGGCATTTGCTAATAATTTTCGTCAATCATTTATTGACACTCCAATCAATGTTGATGAGGATTATTTCCGTTATTTACACGATTGTCCGCAGGCTACATTTAACAATATTCATTTCGATATTGACATAGTTTTAAATTATCTCTCTATACTTCATGAAGATTTATCACCAGGACCAGACGGTATCCCTCCAATTGTTTTGAAAAAATGTAAATCAATCTTAGCATCCCCCTTTTTTAATATCTTTGCCCTGTCTCTAAGATCAGGAAAATTTCACAGTATTTGGAAGAAGGCACTCATCACCCCAGTTTTTAAAAAGGTGACAAATCAGATATTGCTAACTACATACCAATCTCTAAACTATCTTGCATTCCGAAGGTTTTTGAGCAAGTGGTGTGCGATAGTTTGACATTCAACTGTAAAAATATCATTTGCAAACAACAACATGATTTTATGCAGAAGCGATCGACGGTGACAAATTTGCTTGTATTTATGCACAGGTGCTCAAATACTTTAGAACGTGGACAAGAGCTTGACTGTATCTATACAGACTACTCCAAGGCTTTTGATCAACATTCCCATGAAATTATCACGTTTAAACTTAATACTACGTTTCCACCAGGCATTAAACCGAGATTTAGCAAGATTATCACAAATCTCCTTGAAATCTACAAGATTTACCACACAAATTTTAATCTCCTCAAATGAAGATTTCAAATAAAACTCATTCAAATCTACTTGGAAACATTAGTTTGTCAAATCAAACAAACTTTTTTTCGAAGAATAATTGTGGAACCGACCTATTTTATTGACAGATGGAAATGTAAACAAAAACTATCTATCTCACTTTCACTTCATATCAAAAAAATGAAACACCATTTGAATGTTTTGCCATAATCCTCTTTTTGTGCAGTGGAAACACCAAACAAATCTCATTACCTAAATCTCGGTTTAGTGGTTGGTGGAAACGTAGTATTAAGCGTTTGGATTTCCTCATGGATTCATCGCTTGGATTTCATAATATCTCCAGAATAGATCTTACCAGGTTAAATTTAGAGAGTCTTTCTCCAACCCTTTTATTGCTAAATCGGGGGTTCCCCATGGTAGTCATTTAGGACCTCTCCTTTTTATATTAGCTATTAATGATGTCCCTTTGTGTGTACGTAATAGCGAAATTCTTATATTTGCAGATGATATGAAAATTTTCAAAAACATTGCATCTACCAGTGATCGATTGCTTCTGCAAGACGATATTTACAATTTCGTTTTATGGTGTCATAAAAACGGTTTGAACCCAATTAAATGTCAAGCCATGACATTTTCTAAAAAAAGGATTCCAAGTTCATATACTTATAAAATTTCCGAACATGTTTTACTTCGTGTTCAATGTTTTAAAGACCTTGGAGTTCATTTTACTTCTACGCTTGATTTTTCGGAACACATTAATTTTATTGTTAAAAAAGCCAACTCTATGTTGGGATTTGTAAAGCGAATTTCAAGATTCTTACGTAAACCTCATATCACAGATATGGACTCCTTTCTACGAAGTTCATAAAAATAGGATAGAAGCAGTACAGCGTAATTTTATTCGTTTCGCGTTGAACGGATTACAATGGGCAGATCCTTATAATCTTCCGCCGTACGAGCATCGAATAAATCTTGTTCAGATCAAAAGTTTGTCTCAACGGAGGGTCAGTAATGATATCGTATTCGAACACCAACTTATAAGTGGTGTTATCGATGCGCCCGATTTATTAAATTGCTTAAGTTTCAACTTTCGTGGAGGGGCACACAGCCTTCGCAGTCTGGATTTGATCAACTTACCCCAGCATCGTACTAATTATGGAATGCATGAACCGTTTACTCGGTATTTTTGATTTCAATATTAATTAAATTAAACTTAAAATTGTATTGAAGACCAGTATACCACGCTCATAAATGTTTGTATAAGTCGCAATATTTGTGTTATTATTGTTTTATGTTTTGTTCTTGACTGTCCGTGTTGAGAATCCGTTCTCCTTAGTGTTCTTTTGTAGTCTGCCTGTTACTACTAACTACTAACACTGCACTAAATGATGAGCCGGTGTACACATTTTGTGTTGGCAATTCTTTGGTCGTAAGTTGCAGCTTGATTTAAGCGCTCTTTGACAAAGATCTGATAGTGTAAAAAAAAAAATGTTTTAAGTACATACCAGTGGCGTGGCGTTCATATAACACGATTCCTACCGTCTTACCATTTAAAAAATGTACGAAAAATACTATCAAATAAACACAAACATAAACTATGCAACCCTGCCAATTAAGTTATAAAATTCGCACAAACACACAAACATAAGCTATCGAATATCTAAACACCGTCAAATCATTCTTCTCTTCGCTCTTTGCTCAACTGCTGAACATACGCTCTCTTTGAAAGAATTAATTTAGAAATAAAACACGTCTTTCACCGTCTAATAAAATTTGTTTTGTTTCCCTTTCTTCCCTTATCATATTTGTTTCTAGATCCTCTTTGTCCAACACGCAACAACATAGGAAAAAATAAGACGCTGTTCCTCGTGTTATACTGACACTTGGTTTGGTATTGGTATGCAATGGAATGTTTTTATTCCTTTGCTTGACTCCGTTTCTCTTAATATTCGTTCTGTTGGGTGAAAAATAACACGCTCTTCTTCGACTTATTTGCTATTAGTCTAAGAGCCCACAGCGGATTTGGCGTACGAAAATGAACCAAAAAAAAAATTATATGAGTCGAAAGGTGTATTAAGGCTGACGAAATAAATGCAAGTCTTGCAGTCCCTGGTGGCGGCTGTTAGGTGGGAGGGGCAATTTTGATGAAAATTTATATAAATATTCAATTTGGCATTTGGCAAATGAAACATTTTTAATAAATGTCTTCCCATTCTTGGGATAGGTGTTATGATCAAAATGTCATACCTGCTGTTTTCCTTCAGAAAAACACCCTTTCGTCATAGATATTTGTATGTACTCTTTTGATCCTTTATTCTCATGTCAAATTAAATATTTATACAAATTTTCATCAATGTACCATTCTTTTCAATGTATTTTTTAATAGTTTACCAGTTTTACTGAAAAACAGTCAAGTCTGGATAAAATGGACCATAACTTTTTCTAGGACGATTGTATCGCCTTAATTTTGATCCCATTAGATTCAAAATTGAAAAATACCCTAAAATCATGTATCATATGTCCAAATTGTATCAATATAGTTTTTTAATTTCGATAAGTCATACATCCCCCTTTCCCTCTCCGAAAAACACCCGTGGGATACAGATATTTTTATGGACTATTTTGATTCTTTATTCTTATGGTTAATCCGACATTCCCACCAAGTTTCAAAAATGTAAGAATTCTTTTCCGCATGTTTGTCCTATTTTAACTAATTGCTGAAATGATAATTTAGCCGGATTTGTCTTATTTTTATGAAAAAACTGGTTCATTTACTTTTTAATATCTTAAAAAGTAAAAGTTCTAGAACCATCCGGTTTTCAGTTTTTGACTACAAATTGATAAGGGCATTGAATTTTGGAAACAAAATTAGTACTTAATTTCGTGAAATTTTGCGAAAAAAATATTTTTTACCATTTTTTTAATTTTTTTTTTTTTTTTTTCAAAATTTTGAGTTCAAACATTAATATTTCAAAAACCATTCATTGAAAGAACTTTATTTAAAAAGGATATGAAAGAAGGGACTTCTGGCCTTTCGTGAAAATATAACAGGGCATTGTACATGTTACCGTTGTTTTTTAATATTTTTTTTTTTTCTGTTTTTAGTCAATTTTTTAGAAAATTGCCCCTCCCTAACCTAACAGCCGCCACCAGGGACTACTAGACTTGCATTTATTTTATCAGCCTTAATACACCTTTCGACTCATATAATTTTTTGTTGGTTCATTTTCGTACGCAAAATCTGCTGTGGGCTCTTGGTCTATATGAAAGTTGTTGAATACATTTTCTATTTTTGTTTGCTTGATTTTTGGTTAAGCTAAGTAGCTATAGTCCAGGAAAGATTTAAATGCGTAATTTAAAATGGGTAAGCGGTGGAAAATGAATTCATAAAATATTATTTTAGGTATAATTGCAGAATTCCATCTTCTACATCATATTAAAAGTCTCGTAAAATCACAGCGGTGGCTTTTGGTAAAAGGCATTTAAAGAGCGGCAAAGGGAAGAAGGTATGGTTTATCAATCTGAAATATTTTGAATGGTTAAATGTAAGAATATGACACCTGATTTTAGGGTACTACTTTTTAACGTTGGATCTAAAAAAAAATATTCTTTTTTATGGGACTTTTATAGAACAACAAGTTAAATATTAAGAAAAAAGGTAGATTTGGAATAAAAGTTTAATTGGGGTGTCGAAAAACAAGAATCAAAAGAGTTGTTAAAAATATATGCAATGAAATAGTGTTTATTTAATTATAAGTGTTTATTTAGTTTGTTGTGAAGTTGAAGGTTTTGTTCCTTATTTTTTGTTTGATAGCTATGTATATAAATACTTTAGAGCTAGGTTTTTAGTCTTGGTTTTTGATTGGTTTTAAATTTTTTTTTTTTTGAGCATAGATTGTTGCTTAACAGATTTTCTCTTGGAGGAATCAAATGAATTAAGCAAACTATGTATCTTTTATTAATAAAAAGTCGGTTTAATGAAAGGCCACTCTATGCGTTCTATGAAAATAGACTGCAAACGGAAGAGTTGTTTTTTAACTCATTTTAATGTATCTGCTTGTTTTTTTTTTTTGTTCAAGATACAAAGAGGTTGTTTACTTTCGCAGATCAATCATTTTCGTTACGTCTTCCCATTTCAAATTATTGACGCCATGCCACTGATGTACACATGTATACAGGGTGTCCCGTAAGTAATGGATAACCCTGAAATGCCGCATAGTAGACTTTATGACCGTCCTGAAAACTGATAAAAAAAAGTTCTATCCCAACCACAAGAAAAGTTATATGCATTTTTTTCTTACTTTACATTTTACACTAGTACATGTGAATGAGTTCCATCATTTTTTTTTTTTTGCAGGAATATTTTACATTACCTGTGCCAACACATAAGTAGAAGAAAATTATTATAACTGTTGGACTTCTTAGAGAAAAAAATTATTTAACATTGAATTTCAATGCAAAATGTGAAAACAAATAATTTTTGAAAAAGTTAAATCATAGCTGGTATAAAAAAATGCACGAATACCTGAGTGGCCAACTATTTTTAAAATATGCGCGTTAAATGCAGATTTCAAAATGGTATTACTTATTATTATATCTAGAGTCAATAGCAAGTTATTGGTAAAAATCTGCAATACTAGAGTAAATTTAGCAAAAACAAAAGTTTTCAAAATTAGCACAGTAAACGTGAAAATAATACCAAGCGTTAAACATAGCAGATTTTTGATTTATTGGCTGTTTCTACGATGTTGTCCTAATGTAAATCCAAGCTTGATAAAAATGTCAAAAAAGTGCAAAAAACGGTTACATTTTCGAGCTTGTTTTGAATTTTACCTGTTCTATTGGGCTTTAACAAACCCATCAAATATTTTGTTGGTTGCTGTTTTTTATTTGTTATTTATAATTATATATTATATAGTGTAATAACTTTGGGTTTTGTTGGATAATCAGTAAATAGGTAGGTATATATATAGATATACAGGGCAAAATGTGACATTACCTATATTTTTTCCTTTATTTCCTAACTCTTCTCGGTATAGAAGTAGGTATTAATTATTTAAGCCAATTATTTCAAAACAGGCTATTGGCTGAAAAATACCAAAAATCAGGGGAGTTTACTTAAAAAAACACGGTTTCAAAGAATATAAAAAGGCAAATTAAGTGTCATATATGCAAAATTTCGATTTTGAAGCGATTTTGCTTGTAAGAATTTTTCGAATTTTTGAAAAGTTTTTTCATCCAACATTTTGTTTTTTAGCTTTTTAAAGGGTGGTTTTAAAAATCTCAAAACCAAACAACATTTAGGTCGTATAGGTATATATTTTTGGTAGAAATTTAAAATCGATAACATTGTTTGTTTTCAAAAAATTTGAGTTGAAAAACATTTGTTAAGAATTTTTAATAGTTTTTGTTCCAGGTTTTTTGCTCTAAAAAAAACTGTTTATTGAATTTTTTTTTAAATTATCAGTTGTTGACTACGTCATTATACGTAAAAAAAAATAGACTGGGTTCGGAATCATTTTTTGTTGTTGAAATATTTGAGACAAAAATTATTTTTTAACTGTTTTTCTTAGTTTAAAAAAAGGTGTCTGTTGAATTTTTTTTTAATATTTACCAATTTGGTATTGTGTCATTATGTGTAGATTAAAATTAGTCTGAAGTGAATATTTTATTCCGTTCTCGAGATATTCCAGATAAATGACATTTTACAGCTCCTTTTTAAATTGCTGTAGTAAAAAATCGGTTTATTGAATTTGTTAGAAAATCTTTTCAGCACGTTATGACAATATTATCTGTAAAATAAAATTTATCCCAGTCGATATCTTTATGCGTTCTTGAGATTTGGTGGACGAAAAAAGTACCCCGAACGTACGTACATACACACATACAGGCATCTTGCTAAAAACGACGGATTCTGATTCTAGAGACCTCAAAACGTTAAGATATGTCAACATTTTCAATTCAACAAATCGCACCAATTACAGTAACTTCCAATGGGAAGTGAATAAAAAAAAAATCAGTCTTTTGTTTATCAACAAAAACACAAAAAAATTGTTAACATAAAATAGTTTGAAACAATTCTATTCCAATCTCACTTAATAAGGTACTAGTTGTCCAGATTCTTTGAGTATAGTACAGTGAAATCTCCCTTTGCGGACACCTCCCTTAGACGGACACCTCCTTTAGGCGGACACATTTTTTTGTACGGAAATTGCTCCATATAAGTTTCATTGTTTTCAGTTTCTCTTGAACGGACACTTCCTTGGACGGACACGGACAGAAATTTCACGTATGAATGACAAAATATTTTCTCTTAGACGGACACCAGAGCAGGATTGAACATGTATCACGCTGATAATTTTGGCAACGGCATTATTTTAAGTTGCAGTGTACAGCGAGCATCAAATTCTTTTCACGTAACGGAAAAATACATGCATGCCAGCTGCCAGCCCATTAGAAACTCTATTTTTATGTGTGAATTGTGTGTATCTGTTGAATGTGTTTGAAGGATTGTAGGTATCTGTTGGATCTGTTGGATCTTTTTGCAATTTTATTCTTTGATTCTCTCATTCATGTGGTGAAACTGATTTTGTTTGGACGTAAAAAAAGGTTTATTTTTGGAGTTTCAGATTTTTGTTTATTTGCGCTCAGGTAGTTTTAAATTCTTTTAATTATTTTTACCTACTTGATTTTATAGAAACATGTTTTCAGGATGCCACCAAAAAGGAAAACTTTAACTTTAAAGGAAAAGGTAGACGTAATCAGCTTTAGCCAAAAATTAATATGTACTCTTAATTTTTAATATAAGTATTTTTGTTTGATTTCCCTTAAACGGACAACTCCTTTAGGCGGACAAAAATGTCTGTACCATGGCTGTCCGCCTAAGGGAGATTTCACTGTATCTCCTTCACACATACATACCATAAAGTTATTTTGAAATTTTTAAAATGAAATCATTGTCTATTGGGTCGCAAAAAACTTTTTTACATTTAAAAAGATATTTCAACGTCAAATAATGTAACAGGAGCATTTTTGAATGAAAGTATAATTCACTTATTGAATAGTTCCCCAGGTTCTTTTATTCGTTACTATTCAGCGTTAATATGCTTGAGAATTTTCTATTTTTGAGTACCAGTACTTTTAATATATGTATGTACCAGTGACGTGGCGTCAATAATTTGAAATGGGAAGACGTAACGAAAATGATTGATCTGCGAAAGTAAACAACCTCTTTGTATCTTGAACAAAAAAAAAACTAGCAGATACATTAAAATGAGTTAAAAAACAACTCTTCCGTTTGCAGTCTATTTTCATAGAACGCATAGAGTGGCCTTTCATTAAACCGACTTTTTATTAATAAAAGATACATTGTTTGCTTAATTCATTTGATTCCTCCAAGAGAAAATCTGTTAAGCAACAATCTATGCTCAAAAAAAAATTTAAAACCAATCAAAAACCAAGACTAAAAACCCAGATCTAAAGTATTTATATACATAGCTATCAAACAAAAAATAAGGAACAAAACCTTCAACTTCACAACAAACTAAATAAACACTAATAATTAAATAAACACTATTTCATTACATATATTTTTAAGAACTCTTTTGATTCTTGTTTTTCGACACCCCAATTAAACTTTTATTCCAAATCTACCTTTTTTCTTAATATTTAACTTGTTGTTCTATAAAAGTCCCATAAAAAAGAATATTTTTTTTTAGATCCAGCGTTAAAAAGTAGTACCCTAAAATCAGGTGTCATATTCTTACATTTAACCATTCCAAATATTTCAGATTGATAAACCATACCTTCTTCCTTTTGCCGCTCTTTAAATGCCTTTTACCAAAAGCCACCGCTGTGATTTTACGAGACTTTTGATATGCTGTAGAAGATGAAATTCTGCAATTATACCTAAAATAATATTTTATGAATTCATTTTCCACCGATTACCCATTTTAAATTACGCATTTAAATCTTTCCTGGACTATAGCTACTTAGCTTACCCAAAAATCAAGCAAACAAAAATAGAAAATGTATTCAACAACTTTCATATAGACCAAGAGCCCACAGCAGATTTGGCGTACGAAAATGAACCAAAAAAAAAATATATGAGTCGAAAAGTGTATTAAGGCTGATAAAATAAATGCAAGTCTTGCAGTCCCTGGTGGCGGCTGTTAGGTGGGAGGGGCAATTTTCTAAGAAATTGACTTAAAACAGAAAAAAAATATTAAAAAACAACGGTAACATGTACAATGCCCTGTTATATTTTCACGAAAGGCCAGAAGGCCCTTCTTTCATTTCCTTTTTTAAAAAAAGTTCTTTCAATGAATAGTTTTTGAAATATTAATGTTTGAACTCAAAATTTTGAAAAAAATAAAAAAATGGTAAAAAATGTTTTGTTCGCAAAATTTCACGTAATTAAGTACTAGTTTTGTTTCCAAAATTCAATGCCCTTATCAATTTGTAGTCAAAAACTGAAAACCGGATGGTTCTAGGATTTTTACTTTTTAAGATATTAAAAAGTAAATGAACCAGTTTTTTCATAAAAATAAGACAAATCCGGCTAAATTATCATAGGACAAACATGCGGAAAAAAATTCTTACATTTTCGAAACTTGGTGAGAATGTGGGATTAACCATAAGAATAAAGAATCAAAAGAGTCCATAAAAATATCTGTATCCCACGGGTGTTTTTCGGAGGGGGAAATGGGGAGGTATGACTTATCGAAATTAAAAAATATATTGATACAATTTGGACATATGATACATGATTTTAGGGTATTTTTCAATTCTAAATCTAATGGTATCAAAATTAAGGCGATACAATCAACCTAGAAAAAGTTATGGTCCATTTTATCCAGACTTGACTGTTTTTCAGTAAAATTGGTAATCTATTAAAAAATACCTTGAAAAGAATGGTACATTGATGAAAATTTGTATAAATATTTAATTTGGCATTTGGCAAATGAAACATTTTTAATAAATGTCTTCCCATTCTTGGGATAGGTGTTATGATCAAAATGTCATACCTGCTGTTTTCCTTCAGAAAAACACCCTTTCGTCATAGATATTTGTATGTACTCTTTTGATCCTTTATTCTCATGTCAAATTAAATATTTATACAAATTTTCATCAATGTACCATTCTTTTCAAGGTATTTTTTAATAGTTTACCAGTTTTACTGAAAAACAGTCAAGTCTGGATAAAATGGACCATAACTTTTTCTAGGACAATTGTATCGCCTTAATTTTGATTCCATTAGATTCAAAATTGAAAAATACCCTTAAATCATGTATCATATGTCCAAATTGTATCAATATAGTTTTTTAATTTCGATAAGTCATACATCCCCCTTTCCCCCTCCGAAAAACACCCGTGGGATACAGATATTTTTATGGACTATTTTGATTCTTTATTCTTATGGTTAATCCGACATTCCCACCAAGTTTCAAAAATGTAAGAATTCTTTTCCGCATGTTTGTCCTATTTTAACTAATTGCTGAAATGATAATTTAGCCGGATTTGTCTTATTTTTATGAAAAAACTGGTTCATTTACTTTTAATATCTTAAAAAGTAAAAGTTCTAGAACCATCCGGTTTTCAGTTTTTGACTACAAATTGATAAGGGCATTGAATTTTGGAAACAAAATTAGTACTTAATTTCGTGAAATTTTGCGAAAAAAATATTTTTTACCATTTTTTTAATTTTTTTTTTTTTTTTCAAAATTTTGAGTTCAAACATTAATATTTCAAAAACCATTCATTGAAAGAACTTTATTTAAAAAGGAAATGAAAGAAGGGACTTCTGGCCTTTCGTGAAAATATAACAGGGCATTGTACATGTTACCGTTGTTTTTTAATATTTTTTTTTTTCTGTTTTTAGTCAATTTTTTAGAAAATTGCCCCTCCCTAACCTAACAGCCGCCACCAGGGACTGCAAGACTTGCATTTATTTTATCAGCCTTAATACACCTTTCGACTCATATAATTTTTTGTTGGTTCATTTTCGTACGCAAAATCTGCTGTGGGCTCTTAGACTAATAGCAAATAAGTCGAAGAAGAGCGTGTTATTTTTCACCCAACAGAACGAACAGAACGAAACGGAGTCAAGCAAAGAAATAAAAAACATTCCATTACATACCAATGCCAAACCAAACCAAGTGTCAGTATAATGGCTAAAACAGATGTGCAGCGAGTCTGCACGCATCTCTGCATGCAGAGCTGCACACGAAACACATGTGCATAGTTTCTGACATTCATGATGCATAGTTATCTCAAACAAATACATGAAAGCACAGCGTTGCCGATGTCACACAATAGTGTTGGAATGAGATTTTCTTCGTTGGACGATGGTAGGGTGGCAACGCCGGCTTCATGGATTCTTAAACAAAAATCACCAACACAAACAAATTTTTTTAAAGAATGGCAGGTGATGTCAATATGAGTAATGACAAATAGCAATTATTTAGAAATTTTCGTTTTTCAGTTGTGGCTGCAATGAAACTAGGCAGCAAATTTAGAAATAGAGACATCGTGCAGCGCTGCGCTGCATGCAGACTTTGAGTGAATCGGCTCCCATAAGAACCTGTGTAATTTAATTTCGCTGCATGGAAAAAGCTGCACATCTGTTTTAGGCATAATTTAATTTCGCTGCGTGGAAAAAGCTGCACATCTGTTTTAGGCATACGAGGAACAGCGTCTTATTTTTTCCTATGTTGTTGCGTGTTGGGCAAAGAGGATCTAGAAACAAATATGCAAAGGGAAGAAAGGGAAACAAAACAAATTTTATTAGACGGTGAAAGACGTGTTTTATTTCTAAATTAATTCTTTCAAAGAGAGCGTATGTTCAGCAGTTGAGCAAAGAGCGAAGAGAAGAATGAATTGACGGTGTTTAGATATTCGATAGCTTATGTTTGTGTGTTTGTGCGAATTTTATAATTCAATTGGCAGGGTTGCACAGTTTATGTTTATGTTTATTTGATAGTATTTTTCGTACATTTTTTAAAAGGTAAGACGGTAGAAATCGTGTGATATGGACGCCTTGCCACTGGTGTACATATTTACTTAAGTGGTGGTTGGTAAAGTATAAATTATATAATTTTATATTTTATATTGTAATAAGATTGGGTTTTTGGATAATCAGTATATAGGTAGGTATAGATATAGAGATATAGGGCAAAATGTAAAACTACCTATACCTATGTTTTGTACTTTAGCTATTTATAATAGTAAAATTTTTCGAATTAAAACATTTTTGAAAGGTTTTTTTTTTGCAACATTTTGATTTTAGCTTTTTAAAGGGTGATTTTAAAAGTCTCAAAATTACACAACATTTAGGTGGTAGTGGTATATATTTTTGGTAGAAATTTGAAATCGATATTATTGTTTGTTTTCCAAAATATTTGAGTTGAAAACATTTGTTAAGAATTTTTAAAAGTTTTTTGTTTATTGAATTTAAAAAAAAAAATTACCAGTTGTTGACTACGTCATTATATGTAAAAAAAATATATTGGGTCCGGAATCATTTTTTGTTCTTGAAATATTTCAGACGAAAATTATTTTTCAACAGTTTTTCTTAGTTTAAATAAAAAGTGTCTGTTGAATTTTTTTTTTAATATTTACCAATTTGGTATTGTGAAATTATGTGTAAATTTAAATTAGTCTGAAGTGAATACCTTGCGTCGTTCTCGAGATATTCCAGATAAATGACATTTTACAGCTCCTTTTTAAATTGCTGTAGTAAAAAAAAACGGTTTTTTGAATTTGTTAGAAAACCTTTTCAGCACGTTATGACAATATTATCTGTAAAATAAAATTTATCGGAGGTTCATATCTTTATGCGTTCTCGAGATTTGGTGGACGAAAAAAGTACCCTGAACGTACGTACATACACACATACAGACATCTTGCTAAAAACAACGGATTCTGATTCTAGAGACCTCAAAACGTGAAGATATGTCAAAATTTTCAATTCGACAAATCGCACCAATTACAATAACTTCCAATGGGAAGTTAAAAAGAATCTACCGCGAGGAAAAAAAATTATTTCTGTTTTCAGCGTTTTTGTGTTGTGTTTGTCTATACATAAAAATAGGAAATGAATGTGAAACAATTATTTAGCAATAAATAAGAGGCATATATTTTGGAATTTATTAACAAAAATGATCAAGCTGTACTGCTGCATTGTGGGCACGAGCGTACGATATTTTTTCTACTTGCAGCTGCAGTTCTTGTTGCGGCACCCTATTGTGTTCAGTCAGTTAAGCCATACTGTCACGGTTGCCACTTGGAAATAAAATTTGTGACCAAAATTGAAAATAAAAAGGACCAAAACGAGTAAAAAATGACAAAAATAATTAAAATCTGAAAACCTCATAGCACACAGAAAATTAAAGTTGCCATATTTTTTCATTGATTATCATAAATAATTAATTAGAAATTAACAAAAATAAATAAACAAAAAGCTACAACATAATTCACAAAATTACTTTAAGGGCAATGTTTAAGGGTAAGGTTTATTCAATAAATCACTTTTTTCACAGCATTTTATATGAAATTCACCATATTTTTTAAATCAATAAAAACGAAATTGCGTATAGTTAAATTAAATCTACTAAAATGTACACACATAATTTCTACTTATTTAAATAAAAGGTTTCTGCACACCAAACGCTATGGCTTACACGTTTCCCATCGTGAATCTCTTTGGACAACATAATATTATTTATGGTGTCAAAGTTAAGTTTGTTTCTTAACTTAGTTTTAATTAAACTTAAATCATAAAACTTTCTTTCAGCAGCAGCTGAGCTGTGTGGTAACGACAATAACAAACCTTTAGTAATGTTTTAATTTTACAAGAAAAATGTATTAATATATCTTATTAATAACCTATCCATTTTGTATGTTTTGTTTAAAACAAGAACTAACAAAACCAACAAGCGAAATAGACAGAGATGCTTATACGTTTAAACACAAACATATTTTAAACTTTTCATCTGTCAATAAATGAAGTCCAGTGCGTTCAATTTAACACATGCATCGTTTACATTAGGCCATGAAAAAAAAAATTGCGCTTCATTTTGAGAATATGAAAATTAAAAGTCGAGATTTTTTATATTTCTTTTTCAAAAAAAAAAAAATGACCAGACGGAGAACAAAATAACCAAGCGTAAAAAAATGACCATGACCAACGTGGCAACAGTGCATACTGTAGCTTGGAGTGAAAAATTCCATAATAGATAGTTGTTAATAGGTCAGTAGTACAGACACTACGCAAATGAAGAAATGCCTGAGCGTGAATCGGAATGACGAATGACTGTATTCTGAACAATCAGGTGAATGATAGTAAAAGACCGGTAAATCAGAGATTCTCAAACGTGATAAACTGTAAAACATAAGTTTAGTTTTTGAACTGATAACCAACTTATGTTGCGCATACCAGATTCTTAGTTTACCTTAGGTCTAAATTGATATCGGCAGTCAAGTCTAAAAAACTTTTTGAACCATAGGAGAACACTATGTCGTCAGCGAAAGCAGTCATCTCACCCTTAAAAGGTAAATCAAAAAATAAGTTAATATACACGAGGAACAGCAAAGGACCAAGGACTGAGCCTTAAGGCACACCCATTTGGATAGACCTCAATTCACTTCTTGTTGCATTTATCTTGACACTTTGCGACCTATTGTCGAGATAAGATGCATGTAAGTGCAGAGCCCCTGAACCCTGCTTGCTCTAATTTGCTTAATAAAATAGTGTGGTTAACCATATCGAAGGCTTTAGTAATGTCAACGAATAAACCTGCTGTATTTTTTTCATCATCTAGGTTTATAAAAATCTTAGAGCAAAAGTTCAAGAGCGCATCTTCAGTTGATTTTTTTTCTTGAAACCCAAACTGGAACGAAGAAATAAAGCTATTTTTCACAAGTTTTTCAAAAACTTTTCGTATTGATGGAAGTAACGAAATGGGTTTATAATTACTCACATTATCTCTGGCCCATGTTTTAAATAAAGGGATGATATCCGCATATTGAAGTGCGTCAGGAAAGATAACGGAAAAGATACTGCTGTTAAAAATATGTACCAAGACATCTATTATAAACCAAGATATGTTTTTTAAAAGCAAATTCGACATGTTGTCATTACCACAGCTATTAGAGTTATTTAAACCATTTATACATTTATAAACTTCTATTGCAGTTATAGATTCAAAGTAAAAACTACTTCTTGATCGCATCTTTCACTATTAGTACAAGATAGACAAGAAGTGAGACCACCAATTGGTTCAATACATTTAGTAATGTTTACAAAATAACCCGCGCAGAAAAACATTCTAGTTTTCGACATGGCACTAGAGAGTTTTAAATCGATTCAAGGCCCTAGCATGGCTGAGTAATGGCCAAAACTAAGGCCTTGTCGATTATGAACCCTTTGGCCTCGTCAGAAGAACCACTCTAGGACCCGGACCAGCAAAACTAGATTTCTTCATATTTTAGCTAGAAACATTAAAAAAATGGTAATTTAGTATCGGTTGTGACCCGATAGTAAAATAACTCAGATCAAAAATAAAAACCTGAATAATAAAAATAAGGGCGCAAATTTTTATGAATTTAATACGATATTTAAGCAAATTTAGTATGATACTGGGCATTTTTGTAAAATACTCTTATTATCATATTATTTGATTAAGTATCGTGTACAGAAATGCGCTTAATCTAAACTACATCCCACCACAAAAACAACTGGATATGAACCACTTGAGATGAACCATCTGGAATTAAGTTAATACCTTTAAGACAGTAAATTATAATTTTTGATTAATTTAATGAAAAGTTCAAAAAGCCTTTGGCGGGGATGTCAAAATAGATATTCTTGGAAGTAAATACCTATATGACTATCTTGGCAGGATTTGCAAGAGCGTGAAATTTTTAACTTTTTTTTTTTGAATCCAAAACTGATCATTTATAATAAAAGTTAAAATTTGTATTTTTCGATTCATCGATTCAATTTATTTGGTTAAAATTTTGCATATGTATCAATAACGATAGTGTTTAGTCTGATAGGATGCAGAAAACGTCCAACAAGTTCTTACTAGCGAGAACCTCACGAGAGTATGAAACATTTTCCTCGTCTAAATTTTACTTACTGAAAACTTGCAAGGGCTTGACGTATATTTGACAAGTTTTCCTCGTGTAGATTTTCCCTAAAGAAAACTGACTAGTGCCATGTTGAAACTAGACAGAAACTGGGCATTTTTCCAGATTTAATTTTTCGGCTATCTCGCGCTCACTTTTATAAACAATTTCATCGATTCGAAGCTCAATAGGAATTTTTGAGGAGGAAGATTTGTTCAAAATTGAATTTACAACCTGCCATTCCTGCTTAGGATTGCCTTTAAACAAACGGAACTGATTTTTGTAAAATGAATCACGAAATAGAGGAATTTCTTTTTTTTAAATTATTACATAATTTAATATACCTGTCTTTCTTTAAGGTTTCTATTACGTGGATGTTTATTACATTTTATACGTAAATTATTCTTGCTTTTCACTTTTTTTAATAGGGGAACCGATATTCAAGGTTTTTATCTTTTGAATTTATTGTTGATTAATGAAGCATAACTACATCCTAAAACGTAGGCAGAAAGAGTTTCAAGAAAGCAATTATAAGATTTATGTACATCAAATTCATTGTAAGTTTGATCCCAAGACTCTAAAATAAGGAAGTTCTTAATAAGTTTAGTAAAATCAATACGAGTTTAATTGATGGCAGGAATTTTGTTCATATTTCTATATAATAAGACCAGTCATGGAATGGTGCGTAAATTTAAATTTTAAATGCAGAGATAGCATTTGCATATACCTCAGACATAAAACCGAAACAAAAACAAGCAAAACAAACAATAACAAATAAAATCAAACTGTTTTTGCAATCCTATATGAATGTTAAAAGCTGTAATTAAAGGTGGACACATTTTGTGGTAACTTACTAGTTGTATAGTGAACAAAAATTAAGGATTGCTGAATTAAATTTCATAAATGCGTACTTTTCTGTTCTTGAAATTAATATATTAATGCAAAGAAATTAGTTTCTTAGAACTGTGTCTTTCTGATATGTGAGATTCTTATAAACGGTCAAATATAAAGAGAACATTAAGAAAAACACCCGGTGTGTGGAGTGCGTTTTTTATAAGCGATTTTTTTTGTATATTGGTGTTTCTTATATCCGTAAGAAAAAAAGTCACGTAATTTCCTCCATGTATTTACAGTTGAAAAATTAATTCAGTAAATTTCCTTAACACATAAAAAGCAACAAAAAAAAATCGACCTGGAAAATAAAACTCACCCTGTACAATGTACATTCAATAAAATTCCTTAAACATAAAGCAACGCTACTTTAAAATATAATCCGTTTAATTTTATGCATAGTAAGGATTCCTTCAATGTTTATCGATACTTCAATTTTAAGCAACATAAATTTGATCTTTGTTTTCCTTACATTCATACATAACTGAATGTTTAATTATGAATGCATCAAGAATCATGTTCGGTTATTCAACAAAAAAAAAAAATACCTAATAAAACAGGTACTTTTAATTAAATGCAATATACCTACTCTTTGCTCCCTCTAAAGTACTGTGAGTAGTGTGTGTCCTTTCCAGAATGAAACATGTCGTGGTCTCGTGGATGTTTACCATTCAAATGAAAACCACTATGAATTTCAAATTCCTTTCTCTTACAAAAAGCCGCAAACGCAAACCAAACTGTGACCATTTAAAATGTCATCAACTTAGATAAATGTATTCAGCGGTTTAATTTCAATCTTAAAAAAAAAGAAGTAAACAATTTTCTTTTTAAAAACCTTAGTTTTATTATATGAGATGAAAGTGAAACTGGGATCGCACACGTACTATGTAAATATGTATGTATTGTATATAAATACAATACATACCTACGTAGGATTATTAAATTATTTATGTACCAATAAAGTCAAAAATTTGTTAAAGACTGTGTAAGTAGTTATACATTTTATACCCATTGTTTATAATAGTACGGGGCATTTATACTTTTGCTGGGAAATAAATCCGAGCTCAGATTTGACTTTCACATTCGAAAGAGTATTGCTACACGAGTCGAAAACCAACATTTCCCACAACTGTACCTAGTGTCATTTAGCCGCCATTTTGTTTCTAATGGTCGCTTGGGCTTCGGCACGTAAATAACTCACGCATTTTTCATCCTAGACGAAAAAGTTGTACTACAAACTTGTAGCAAATTTAATTATCTATAAAATATTTTTTCGCTAATCTTAATGGTAAAAGAGTTAAAGAGCTTTTTGTTCAAAAAAGAAGGTGTTGATTTTTTTATTTTCACCACATCTTTTTTTCTTGCCACTAAAAAAAAAATTGTTGCGACCAAAAAAGGTAGAAATTTCAATTATCTATATTTTCAACCTTAACCGTTTTTGAATTTGAATAACGGTTATCGCTCTGGAACCCATACAAAATCGAGAATTCCGTACACGGGATCATTTTATCAATACATGATTTTCGAATGATGACATTACTACAGCTGGGAAAAATGCGAGGCAAATTTAGCTTTCAGTACACGAAAGAGTATTGGTACACGAGTTGAAAACCACATTTTACACAACTGTCCTAGTGTCGTTTAGACGCCATTTTGTTTTTAATGGGCACTTCGGTTTTGGCGCGTGACTCACGTATTTTTCATCCTAGACAAAAAAGTTGTGCTACAAACTTGTTGAAAATTTAATTATCTATAAAATACATTAATCGAATTTTGTCGCTAATCTTAATGGGTTAACATAGGGAGCTTTTTTTCAAAATAGTAGGTCTTGTTTTTTTTTTATTTTCACCATCTTTTTTTTGCTACTAAAAAAAATTGTCGCTACAAAAGTGATAGAGATTTATATTATCTATATTTTTGTCCTAAAGAGTTTTTGAATAACGGTTATCACTCTGGAGCCCCTATAAACGTTAAAGGACTTTTTGTTCAAAAAAGGAGGTATTGTTTTTTTAATTTTCACAATATCTATTTTTTGCCACTAAAAAATTTTTCAATCATCTTAACTTATAAAAGTAAAAAATTAATTTAAAATAATAGCTACTTAACAAAATATTTTAGTTTAATCACCTATTTTTAATGTTAACCATTTTGTAGCAAACATTTTAACATCGCCGGAAAGTAGGGCTATTCTCTAAATTAAAATAATGTTAACAAAAACTGATGAAAATGTGAAGGCTTTTACTAAACTGATAAGACGTGGATAGAACCGATTTAATTCCTGAGAAAACTGTTTCAAAAAACGATGAAGAAAAAGCTCTATAACTTAAAAACCATAGGCGTTAGCCAAAAAATAACGTTTAAACCATTAAGATTAGGCGACAAAAACTTTCTTAATATATTTTATAGATAATTAAATTTGCTACAAGTTTGTGGTACATCTTTTTTTATTTACAATGAAAAATACGTGAGTTACGCGCCAAAACCCAAGTGACCATTAAACACAACATGGCGGCTAAACGACACTAGGTACAGTTGTGCAAAGTGTGGTTTTCAACTCGTGTACCAATATTCTTTGGTATATTGAAAGCTAAATTTGCCTCGCATTTTTCCCAGCTGTAGTAATGTCATCGTTCGAAAATCTCGTATTCATAAAATTATGCCGTATACGGAATTCTCGATTTTATAGGGACAAGTTTGCTGTACAACTTTTTCGTCTAGGATGAAAAATGCGTGAGTTACGTACCAAAGCTCAAGCGACTATTAAAAACAAAATGGATGGTTGCTAAATGACAATAGGCACAGTGGTGAAAAATGTGGTTTCCAATACTCTTTCGAATGTGAAAGTCAAATCTGACCTCGGATTTATTTCCCAGAGCACCATATAACGAATTCTTAAATCCCCGTACTATAAGTGCAATGAAAGTTGCGATTTCATAATGCCAGGCAGTAGCAGATCTAGGATTTGGCTGTGGGGGGTGGGGCTTTGGGAGATACAGTTTGAGACATTGTGCAAGTCGTACTGTATATTTTTTTGAAAAATGCATTTCAATGGTCTTAGAGCGGCGGTATCGCTCTCATTCTGATTAAACAAATAGAAGCAATATTGAAATATCCATTTTTATCGCAAATATATAATACTCGTTGAAAAGATTTTAAACGACGAATAAACAACACAAATACGACTTTAATTCGAATCAATACTAGATTCGGAATAATGATAAAATACGAACGGTCATATGCGATTTTATGATGTTGTAAGTTTCTCAAGAAGTGAAGTCATATACGACTTTATGACTGTCTATACATACGTCTGTGGTCGAATACGAATCATAAATACGAGTTTCAAAATATGGGTGATTAAGTAATTTAATTTGTTTGTCCTCAAATTATTTTATAATTTATAACAAATAATAAGACTTGAATTAAGGTATAAGTTTTTTTGTGAAAAATATGAAAACGTATTTTGACATTTCCACTTTTCCATTTACAATAGCCGTATTATTTGTGAATTTATACCAGCTTCTATCCCCGGTTTAAAATGTTTTCAATGTGAAGTACATACCATTTAACATTTGAAATATTTTTAAGCAGATATAGTATATAAAGGCTCAGCTGAATTTATAGACTTATAGGGGCGTATTCATAGTCGTTTTAGAGCAGTGTCTAAGTAAAATATAGCTTTAGTTGAATTTTTGGACGTTTATTCTTTTTTTTTCAGTTTATCATTTCAAAATATTTTAAGCTATTTGTGTAGTATACCAAGTTAATTATGTTATAAAAATATATAACCAAAAATGTGTAAATGTGGTCTGTATTCATTGAGCCAAAATTGTCTTAAACTGTAGATTAGTAAAACCTGGGTCTATCTGCGACTATGAATATGCCCCATTATATTTAATTATTACATACCTACCTTCAATTTTCAGCCCTATGTATGATTTTCTTAGTGCACAGAGAAAACTCAGATTTTGATTTGTTTGTTCCCAAAATCTCCTATGGTTTTAGCCCCAATTGCGTTTTTTTACGCAAAATTAGTTAAGTTCTTATGACAAATTGTTTTTTCTTTTGGCTTGTTAATTGTTAAGCCCCCACCCTGTTTCTCAGTTATCTTTTTAAGCTTTAGCCCCAACTTGGACTTGACAGTCCTTAAGTCAAGCCACAAAACTTTCTAAAATAATTTAAGTTTTAAGGGAATTATTTCTCGACCCCATAGGTAGCCGGTTAATCAGGAATCGGTTGTTATATTTTCTTTTTAAAGCCTAGTAGGTACTCACCTCTTTGTGAAACGAAAAATAAATGTGGTTCAAAAGACACGTGAATAATCATTATGAAACCTTAATTATTTCTCCACGTGATTTCTCAGTCCACAGACCACAGTTTGCAAATTTTTAATGCTCATTTGAATGAAAAAAAAAATAATTTGATTTGTTTGATGGCCATTTTTACAGAATTCTGAAAAAAATGCTTGGAAAGACTGTTTTAGTCCTATTGATTGTTATTTTGGTTTTCCGTTAGCACTTGTTTTACCTCCTCGTGGTGGTCCCCGGCAACTATTTGTGTATCCCAATATACAAAAATTACAAGTGCGAAAAGGCCTAGCTTTCTAGGATATAATATATATGTTAAATTTTAAATAAAAGATAAACTTTAATAAGTTCACTATAATTTATTTTAAATTTTTAATAATTTTCACAACTTTATTTAATTTATAATAATAATAATATTTAGCGACGCGTTTCGGAGTGTGTCTCCATCATCGGAGACACACTCTGAAACTAAATATTATTATTGTTATAAATTTAATAAAGTTGTGAAAATTATTAAAAATTTTAAATAATAAATTTAATAAATTATAGTGAACTAATTAAAGTTTATCTTTTATTTAAAATTTAACATATATATTAAATACACAACTTGGAGACAAGCACCCACCATAATATTTCTAGGATAGGTAACGGAGGTTAGCATTCTCCGTAACTGAAATCAACCCGCTACCGAAACCAACACTACGCCTCGGATAATTAATGATAACTCGTTGACGACTTTTGGGATCGGGAAACTATTGATTGCCCAGAACTGGTCTGGGCCAGTGGCGCAACAATCAGTCACTATTAAGTGCTTGTTTTACCACCTCGTGGTGGTCCCCGGGCAACTATTTGTGTATCCCAATATACAAAAATTACAAGTGCGAAAAGGCCTAGCTTTCTAGGATAGGATACAGAGGTTAACATTCTCCGTAACTGAAATAAACCCGCTACCGAAACCAACACTACGCCGCGGATAATTAATGATAACTCGTTGACGACTTTTGGCTATTGTACCCGGACTAGAGTACGTCGCGTCACCATCATACAGTGTTACGCCCCAACTTTGCTCTCTTCTGACGAGGAGAAGGAGGCCTTTTATAACCGGCTGAGAGCTGCTTATGAAAGCGTTTCATGAGGTGATATAATTATGGTGATGGGAGACTTAAATGCCAAGGTTGGCAATGACAACACTGGGCTAAGGCATGTCATGGGAAAACATGGTGTTGGTAACCGAAACGACAATGGCGAACGATTTGTCGATTTCTGCAACGCCAACGGCCTTGTTATTGAGGGACCATGTTCAAGCATAAGAGGTGCCACAAAGTCAGTTGGGTGTCGACTGACAGACAAGCAACTTCCAACCAAATTGACCACTTCGCGATCAGTCGGCGTTTTAGAAGCAGTCTCCAGGACGTCCGAGCATAAGAGGTGCCACAAAGTCAGTTGGGTATCGACTGACAGACAAGCAACTTCCAAACAAATTGAACACTTCGCGATCAGTCGGCGTTTTAGAAGCAGTCTCCAGGACGTCCGTAACAGAAAAGGTGCTGACATGGGAATGGCCCAGGACCATCATCTGATGGTTGCTACCGTAAGATTGCGTACAGATGCAGTTCGGAGATCCCAAGGAAACACTCGAATGCCCAAGTTTAATACAGATAGACTAAAGGATCCCGCAACGCGCCAACAACTAGGGAACCACCTTTCACAAAGATTGAACGCAATCAGCAGCACGGAAACCACATCCACCGAAAATAATTGGTGTGAAAAATGTGTTCATATCCGGTGCTGAAAGTATAGTCGGCCGGGCGCAAGGAAGAAATAATAGTGCTTGGCTTTCCGATGAAACTTGGGCAAGGATCGAAGAAAGGAAACACCTTAAAGCTCGCATCGCAGCTACCCCAGCAGCAGGGAGAAACGAGCTTGAGTCTACGTACCGCATGAAGATGAGGGAAGTTCACCGTAGTGTGCGACGTGATAAGCGTAACTACATCAATGCATTGGCTACAGAAGCAGAAGAAGCCGCTAGTAGGTGTGACAGAAGGACCGTCTACAGAATTACCAAAGAGCTCACTGGTGTCCAGAGCTCTAAACAACACCTGGTTTAAGACACAAACGGATCCCTGCTAATTACGGATCAGGATCAGCTCATAAGGTGGAGGGAACACTTTTCTGCGGTTTTAAGCCGCGTTTTCGCCAGTGAAGTGAACCCTATTCCCACTGAGCCACCCGAAGTAACAATTTCCCGAATACGCACCGTACCCCCAAGGTAAAGAAAAAAATTATCACCGCCATCAAAGCACTGAAGAACAACAAAGTGGTTGGACTTGACGGAATACCTGCAGAGCTCTTAGGAACAGCCCCAACAACATCGAACGAGCTACTGCAGCCACTTATTAAGAGAGCTTGGGAAACAAAGAGCTTTCCTGAGGAGTGGAAAAAAGGTATGATTGTCAAGCTCACAAAGAAAGGAGATCTCACACAGTGCGAAAACTGGAGAGGAATATGCGTTCTGCCTGCAGTAGCCAAGATAATAGCAAGGATAGTATTGGACCGAATTAAAGACCACCTCGAAGACACACTCGACGCCAAACAAGCGGGTTTCCGCACTGGATCTTCCTGTGTGCATCACATCAACACCTTGCGGCTTATCATCGAACAGTGCGTTGAATATCGATCACCACTTCACCTGCTGTTCATCGACTTTGAAATGGCGTTCGACAGTGTCAATATGGAATTTATTTGACTTGCTTTGCGCAGGAGGGGCATCCCAGATAAATTGATTGCTATTATCAAGGCTACATATAATGGACCCAATTGTCACGTTTTGCACAAAGGTAGGCTGTCAGAGGAGTTGAATTCCAAAGTGGAGTTAGGCAAGGCTGTATACTGTCACCAATACTGTTCCTGTTGGTGATAAGTGACGTACTGCACGCAGCTTTGTCAAATGGAAATAGAGGTGTGGACTCTGCAATCACACCTCAAACATCTGGACTACATGGACGACGTATGCTTACTCTCTCATAGGATCATGGATTTCCATACGCTTCGAAAAGGCGATCAGTGCATTGCATCTCAAGCAATGCAGTGGAACCTGCTCACACATGAGGGAAGACAAGTGAGCCGGCCTAGAAGTACATGGCGAAGAACGGTCGAACAGGAATCGGCACGACTGGGGAAAAGTTGGAGAGAGCTGAAATATATTTCAAGAAATCGTACACGATGGCGCGTAGGTGTAGTGGAGGCCCTATATCCCGTAAGGCAAACATCACGGACGTAATAGGTCCGAGGACCTAAGTAAGTAAGTAAGTAAGAGGATCATGAATGTAATTGAGTTTTTCTAGTGTCGTTTTCTTTTGGTTTCACATAAGTTTGACTCGTTCTAAAATCCAATGGAACAGTGCAAGTTGCAAGTTCAATTCTTGGGTTTAGTATCTGTATATGAACATAGGTGAATCGCTAAACTAAAATTATTTGCTACCACACAAAACGTGAAACGTAAAGTACGACTGTATAAAATCCGAACTTCTAATAATAATATTTTTTGTTAAATTTTATCTTGATTTGTTTATAAAACTTTATAAAATGCTATGATTTGAACTTTGAACTTTATAAAATGCTTTGATTTTAGATGCAAATTAAATTAAAATGGAAACTTAAAAAAAACATGAAGTAAATTGCAGTTTGTTGTGACTTTTAAAAGTATTAGTGCGGGTCTTGAGATGATTCTGATTTCAAACCAAGAATCGAATTTCTCTTTTCAGAATCGTCAGAAGCGTATTTCTGTGCCAATGGAATGGTTTCAGAAGGCTTCCGGAAGCTTCCGGACGTCCAAAGGCCAAATTTGGTTGCATGTATAGTATTAAGCAGGTATTTGTTTCGATCATTACTTAGCCCAAGGGGTTAGAACTTCACTCAAACTGTAGACTTCAATGAGATAGATCAAAAAATAAGGTTTAACCTAATTTAAAAACATATCACCTTGACAATCCTATTTGGAACACACTGTTTTTCGACAAATCAAAGATAAGAAAAAAGGCTGGGTCAGGAGCGAACGCAGGAAAAAGTTTCGGGGGGGGGGGGGGTTGAACCCCAAACCCCCCCTGCTGGGTGTGACCCACACTGGGAACTTCCGATTAGTGACCTTGTTATTTTGTTATAAGAAAATCGCGAATCCAAAGTCTTCGAATACCTTTTAGGTGTTGAAGTTCAACATGCAATCAAATGATAAGGCAAATTGGGCCATTTGACCTCGAGGCACTGGGGTCTAAAACAGAATTTTTAATAGAATTTTTTTAACAATTGTTAGTAGGTTTTCTGATTAAAAAAAAAACTGTCCATTAATTTTTGTTAAAATTCTTACAACCATATTATTGACTTGATTCAAAACTAGTTTTACGGCAAAACTAGTTCAATAGAAGTTTCAAGTCGCAAGTTTTGGATAAATCAGTATTATTAACTAAAGTTTTGGTATTTTAAACTCAAAATATTGAAACTGGGATATCAACACTTTCATAAATAACCAATATGTATAAAACTTGCAACTTGAAATCTCCATAAAACTAGTTTTGCTTTTAAACTAATTTTGAAAAACTCAAAAATATGGTTGTTATAAATTGTTCATCACGTCATTATGTGTAAAAATAAGACTAAGCCTGGAGCACAATTCTCTCGTTTGTTGTGTTGTGCATATGCGCCACACAGCAACACAACACACTATAGGTTATATAAAATACATTTATGTATGTAATGTATATTGTACCGATAGTGATGACCACACACGACTCCACAACACAACACATGAGACCGGGGCCTATTTCACCAACTACAAATTACAAGCAAAATTTTGTGATTCGTAGTTTACAAACACAAATTTGTAGGAAGGCATTCGATTTCACCAAGTACAAATAACTGTTTCACATATATGTGAAAAGAATTACAAAGAGCTTTTGAAAACAACAATTTTCCCAAACTACTGTTTCACCATGTGAAAAAAGGTATTTTATTCCGTCAAAAATATACAATTAAAAATTATATTTGGGCTTGGAGGTACTGTGCAATAATATACTCCAAAATTAAGCCCGCGGTTCTTACTTCCGTGGGTTTTATTGCAATGCAACGGTTTTACATTCAGGCCATCATCGTTCAGCAACTTCGAACAGGGAATCAACGATCGCTGTACAAACCCGATCAAAGCACACCTGCACCCTGTGGCCTTGGAGATACCATGCATGTCGGCAAATCCATGATACTGCCCCTTATTGCCAATCCAGTGCAAGGCAGTGAGTAGTGCCTGCTTTGGGGACAATGCAACGTTTTTTTTCAGTTTTGTGACTAAAATGTCCTCCAACTAGAGATATTATATTTCTTCTGCATTGACTGATATAATAAAAATACGCTGAGATATTGATATTTATACGAGGACGATACCCTCTTCTTCTTCGATTTAGAATTGTATTATAATCATCATCACTGCTACTACTATGTTCCCCTGCCGCGACGGACGTATGGCCATTCCACTTAAAATGACCGAAAACAAATTTGTAACAAAAGTTACATAGGTCTTGAGCCATGTAGAAAATTGTCACAAATAAACGGAAATTTGCTAAAACGGAAACCCACAAAAAACTTGAAAGCTCACAAATTTGTTACTTGTACCTACCTAAACAACAACTTTTGGTGAAACAGAAAATGGAATTTTCACAAAATTTCACTTTTAGATCACAGGTACAATTTTGTTAACACAAAAAAGTGGTGAAATAAAATGTATCGAGTTTTTCATAAATTTTGTGAAAAATGACTTGTATTTACAATTTTGTAGGTTGGTGAAATAGGAAGTATGAGAGTAAATTGACGGCAGCTGTAATGAAGATGCTTCGCATGACAGCAGGAGTGACAAAGTGTGATCGAATAAGAAGCAAAAGAATCCGAGGAAGCCTACACGTCAAAAATACCATCTTGGACAAAATACAGCATGACCAACTTAGCTGGTACTGTCATGTTCAAAGAAGATGAAGAAGGTGAAATAGGCCTCAGATGTGGTTCCGGGCTCCGGCTTTAGTCTGCAGTCGATAGAATAATTTCGAGATATTTGAGACAAATGATGTTTTACAACTTTTTTTTTATCGCTGGCAGTAGTAAGAAAATTGTAAATATATTGAATTGTAAAAAGAGTCACGAACCTACGTTTACGTTTACACACGCACAGGTATTTCTATAAAAGCGATGGATTTGCACCTTAGGGATCTCAAAACCAGAGTATATCTAATAATGAGTAGGGACACTCTTCACGTTTTTCTTATCAGTACATTTTTTTAAGTACACAGACACGATAGATGGTAATAAGAAGTGTGGTGGTGAAAGAGAAATAGAAGAGAAAGACTCTGGTTAAAGAATCTGACATAGGGTGTTCCGGAAAATAAAGGCATATGCAATGCATGTTAATTTTTAATACATTTTTATTAAATAAATGAGAAAAAATAAGTCATAAAATAAAAATTACATGTGCGTAACGCTATTCAATTTCAATTTTGTCTACGAAAAAAAAAATAAACTGTATCAATTTATTATTAATAATGACTTAGATTTTTGGTTTTACCTTCTGAATTATCATTTAAATTTTCCAAAATATTTATGTTAGGTGTAGCCGAAAATTTCAGGCGAACTCCGGACTTGGAGTACATGTCTTTTGAAAAATGATTTTCGCACAACCTCGAATCCTTTCAAATTGGCTTGTCTGAAAGATGAATTTTTTGAATAGCACAAACCCAATTTTTCTTCCTGATAAAGGGAAAAGTTCTAGATATCATTTCAAATCACACTTTTATCAACTGCAAAACCGGTTCGATTGAAATATACACTAAACGCCGCTATACATTTAAAATATTATGTATGTGTTGAGAGGAAAATATTTTTACTTTGGCCAAACATCTACCTGCGTCGATATCTCCTCTCAATTTCACATGCAATCATCCTATGTATTGGTACCTACCTGTTCGGAGAGACGCCAATAATCGTCCCGTTCCTGGGTTGACCACGCATCTACAAAAATATTTGTCTAATAACCTATACAAAAACAAAGGATCACTCTAAGTTAGGGGCAAGTTATAGCTATCATTGAAAATCATCATTGAAAATATTAATTGTCAATTTTGAGACGTTTTAAAGAAAAAATAAATGATGCCAAAGTAAATCTAATTGACTTAGTAAATATTTCTAGGTTTAAATAAATTCAATTTGGCACAACTTTTCTCATAAAATGATTTTAATTTTTCAATGATGAAATACTTACCAATGATCATTGAAAATATTAAAAGTTACGTTAGGGGAAGGTATGGGTCAAAATGAATTTTTTCGTAAGCTGTATATCTGCATTAAAATATTCAATGATTAAACTTTCGAATGGTCTCAAAATCAACAACTAACATTTTCAATTATAGTTTCCAATGATAGCAATAACTGGACCCTTAAATGCAATATTGAAACTTCAACTTTTTTTAATTTTAATGGGTTGGGTCGACTGTAAGTGGCAAAATACTGTATTCAAAATACTGTATGCCAAAATACTGTATGTCAAAATTCTGTTTGTGTAAAATGCTGTATGAGCAAAATACTGTATGTCAAAATTCTGTATCGCGAAATTCTGGTTGGTCAAAATACTGTATTTCAAAATTCTGTACATCAAAATTCTGTAAAAATGCTGTAAATGCTGCGCACTTTTTTACATTATCAAAACGATATTCCTTTTACAACATTTTTACAGAACTTTGAAATACAGATTATTTATTAGAGGTTTTATACTCACGTCATAACTTTCTTATTATCACCTGAAACAATAAAATATCGAAATTTATTTGACTGTCAGTAAACACAACACAGTTGTATTCAAAACTAGTATTATATTATGTGTTTTTTTTTTTTTTTAAGAAAAAAAAAACAGTATTGAAAATACAGTATTTTGCCGTACAGCATTTTACAAAAAAAGAATTTTTCAAGTCAGTATTTTGTTCATACAGTACTTTGACATACAGAATTTTGTATTTACAGTACATATAATGACTTACAGAATTATGGTCTTACAGTATTTTGACCACACAGAATTTTGTCATACAGAATTTTGAAAAACAGTATTATGACCCGCTGCCAATTTTAACTCCATGATTTTCGGGTTGAATAGAAAAAAAAAATACTTATAATTATATCCAATTGAGAGAATTAATTAGATTAGTTAAAATGCTAAACAAAATTTCTTTTTTGTTAATGAAACTGATTTAAACAATTTAACAAAACTACATTAATCTTTGTTCGTATATATATCACATACATTCTTCAAGAAAAAAATGTCGTATTGCAACGAGAAAATCTACAATAAAATATATTTTGCTAACCTTTCACTATTTTGCGGTATTTTAAAATACTTTGCTGCAGAGCCATCTTTTTCCGTTCTTCTTCTTATACTTCCGCATACTAAACTAAACTAAAAAACAATGTTTATCCATTTTTATTTTTCACATTTAATTCACTCAATGGTTTTTGCACATGTGATAAGAATTCAAACCAGACCGCCTTTAAAAATACATTATGAAAAAATTAAAAAAAAAAAATACCAACTACTCTTAGTGTGACCAACTGCTTTAAAAACAATCACCTAAAAAGTAAAAACACTTTTGTTAATACTTAACCAAAAATGGTTTTGTTCGATTTTTTTGAGAATGCAAAATAAATTTCAAGTGATAATTTTAATATTCAAGAATGAAATATAAATTTTTAATTCGTTAATAAGGCCTAATTTACAAAATAAAAATCCAATCAGAAGAAATGAAACCTGTGTTACGAAAAGAAGAACCTGGTCACATGAAGAAAGAGAACGGCACAGAAAAAAAAATACACATCCAAGCAATCAACCTGGACCGCCATTGAAGAACCATTATGAAAAAATGATGCATTTATATATCTTACGAATGAGTTTACATGCGTAGTGCTTGGTAAACATACTGGGGCATATTCATAGTCGCAGGTAGACCCAGGTTTAACTAAACTACAATTTAAGACAATTTTGGCTCAATGAATACAGACCGATTTTAATTACAAATTGTTGGTTTTATATTTTTATAAGATAATTAACTTGGTATATATAATAGCTTCAAATATTTTGAAATGATAACCTTAAAAAAATAGAATCAACATCCGAAAATTCAACCAAAGCTATGTTTAACTAAGACCCAGGTCTAAAATGACTATGAATACGCCCCATTGTGTATCTTTCTTACATTTGTGATTTGTCGTAAGGATTTAAATTAATAGTTTGGAACTTCTCACACCTATTGTTTGTTTTGTTTTAGTTTTTATTTGTGATAGTTGAAATTGGATATGTGTAGAGAGTGTCCCTACTCATTACTAGTTACCTATAATCTGCTCAAAACATACATAAAGTTAAAATTTTCGATTGGACAAATCAGACCAACAAAATACGTGAGAGCCAGCTGAGCGCTTAGTTTTCTGTTTCGCTAAAATTTTAAATTTGAATCCCAAAATTAACAAAAAAAATTAAAAAGCATTTTTTTTGCATATTATACATATGTACCTACATACATATATGAAAATACTGTTTGTTCTTCATAATATTTATATATGTAATATAATTATAATTTTAGATATGCAAAGTGTATAATTGCTGCTGTCTGGCTGATAGCACTAATGACTGCATTTCCCATTCCAATAGTATCAAAACTAGCCCAACCTGATATGTGGCATGTTCAATGTGACCGGTATGTGCACATTCCAAATTGTTGTTTTCTTATTTGCAATACATTTTCATTTTAGATACATTTGTCATGAAGATTGGTCATCGAGTAATCAGAATTTTTATTACACAATAGCACTGTTAACGCTGCAATTTGTCATACCTTTAAGTGTGCTAATTTTCACTTACATAAGAATAGCAATAGCTGTTTGGGGTAAACGGCCGCCCGGAGAAGCCGAAAATTCAAGAGATCAAAGAATGGCTAGATCAAAGAGAAAGGTAAGATAACTTTTATTTTGAAAACATACATTTTTTGGAAAAGCCCGAAAAAAGCTTAATAGTCCTCAAAACTTTTAAGTTTTTTGAGCGCCAATAATGGACACTTATTGACTTTTATCGTTTAGTGAATAGGTTAACGACCCTTCGACCTCGCGTGCGTCGGTCGAAATGTAACTAACTACATAAGTATCTTGAAACATAATTAATTATTTTTAAAAAGTGACATTGCACCATATAATTTTAAACACAATGGAGGGTATTAGACATTTTTAAGCTGTGTTTAAGTAAAACCTAGTAGTGGGCCGCAAAGCACCCATATAAACACATTGTGCACTTTGTTTTTTTTTTTGCTTTTTATTTTAGGATTTTTTTTAATATATTTTCTTTTAATTAAAAATATTTTTGAATTTAAAAATTTTACTTAACAGTTTTTTTTATGTAGGTATTTTCAAAATATTATTTTATTTTACACTACTAACAAATTGGTATACCTACCAAAAGTACCTAAGTTATAAAACTCTGGAGTATTCTCCCTCGCCTATTCAAAGATCCGTGCATTGCAAATGGCTCTTTTTGCATTTACAGCCATGCTGGCATCCCTTCTTGCAACCACTTGTAATCCACTCCGGAACATAAAAGCCATCACTCAGTTCACTCCAACCCCAACTTGTAGCCTTGTAGGTAGTAAAGTTCTTGGAACCAGTGAGTGCCTGCCCCCATATAAAGCAGCCTTCATATATGGCTCACTTAACGTGTTGCTTGAGTGCATCTAATGTTGGTGGAATCCTTTGCACTGAGCCTGTTCTTTGAAAAAAGCTTCTTGCTCGTACTTGTCCGATCATAATAGTAATATGATGAATCTTTCTATTGCGTGCATTGTTTTCTCAGGAATAATTTTCGGGGTGCAGCTCTAATTCTGTATGGCTTCTGTTAACAGGGGCGTATCAAAGGGCACGGTAGTGCCCAGCCAAGTTCTGGCACTACACCCTTTTTACATGATCAAAAATCTCAAAAACCGTAACTGACTCACTGACTCACTATGAGTAATTATGGTGCACTTCCGACATCGTAGAGTCTTGTAATTTTGCACAACAGTAGGCCTTGTGGTGTTTACAAAGAAAAAAATTAAAATTTAAAGATTTAAAAATTAAAGATTTTCCATTCAGGGGGCGTGGTACCCGCCCATTTTCATAGAATTGATATAAATTACTTGGAGCATTTCTGATTGTCGTAGATTGATGAAATTTAGTACAGTGGTAGGGCTTAAACTGCTAGCAAAGGAAAAATTTTAAAATTTTAGATTTTTCATTCAGGGGGCGTGGTAGCCGCTCATTTTTATAGAATTTATATACATTATTTGGAGCACTTCTGGCTGGCGTGGGATGATGAAATTTGATACAGCGGTAGGGCTTAAAGTGCAGGCAAAGGTAAAATTTTAAAATTTGAGATTTGACATTCAGGGGACGTGGCATCCACCCATTTCAAAAAGAATTGATATTAATTATGAGGAGCACTTCTGGTTGTCGTAGAATGATGAAATTTGGTAGAGCGGTAGAACTTGAACTGCAAACAAAGGCTAAACTTGAAAATTTGATATTTAACATTCAGGCTGCGTGGCATCCACCCATTTTCTCAGAATTGTTATTAATTATATGGATCACTTCGGATTGTTGCAGACTAATAAAATTTGGTAGACTGGTGCATTATTTGGTCAATGAAAAGGAAATATTGAAAAATTTAAAATTATCCATTCAGGGGCGTGGCACCCGCCCACATTCTCAGAATTGATATCAACTATGTAGAGAGCTTCTGATAGTCGTAAAGTAGGGTTACCATTCGTCCCCCTTTTTCATCTCATCATGAAATTTGTCCCCCAACACAGAAAATGATAGAGGGAACGCCTCCCCCTTTCTTACACATTCTCAATTTTTCAACTTTTTCATTCAAAAACTACTTTCTTTTTCATATTTACTTTTTTAATTGTTTTCCTTAGCAAATCTGTGGATACTTCCATCATAACTTTGAAAGTTTTTACAACTGAATACATGTCTTATGTTTAACACCTGGCGAAAAGACAGAAATAGTTTACTTGTCGAATCAGTTGAAACAGAATTGATTGTTAAACATAACTATAAATTGAGTTGCAATGATTTTTACAAATTTATATATGAAAATGCCAGTTTGTTGCAAAAAATCAAATCAGGCGATAAATATAATTTTTGAAGGATTTGAACTTATCCTTACATTTATCTCACCGAATGTGTATACGAAAACATGAATATCTCAGCTTATGTTCCTTTTATTAATCATTTATTTTTTTTTTTTTTTTTAATTAAGTTGGTACATAATGTATGTAGTTATGTGGGAGGGGTCCGCGGACAAAAGACAGTTTTGTTCAGTAAAACTGATTTAAAAGTTTTATTTTAAATACTTAAATGAAATAAAAGTACAAATTATAGTTAATTCAGAAATATTAAATTTAAGTTAAACTTCAAACAAGATTAGCAAATAATAATAAAAAAGAAAACGTCGATGCGTCGCGATGATGTCGTAACCGTTGCGTGTTTGTAATGGTTTTTTCTTTCTGATAGTGTGTGATTTTGTCTAGCTATGGTTTATTTTGACTATCGAATGATTTATCAACGGTACCAAGTATTTAAAAAAGATGATGGGATGATATGGTATTGGTACATCATTTTGCGGTGCACGGACTAGGGGAATTGACAGTAGGCACATCCTACATGTATATAATGAACCATTGGTAAAAAGAATAATTATTATTATAAAAAATCAAGTTGGTTTTGTATTTATTTCTTAAATTAAAAGTAGAGGATTTTAAAATGTTGTCCCCCATGAAACCCAGCTGTCCCGCTAAATAAAACTCAAAATCCCCCTTTTGTCATTTTCTGAAATGGTAACCCTATCGTAGAGTGATTAGGTTTGGTAGAGCGATAGGACTTGACATGGAAGCAAAGGGAAAATTAAAACTTTGAGATTTTACATTCAGTGGGCATGGCAACGGCAACCACCCATTTTCACAGAATTAATATTTAATATATTGAGAGCACTTCCGATTTGTGCAGGATTATGAAATTTGGTAAAGTGGTTAGTTTTCAGGTGCTTACAAAAAAAAAGTTGAAAAAATAAACTTCTTCATGCAGGGGTGTTTCATCCACCCACTTTTTCCTAATAAAAAGAATCTTTGCAAAAAGTAGTGAAATCACACCAAAATCATTAATGTTAAAAGAGGAGCCAAGTTCTTCTATATACAAAAACCTTTGCGTTACAAGTCAGCCGTAAAAAGTTATGAGATCTAAAAGTACGCCAAGTTCTAAGTTTATTAATGTAAAATATCAAATATTTTAAGTAGAGTAATATTGAAGAACGTCAAAATAATCAGAGAAATCTGTTATTTAATGGTTACTGACTTAAATTGAGTTAGGCAAGTTTTTTTTCATTACCTAATTACTCAGTTTTAAAATGAAAACTTGACTATTAAACCAACTCAATTTAAGTCAGTAATCATTAAATAACAGATTTCTCTGATAATTTTGAGGTTCTTTAATATAACTCTACTTTAAATATTTGATATTTAACATTAATAAACTTAGAACTTGCCGTACTTTTAGATCTCATTACTTTTTACGGCTGACTTGTTACTCAAAGGTTTTTGTATATAGAAGAACTTGGCTCTACTCTTAACATAAATGTTTTTGGTGTGATACAGATTTACTTCTTGGGGGAGGGGGGGAGGGTTGTGACGTCCAAAAAAAAAAAAAATTACACAAACTTATATTTATAAAAAGTCATAAGTGCCTTGTATTTTTTTTATATATATTTTACTGAGGGTTTATAAAAGAAACGGGAAAAGTCTTAATTAACTATAATAATGTTGAGTGAAACTTCATGTGTACGGGCGTGTTTTAAAAGTGCTAAAATATATTTGATTATTACCATGTTTCTGTGGCCCAATTAGTAATATGGAATGGTAATTATGGAAGTTTCAATTATTGCATCAGTTCTTGATGAAACAATCAAAAAATAAAAACAATTGTACAAAAAGAATTAAAATACAAAATGATTTAAATAAATTAAAATTGAGTAATAGCGGTGATAAACTGTTATAGAGTGAACAAGTGAAATGAGTGGCCGGTGCAAGGAGTGTGATGGATCCTTGAAAGGGGGGATTTATATACCATGCAACGGAATCTGTGGCGCTTTTTTTCATTTTAAGTGTGATTAGTGAGAAACCTGGGGTTCTTTTTAGGTATATATAAACTTTTTATGTAAATATAAAAATAATGTTTGAGAGAGTTGAACAGTTGGCAAATGCCATACAAGAAAACAAACAATAATTGGATAACCAAAATTGTAACATCGAGAAAATATTATATAATGCAAACAAGTTAAACGAAGAAAAAGAAATAAAATTGAGTGAAGTTAAAAAGTCTTGTAGTTGTGAAAATCATAGTAATAGTATTGAAAAAATAAGTGAAGAAAAAGAGATTGAGTGAAGTAAGAAAAGTATGTAACAGTGAAACAAAAGTAACTTATGCTGATTCTGTAAGAAGAAAGCAACATTATGTTATTAAACCAAAAAAAGCTCAAGAGAACAAAAAAAAAAAAAACAAAAGATCTTAAAGAAAAAATTGACTTTGGCTTTGATGATGACAGTTCGCGAAAAATAACAGAAAAGGAGGTGAAAGAGAAATTAGGAAGTGAATATGAAGTTTCGTTTCTAAACCCGCAAAACTAATGTGTGAAGGTATGTGATATAAATGAAAAGTGGAGCGAAGAAGAACTATTGTCAGCCATTAAAAAACTTTATCTTAAACATAACCGGTCAACGACGCGTTCTGACCGCACCGCCAGACCGCGTCCTGTGTGTCCCGGGCTTAATAAGCTGAATTTGAGAATTTGTCTCAATTGTCTGAATGTTAGACCGCTTTCACACAAGAAACTGAGTTGCCAGCAATTTTTAGTTTGTAGGCGAGAAGGGCGTAAGGGTAAGAAAAAAAATCTCCCCTCTCAACCTTCTCGCCTACAAACTAGGTAGTATCTGGAAACTCAGTTTCTCTGTGTGAAAGGGGTCTTACATTTTTTGTTTCGGGGGGTTTCAGCACCAGCTAGCAATCTCCAGTTGCCTGAACAAAAAATCCCAGTTAATCTGTGAAAATACTGAGGACAAAAATTTTTGGATTCGCTTGATCATTTGTTTTGAATTTTATTTAGAATTTTTGTATTACTATCAAAGTTTTTATTTGAATTAGTTCTTATTTTAGTTCAGGAGGCGACCGTAGGTTTACCTATCTCATCGCGCTTTAGTCTTAACATTAACAAAACCGATGGACGGACAAGGTTTTTCAGGTGCCAATGGGGAGAAAACGCACTTTTTCGGTTGCATTTTTGGCTTAGGATACCTAAACCATGATGGATTTTTATAAATAGGGTATCAAATGAAAGCTTAGACTACCCTCTTAACAAAACCAGACTTTTGTTGGTTGTTGTGGCGAGTCCGACCACTTTTGTAAAAACAGCTGTTTTCTGTATCCATTGCGTTTAAGAGGTGGACAACTATGCAAAACTATTTCATATAGCCTAGAAAAACGCTTTTACCACTTAAATGCATTTTAAATGCAAAGGTTAAAAAAAAGCTCTTTTTACAAAAGTGGTCGGACTCGCCGCAACAACCAACAAAAGTCTGTCCGACCACTGGTTTTGTAACCCCATTTTGTATACCCCATTTATAAAAATCCATCATGGTTTAGGTATCCTAGCCCCAAAAATGCAACCGAAAAAGTGCGTTTTCTACCCATTGGCACCTGAAAAACCTTGTCCGACCAGCGCAGCGGTTTTGTTAGTGCTGAGACACAAATAATTATATACAGATGTCTCAGGCCCATAGAAAAAAGTGTCATATGAAACTGAAAATCTTATTTTCAACGAGCTTTATTTAAAGATGTTTTCAACGAATTATTTTAAGATCCAAAGTGCTTTTTCTCTTGTAAATTTGTATTCTCTAAATTATAAGCAAAAATATATTTTCGTTGTTGCTCCTTCGCTTTCAGATCAGCTTGTTAGTTACTCTTTTTTACAATCCCGCCACAAAATCATATTATAGAAAAAATTTTGTTAGGGATACAGATTTCTTATAGCGGTACTTGTCAAGAAAAAAAAGTCATTTGCTGGTGCAGCCACAGATGCTTTTATATGTACCTACGTTGTGTTTTTTGTGTAGGTATTCCGATTGTGTATATTTTTTTCATACTTACATATGTATGTATTTAAGTATTTAGTATTTAATTAAAAAAAGTACTTTTTAAAAAGGAAGAATTTAGAGACGGAGCTCCAAATTCTTTCAAGTTATCTTTATTGAGGTTGCTTATCTGACCAGAGTGTCACAGACAACTGGTATTTATCATCTTATTACATATACGACTTCTATCTTTAGAAGTCTAATCGTATCTTTGATTTTGTTTATTTCAACACTTTTGTTCGTATCTTTGATTTTGTTTATTTCAAATTTTTGTTTAGTCTGCATTTGAACGGATATGCGTTCATCAAATGTAGACAGAGAATAAGCAAAAGTGTTTATTAAATTACAATGTATCTTTGATTAAAAAATGAAATTATCTTTTAAAAAATACTTTTATCAGTATTCTTGGTTATAACACCTCCCTCTTTCGAGTGTTCTAACGGTTTGAAAGCGACCGTTGGAAGGCTTATATTTGTAATAGTTTTTTTATTCTTTAATTTCATTTTTAAATACATGATTGCAAAAAGTATTATTGATGTTATTATTACAATAGTTATTACATTATATGTTACATGTTTTGTATGTATTTTTGATTCTAATATTTCAATATTATTTATTGGTTGGAAATGTAAATTTTTAAAGTAATTATTTGAAAAGTTATAGTTTATCAATGGTATTATTTTATAGTTATTTTGATATAATTTTCTATTGTATGTTACATTTTTTATCTTTATTTTACAATTTTCAAATTCCAATATATAGTTTCCTTGTAAAGTATAGTCTAAGTTATTACAATCTTGTTCTAACTTTTCATTCTTTATGTTTTTTATTATTAAATATTTTTCCTTATTGATTATAATATTTTCATCGTTGTAATCTTTAATTTTACAGTTTAGTTTAGAATTATCTTTAAATATGTTTTCAATACAATTGTCTTCAATTTTTATTAGATTTTTTATTTCTTTGTTTATATAATACATAGTTTTATTAAATTCTATAAATTCATCGTTAGGTAATGTTATAATTTTATCTTTTACAGGTAGGGTATGTATAGATATTTTGTTATACAAGTTTTCATTAAATCTTGGTAAACTTAGAATTATTAGTAAGTTTTCGTTATAGGTAGCCAATGTTAATTTTATCTCTTTTAGTTTTTCTATGTTCAGTCAGTATATCTTGGGTTTATATTCCTGTCCTGCTGGTCATTATGATATTGTCAATCTTTTCTATTATTTGTTGTACTTCTACTAAGTTTCTATTGAATTCTAGTTCCATACGTAAAGTATTTATTTCTGATTTGATTTCTTTGTATTTAGTTAATGTTTTTGAACTTTGTTTAAGTATGTCTTGTAATTGAAAGAATTGTTCATTGAATTGTTGGTTAATGGTTACTTGTTTGTTATTGTTTGCTAAAAGTTCCCTGTTACTATCTTCTAAATTTTGTAACCTTTCTTCTATAGCTTGTCTATCATCGTCGTCCATAGTTCCATATATGTAATTCATTCCTTTACCTACAATATTAATTAATTCTCGTTTATGAATAATATGGTGTGGGATAATTGTTTGGAGTTTTATTTCTAATGTATTTATTTTTTGTTCTTGCGAATCGTCAGGATTTGTTAGTAAATGGTGTTGATCTTTTAACTGGTTTATTAATGAGTGGCATTCTGTAAGGTTAATTACATGTAATAGAATGTCATAGTTATTTATAAGTTTTATTTGTCCTTCTTGTATGATTAAAAATTCTCTATCTATCTTTGTTATTTTTATATCATTGTTTCTTACTGAAGTTATTAATAAGAGAATCACTATCATGATTGTTATTGTTTTGGTTGGGTTCATTTTGTGTTTTAGTAAATTTCTTTTTCTTTGTGAAGTGAAGAAGTTGTTTTCTTTAGTGGGGTTTGATCTGTAATTTTTTATCAATTGTTTTAAGTAGTTTTACTTTCTTATGTTTGGTTTTCAGTTTATTAAATCGTTCTGGATTTTTTATTTTTGTAAAGTTTGGATTGACTTCTACGTCTAATCGATTTTTATTTATTTTGTCTAGAGTTTTGTTCTTATTTGTTTCTATTCTATCATATATTTTTTTATTATCTATTTTACCTAGATGTACCTCTAAGGGTTTCTCTTTTGTAGTGAGATGTATTGTTTTGTTATACATATTTACCGCTTTTGCTACTAAATCGATAAGTTTTTCAGTTTTCTCTAGTAATCTAATATGTTCATTTAGGGTGCTGTGAAGGCGTTCCACATCCGAATTTCCGGTGTGTCTATAAGGGGTGGTAAAATGTGTTAGTATATTCTTTTCTTTTAGGTAATTTTCTATAGAGTAAGTTTTGAAGGTGGGGTCATTGTCTAGAGTTAATTTCTTGGGTTCAGACATGTATGAGAATAGTTTTTCCATAGCATTTAAAATGTCTTTTTGGTTTTTTGTTTTAAGTTTTTCTACTGAAGCATACTTGCTGAATTTGTCGATACAACTTAAATATTTGTTATTATTGGGTAGGATCCATATGTCCATATGGTAGTGAATGTGTGGTTCTAAGGGTGTTTCTGTTTTTTCATATGGTAATTTAATAGGGTTCCTTTCTATTTTCAGATTGCAGATATCGCAATTATTTATAATTTTCGTTATTTGTGTTTTAAGGTTTGGGTAGATAATAATATTTTCTTTTTAGATCTAAATATAATTTTTCTATTCCTACGTGATTCAATTCCTTATGGTTTTTATGTATGATTTCTTCTAGTTTACTTATATCATAAAAATCTTCTAAGAATATATGAGTTCTGATTAAAATTTGGTTGTTGTGGTGTGTTTTCCAATAAATTTGGAGTTCTAAAAATAGTTTATCGTTGTTGCAATATAAAATGTTTTTATGGTCTATATCAATTTCCGATATGATTTTTTCGAAATCTGATTCTTTGAAATTTTTCCTAATTATTTTTATTCTTCTTTTGTTAAAAGGGAAGGTTATGATTTCATCATTTTGTTCTCCTATTTCTATGATAATTTGTCGAATAAAAATATTTAAACTTTGTTCGGTGACTGGAATTAGGTTAGCGCATCGGCTACCTTATTTTCTTTTCCTGCGATATGTTCGATTTGAAAATCATATTCCTCTAATTTTATTTTCCATCTTTGGAGTTTAGAGTTAGGTTCTTTGAGATTATGCAACCATGCTAATGGTCGATGATCCGTATAGGTAATGACGGAATTGTTTGGTTGCCCAAACAATAGCTAAAAGTTCTTTTTCGATAACTGAATAACCACATTCATGTTTATTTAAAGTTCTGGACGCGAAGCATAGTGGTCCATGTGATTGGCTTAAAACTGCTCCAATTGCGAAATTGGATGCATCTGTGGTTAGTGTGAATTGTTTATTAAAATCAGGGTGTCTATTTAATAAATCGTCTGACATTGCTAGTTTTAATTTCTCGAATGATTCTTTATATTCTGTGTTACCTATATTTATTTGTTTATCTTTTCCTAAACAGAGAGTTAGTGGTTTTATGATCTTGGCGTAATCATGGATGAACTTTCTATAGTATCCTGTTAGGCCTAAGAAAGATTGGATTTCCTTAATAGTTTTTGGTATAGGAAAGTTTTTTATCGTGCTTATTTTGTTGGGATTGGGTTTTATTCCATCTGGGGTAATTATATGACCTAAGAATTCGCTCTGTTGTTTCATGAAATCGCATTTATTTAGGGATATCTTTAAATTTACAGACTGTAATTTGGTGAAGATTTTATTTAATGAGTTTATATGTTCTTCCAATGAAGTAGAGAATATTATTATGTCGTCGAGGTAGACATAACAGATTTTTCCTATATATTCCTTTAGTACCTCGTTCATCATTCGTTGGAATGTGGCGGGGGCATTTTTGAGGCCAAATTGCATTCTTAACCATTAGTAGCGTCCTGATAGTGTTGAGAAGGCTGTTTTCTCTCTATCTTCGGGGTTTACCTTGATTTGGTGGAATCCTTCAGTTAAATCTAGTGTAGAAAAGTAGTTAGCTTTTCCTAATTTGTCTAATATGTCGTCAATTAGTGGAATAGGGAATTTATCCTCTTTTGTTGCGTTATTTAATTTTCGATAGTCAATGACTATCCTTCACTCTTTGTTTCCTACTTTGTCTTCTTTTTTTGGTACAATCCAGATTGGGGCATTGTAAGGTGAAGTACTTGGTTTGATAATTTTTTGATCTAATAGATCTTTGATTTGTTTGTCCACTTCTTTTTTGTGGATTTCGGGATATCTATATATCCGTGTGAAGATCGGTTCTTCATTTATTGTGGGGATTTTATGTTTTACATGACTGGTAAAACTTAAATCATCTCCTTTTTGGTAAAATACCTTTTGGTGTTGTTTCAATAAATTAAATAAACTTTTATGTTCCTCATCGTTTAGATGTGAGACTCTTTGACTTTCCAAATTTTCGAAAGTAAATGTGTCTGGTGGAATTAAATTGCTTAAATGATTTATTTCAATTTGATATTCTTGTTCGTCTTCCTCAGAAAGAGGGTTTATAAAAGAAACGGGAAAAGTCTTAATTAACTATAATAATGTTGAGTGAAACTTCATGTGTACGGGCGTGTTTTAAAAGTGCTAAAAAATATTTGATTATTACCATGTTTCTGTGGCCCAATTAGTAATATGGAATGGTAATTATGGAAGTTTCAATTATTGCATCAGTTCTTGATGAAACAATCAAAAAATAAAAACAATTGTACAAAAAGAATTAAAATACAAAATGATTTAAATAAATTAAAATTGAGTAATAGCGGTGATAAACTGTTATAGAGTGAACAAGTGAAATGAGTGGCCGGTGCAAGGAGTGTGAGGGATCCTTGAAAGGGGGGATTTATATACCATGCAACGGAATCTGTGGCGCTTTTTTTCATTTTAAGTGTGATTAGTGAGAAACCTGGGGTTCTTTTTAGGTATATATAAACTTTTTATGTAAATATAAAAATAATGTTTGAGAGAGTTGAACAGTTGGCAAATGCCATACAAGAAAACAAACAATAATTGGATAACCAAAATTGTAACATCGAGAAAATATTATATAATGCAAACAAGTTAAACGAAGAAAAAGAAATAAAATTGAGTGAAGTTAAAAAGTCTTGTAGTTGTGAAAATCATAGTAATAGTATTGAAAAAATAAGTGAAGAAAAAGAGATTGAGTGAAGTAAGAAAAGTATGTAACAGTGAAACAAAAGTAACTTATGCTGATTCTGTAAGAAGAAAGCAACATTATGTTATTAAACCAAAAAAAGCTCAAGAGAACAAAAAAAAAAAAACAAAAGATCTTAAAGAAAAAATTGACTTTGGCTTTGATGATGACAGTTCGCGAAAAATAACAGAAAAGGAGGTGAAAGAGAAATTAGGAAGTGAATATGAAGTTTCGTTTCTAAACCCGCAAAACTAATGTGTGAAGGTATGTGATATAAATGAAAAGTGGAGCGAAGAAGAACTATTGTCAGCCATTAAAAAACTTTATCTTAAACATAACCGGTCAACGACGCGTTCTGACCGCACCGCCAGACCGCGTCCTGTGTGTCCCGGGCTTAATAAGCTGAATTTGAGAATTTGTCTCAATTGTCTGAATGTTAGACCGCTTTCACACAAGAAACTGAGTTGCCAGCAATTTTTAGTTTGTAGGCGAGAAGGGCGTAAGGGTAAGAAAAAAAATCTCCCCTCTCAACCTTCTCGCCTACAAACTAGGTAGTATCTGGAAACTCAGTTTCTCTGTGTGAAAGGGGTCTTACATTTTTTGTTTCGGGGGGCTTCAGCACCAGCTAGCAATCTCCAGTTGCCTGAACAAAAAATCCCAGTTAATCTGTGAAAATACTGAGGACAAAAATTTTTGGATTCGCTTGATCATTTGTTTTGAATTTTATTTAGAATTTTTGTATTACTATCAAAGTTTTTATTTGAATTAGTTCTTATTTTAGTTCAGGAGGCGACCGTAGGTTTACCTATCTCATCGCGCTTTAGTCTTAACATTAACAAAACCGATGGACGGACAAGGTTTTTCAGGTGCCAATGGGGAGAAAACGCACTTTTTCGGTTGCATTTTTGGCTTAGGATACCTAAACCATGATGGATTTTTATAAATAGGGTATCAAATGAAAGCTTAGACTACCCTCTTAACAAAACCAGACTTTTGTTGGTTGTTGTGGCGAGTCCGACCACTTTTGTAAAAACAGCTGTTTTCTGTATCCATTGCGTTTAAGAGGTGGACAACTATGCAAAACTATTTCATATAGCCTAGAAAAACGCTTTTACCACTTAAATGCATTTTAAATGCAAAGGTTAAAAAAAAGCTCTTTTTACAAAAGTGGTCGGACTCGCCGCAACAACCAACAAAAGTCTGTCCGACCACTGGTTTTGTAACCCCATTTTGTATACCCCATTTATAAAAATCCATCATGGTTTAGGTATCCTAGCCCCAAAAATGCAACCGAAAAAGTGCGTTTTCTACCCATTGGCACCTGAAAAACCTTGTCCGACCAGCGCAGCGGTTTTGTTAGTGCTGAGACACAAATAATTATATACAGATGTCTCAGGCCCATAGAAAAAAGTGTCATATGAAACTGAAAATCTTATTTTCAACGAGCTTTATTTAAAGATGTTTTCAACGAATTATTTTAAGATCCAAAGTGCTTTTTCTCTTGTAAATTTGTATTCTCTAAATTATAAGCAAAAATATATTTTCGTTGTTGCTCCTTCGCTTTCAGATCAGCTTGTTAGTTACTCTTTTTTACAATCCCGCCACAAAATCATATTATAGAAAAAATTTTGTTAGGGATACAGATTTCTTATAGCGGTACTTGTCAAGAAAAAAAAGTCATTTGCTGGTGCAGCCACAGATGCTTTTATATGTACCTACGTTGTGTTTTTTGTGTAGGTATTCCGATTGTGTATATTTTTTTCATACTTACATATGTATGTATTTAAGTATTTAGTATTTAATTAAAAAAAGTACTTTTTAAAAAGGAAGAATTTAGAGACGGAGCTCCAAATTCTTTCAAGTTATCTTTATTGAGGTTGCTTATCTGACCAGAGTGTCACAGACAACTGGTATTTATCATCTTATTACATATACGACTTCTATCTTTAGAAGTCTAATCGTATCTTTGATTTTGTTTATTTCAACACTTTTGTTCGTATCTTTGATTTTGTTTATTTCAAATTTTTGTTTAGTCTGCATTTGAACGGATATGCGTTCATCAAATGTAGACAGAGAATAAGCAAAAGTGTTTATTAAATTACAATGTATCTTTGATTAAAAAATGAAATTATCTTTTAAAAAATACTTTTATCAGTATTCTTGGTTATAACACCTCCCTCTTTCGAGTGTTCTAACGGTTTGAAAGCGACCGTTGGAAGGCTTATATTTGTAATAGTTTTTTTATTCTTTAATTTCATTTTTAAATACATGATTGCAAAAAGTATTATTGATGTTATTATTACAATAGTTATTACATTATATGTTACATGTTTTGTATGTATTTTTGATTCTAATATTTCAATATTATTTATTGGTTGGAAATGTAAATTTTTAAAGTAATTATTTGAAAAGTTATAGTTTATCAATGGTATTATTTTATAGTTATTTTGATATAATTTTCTATTGTATGTTACATTTTTTATCTTTATTTTACAATTTTCAAATTCCAATATATAGTTTCCTTGTAAAGTATAGTCTAAGTTATTACAATCTTGTTCTAACTTTTCATTCTTTATGTTTTTTATTATTAAATATTTTTCCTTATTGATTATAATATTTTCATCGTTGTAATCTTTAATTTTACAGTTTAGTTTAGAATTATCTTTAAATATGTTTTCAATACAATTGTCTTCAATTTTTATTAGATTTTTTATTTCTTTGTTTATATAATACATAGTTTTATTAAATTCTATAAATTCATCGTTAGGTAATGTTATAATTTTATCTTTTACAGGTAGGGTATGTATAGATATTTTGTTATACAAGTTTTCATTAAATCTTGGTAAACTTAGAATTATTAGTAAGTTTTCGTTATAGGTAGCCAATGTTAATTTTATCTCTTTTAGTTTTTCTATGTTTATATCGAAGTCATAAATTTCTTTTACGGTCAGTATATCTTGGGTTTATATTCCTGTCCTGCTGGTCATTATGATATTGTCAATCTTTTCTATTATTTGTTGTACTTCTACTAAGTTTCTATTGAATTCTAGTTCCATACGTAAAGTATTTATTTCTGATTTGATTTCTTTGTATTTAGTTAATGTTTTTGAACTTTGTTTAAGTATGTCTTGTAATTGAAAGAATTGTTCATTGAATTGTTGGTTAATGGTTACTTGTTTGTTATTGTTTGCTAAAAGTTCCCTGTTACTATCTTCTAAATTTTGTAACCTTTCTTCTATAGCTTGTCTATCATCGTCGTCCATAGTTCCATATATGTAATTCATTCCTTTACCTACAATATTAATTAATTCTCGTTTATGAATAATATGGTGTGGGATAATTGTTTGGAGTTTTATTTCTAATGTATTTATTTTTTGTTCTTGCGAATCGTCAGGATTTGTTAGTAAATGGTGTTGATCTTTTAACTGGTTTATTAATGAGTGGCATTCTGTAAGGTTAATTACATGTAATAGAATGTCATAGTTATTTATAAGTTTTATTTGTCCTTCTTGTATGATTAAAAATTCTCTATCTATCTTTGTTATTTTTATATCATTGTTTCTTACTGAAGTTATTAATAAGAGAATCACTATCATGATTGTTATTGTTTTGGTTGGGTTCATTTTGTGTTTTAGTAAATTTCTTTTTCTTTGTGAAGTGAAGAAGTTGTTTTCTTTAGTGGGGTTTGATCTGTAATTTTTTATCAATTGTTTTAAGTAGTTTTACTTTCTTATGTTTGGTTTTCAGTTTATTAAATCGTTCTGGATTTTTTATTTTTGTAAAGTTTGGATTGACTTCTACGTCTAATCGATTTTTATTTATTTTGTCTAGAGTTTTGTTCTTATTTGTTTCTATTCTATCATATATTTTTTTATTATCTATTTTACCTAGATGTACCTCTAAGGGTTTCTCTTTTGTAGTGAGATGTATTGTTTTGTTATACATATTTACCGCTTTTGCTACTAAATCGATAAGTTTTTCAGTTTTCTCTAGTAATCTAATATGTTCATTTAGGGTGCTGTGAAGGCGTTCCACATCCGAATTTCCGGTGTGTCTATAAGGGGTGGTAAAATGTGTTAGTATATTCTTTTCTTTTAGGTAATTTTCTATAGAGTAAGTTTTGAAGGTGGGGTCATTGTCTAGAGTTAATTTCTTGGGTTCAGACATGTATGAGAATAGTTTTTCCATAGCATTTAAAATGTCTTTTTGGTTTTTTGTTTTAAGTTTTTCTACTGAAGCATACTTGCTGAATTTGTCGATACAACTTAAATATTTGTTATTATTGGGTAGGATCCATATGTCCATATGGTAGTGAATGTGTGGTTCTAAGGGTGTTTCTGTTTTTTCATATGGTAATTTAATAGGGTTCCTTTCTATTTTCAGATTGCAGATATCGCAATTATTTATAATTTTCGTTATTTGTGTTTTAAGGTTTGGGTAGATAATAATATTTTCTTTTTAGATCTAAATATAATTTTTCTATTCCTACGTGATTCAATTCCTTATGGTTTTTATGTATGATTTCTTCTAGTTTACTTATATCATAAAAATCTTCTAAGAATATATGAGTTCTGATTAAAATTTGGTTGTTGTGGTGTGTTTTCCAATAAATTTGGAGTTCTAAAAATAGTTTATCGTTGTTGCAATATAAAATGTTTTTATGGTCTATATCAATTTCCGATATGATTTTTTCGAAATCTGATTCTTTGAAATTTTTCCTAATTATTTTTATTCTTCTTTTGTTAAAAGGGAAGGTTATGATTTCATCATTTTGTTCTCCTATTTCTATGATAATTTGTCGAATAAAAATATTTAAACTTTGTTCGGTGATTGGAATTAGGTTAGCGCATCGGCTACCTTATTTTCTTTTCCTGCGATATGTTCGATTTGAAAATCATATTCCTCTAATTTTATTTTCCATCTTTGGAGTTTAGAGTTAGGTTCTTTGAGATTATGCAACCATGCTAATGGTCGATGATCCGTATAGGTAATGACGGAATTGTTTGGTTGCCCAAACAATAGCTAAAAGTTCTTTTTCGATAACTGAATAACCACATTCATGTTTATTTAAAGTTCTGGACGCGAAGCATAGTGGTCCATGTGATTGGCTTAAAACTGCTCCAATTGCGAAATTGGATGCATCTGTGGTTAGTGTGAATTGTTTATTAAAATCAGGGTGTCTATTTAATAAATCGTCTGACTGCTAGTTTTAATTTCTCGAATGATTCTTTATATTCTGTGTTACCTATATTTATTTGTTTATCTTTTCCTAAACAGAGAGTTAGTGGTTTTATGATCTTGGCGTAATCATGGATGAACTTTCTATAGTATCCTGTTAGGCCTAAGAAAGATTGGATTTCCTTAATAGTTTTTGGTATAGGAAAGTTTTTTATCGTGCTTATTTTGTTGGGATTGGGTTTTATTCCATCTGGGGTAATTATATGACCTAAGAATTCGCTCTGTTGTTTCATGAAATCGCATTTATCTAGGGATATCTTTAAATTTACAGACTGTAATTTGGTGAAGATTTTATTTAATGAGTTTATATGTTCTTCCAATGAAGTAGAGAATATTATTATGTCGTCGAGGTAGACATAACAGATTTTTCCTATATATTCCTTTAGTACCTCGTTCATCATTCGTTGGAATGTGGCGGGGGCATTTTTGAGGCCAAATTGCATTCTTAACCATTAGTAGCGTCCTGATAGTGTTGAGAAGGCTGTTTTCTCTCTATCTTCGGGGTTTACCTTGATTTGGTGGAATCCTTCAGTTAAATCTAGTGTAGAAAAGTAGTTAGCTTTTCCTAATTTGTCTAATATGTCGTCAATTAGTGGAATAGGGAATTTATCCTCTTTTGTTGCGTTATTTAATTTTCGATAGTCAATGACTATCCTTCACTCTTTGTTTCCTACTTTGTCTTCTTTTTTTGGTACAATCCAGATTGGGGCATTGTAAGGTGAAGTACTTGGTTTGATAATTTTTTGATCTAATAGATCTTTGATTTGTTTGTCCACTTCTTTTTTGTGGATTTCGGGATATCTATATATCCGTGTGAAGATCGGTTCTTCATTTATTGTGGGGATTTTATGTTTTACATGACTGGTAAAACTTAAATCATCTCCTTTTTGGTAAAATACCTTTTGGTGTTGTTTCAATAAATTAAATAAACTTTTATGTTCCTCATCGTTTAGATGTGAGACTCTTTGACTTTCCAAATTTTCGAAAGTAAATGTGTCTGGTGGAATTAAATTGCTTAAATGATTTATTTCAATTTGATATTCTTGTTCGTCTTCCTCAGAAAAGAACAGTGGAATAATTTGTTCATTTAGTTTTAGTATTTTGTTTTTAAAATCAATACTGGCATTATTTGGAAAAAATATATTGTTTCCAATTAATCCATCAAAACTGACATTAAAGTTGTGGATTTGAAAAATGCAATCTACGCGAGATTTGAGTGCAAATTTTTCTTCTGGTATAACTAATTCCTTGCCTATTGATATAGAAGTACCTACTGTTTTGATTTCTAATGGGTGTTTCCTTGTTTTGATGTAGCTTATCGGAGCTTTTTCTTTGTTTATTAGACTATTAGTGGCTCCTGTGTCAATTAATAGTCTTAATGTTTCTAACTTAATAAAGGGGAGTTTGTTGTCTCGTTGAGTAGACAGGTTTCCGAGGCTACATTCGGAAAAACCGTGTTGTTTTGATCACTTTCGTTATAGTTAGTTTGGATCTTCTTTAATTGACTAGAAGTTGGGTCAACTTCCATAGGTTTATATTGTTTACTAGGAGGTTTGTAATTTGGGTTATAATTATTACCTTTATAATTTGGATTAGGGTTGTTAGTGTTTTGGTGATTAAATGGGGGTTTTATATAAGTTGGATTTCTAGGTGTGACGTTATTATTTTGATTTGGATATTTTTTATAATTATTTTGGGGGTTTTGTGTAGTTTGAATTTTTGGTGCTTCTAGTAATTTCTTTGGGGTTTCTTCAGATTTTTCATTTACAAAACCAGTTTAAGTTAACTCCTGTAAAATGCTTGTAAATTAGGGGATTTTAATGCAAATAATATTGTTCGCATGTGAACTGGTAAACGTTCTTTAAAAATATTTAATGCTGTTTGTGTGTTATGAGTAATTTCCTCATTCTTTGCCTCTTGTACTGTTTTTTGGTTTAATTCACAGAGATTCTTTTGTATTTCGTTATAAAAGCTTATAACATTTCCTTTATAAGGAGTTTGTCTCAAATCATCATACAGTTGAAATGAGGATTTAAATCCTCCGAAATTTACAACTAGTAATTCTTTTATTTCTTTCCAGGTGGTTAAGTGAGCATGTATTTCAATACAACGTTTAGCTCTACCTATAAGTTTAGACACTAATATATTTATACACATTGTCTGTGACTGAATGTCATATTTATTAAGAGTGGGAGTTATCCCGTCAACGTTTGCAATAAAAGTATATAAGTCTTCTCTTCGTTCATCGAAAGTATTTAACTTTTCGATGTACTTGAGTGGGTCTAGTGTGAGTGTTAGTGACATATTGGCTTTACAATTTGAGTCTTGTTCTAATATGATATTTTCAATATTTGGTAGTTTAATTTGTGATAATTGTATATCTAAATTAATATAAAAATTCTAACTATCTCTGTTGTATTGTGGATCACCTTCGTTTGATGAATACGGAGCATTGTCTTTTAATGCTTAATGATAAAATTGTTCACAATCTGAGACAAAAAAAGTGCACAGTTGTCCTGGATATTGATCTAGAGGCAGCATTCGACTCTATTTGGCATAAAGGTCTTATCTTTAAGTTAATTAGATTGAACTGTCCTAAGGCTCTCATAAGAATGATTATCAGTTTTCTTAATTCAAGAACCGCGTCCATTGTCATTGGATCGGAGTTTTCAGATTCTTTTCCAGTTCTCTTAGGAGTTGCTCAAGGAACATTACTTGGACCAAAATTATTTAATGTATTTTTACATGATATGCCGTTTTGCAACCCAGATTCCGAGCCTGAAGCACTTTTGTACGCAGACGACACAAAGCTCTTAGCTTCTGCTATAAGGCCAAACAATGCATTAGAAAAATTACAAATCGCTTTACCTAGTTTACTCACATATTTGAAATCTTGGGGCTTAAAAATAAAAACTGAAAAATGTGGGCTAACTTGTTTCAGAAACTCTTATGGAAAAGGGCACCGAAAGGCTGTTAAAGAAAGCAAGGAGTTATCCTTGCGGAATGTTTTAAATAAAGCTAAAATGGCCACTGCTATTTTAAAAAAATTACTTTCGTCAAAGGATTTATCTCAAAATACAAAAATTCTCATAAACAAAGCATTAATAAGACCCATAATCTCGTATGGTTTCAGTACCTGGTTCACTATTTCTCCAACGGCAGCAAAAGAATTAGAAAAGTTTGAAAGAACAATCTTAAGATTTTGTAGTGGAAAGTATCGTAGACCCAATAAAAAATGGTTTTCTAACTATACATTGTATAATTTAACAAAGGTGAAACCTTTAATGATTTATATGACAACCTTATTAAAAACCAGACTAGAATCTACTGCTAACCATCCAAATCCACTTGTAAAAGGATTATGGGACAAAAATATCACTAATGGAAGCTCATACCTCGAGTATTATCAATCGCCATTCGATCTTTTGCATAATAGATCCCGAAATTTAATAGAACCTCAGATGAATGATTCACTGACTTTGCCTTTTTATGAGAAAGCCTCATTGAATGTCCTTAGAGGATAAAATTCTTTTTATCTTTATTAATTAATAAAAAAAAAAAAAAAAAAAAAAAAAATTACATTGTATATATTATTCTATATAATACAAAAGATTATAGTTGGCATAGCCTTTGAACAGTAGTTAAATTATATATATTGCTAATTTAATATTTTTATTTTAGTTTGTATAAATTATAGGTTTCTTGTTCTAATATATTAAATTATATCTCGAATTAAGTAACTGCTTTCTAAAATTTATATCAAACTCTAAAAAAAAAAAAAAAAAAAAAAAAAAAAAAAAAAAAAAAAAAAAAACTTGAGTGAAAAATTAAATCTTTTACATATAAACGTGTTTTTGCATATGAAATGCATCTTTTGTTATTTTAGTTTTAAGTCCTAGTCAATATTAGTTTTAAGTTTGGCCTTGAGAGCCACTATGTGAACGTGTGTCGGGAGCAAGCATACGAAATTTATATTACAGAAATACGTTTTTGAACTATGTATTCGCTATATTGTTATTGAAAAGAAAACTAAAACTATTCTTTTATTTAATATTTTGTAAGCCAGACATAATTAATAAAGTCGGCAGCATCAAAAATAAAACATTGTAATCAAAATTAAATTTGTTAATTAAGTCTCAATAAAGATAACTGAACTGAACTGAACTTCGTTTGATGAACTATCTTCTTCGTCAGAGTTCCTTGGATATGGATTATTCTTCCTTTGTGTCTTCTTGAAAAGGTGCATTTATTGGTGTATTTATCCTCTATGGATATCGTAACATTACTCTTGCATGAGGGTGAGTTACTAAATTAATTATTGATATTTTTAGAATTTTAAATAAGTGTTCTAATAACTTTATTATTCACTGAAGTAATCTTTATATGCACTAAGGAGTTTATTCTTTACTGAATTTATTTTTCAATATCGTTAAGTAGTCCAATTAAATTATTAATTCTAAAGATTTCTTTTTCGCAGAATTTTAGGTATTAATTTCACTTTTAATATGGGTATAAGTTATTAAAATAATTTTCTTTCTTTTTGTAAAAAATTGAATTTTAATTTTCACTTTATAATTCACTTGAATGATAGGTAAACGATGGGTTCTTATTTGCAAAGGATACACATATTATATTTGTGTATCCTACCGACTGCGCCAATTTTAGTATTTAATTAAATAAAATACTTTTTAAAAAGGAAGAATTTAGAGACGGAGCTCCAAATTCTTTCAAGTTATCTTTATTGAGGTTGCTTAAAATCTGACCAGAGTGTCACAGACAACTGGTATTTATCATCTTATTACATATACGACTTCTGTCTTTAGAAGTCTAATCGTATCTTTCCTTTTGTTTATTTCAACACTTTTGTTCGTATTTAAGGATTAAAGGATTTAAGGATTATTTCGGAGAGGTTTTTAATAAATACATACTTTTTCAACACTGATTTGATAAGATGAAGTTGTCGCAAAAATGTAAATATTGTTACAATATTTTAACAAATAATTATATGTTTGTATCTAGGTAGGTGTTAGAACTTAATTATGTATGTAATAACATATTTGTGATCAAGGAATTTTATCCAAGTTAAATGAAGTACCTACCTACCTACGAAATTTTTTGATGCAGTTACTTTGCACTAATGGAGTAGAATATGAAATAACAGACCAGAATTTGATTTGGCGTGTGACCGGAATTTTTGATTTTATGTTTTGTCGATTTTTGTGTATTTTGCATTTATCGCTAAAAATGTTGATACCAACATTTATAGAGAATTTAATTATCCACCTTTTTGAGGTATACGGACAACATTTTTGTTTAATAAATATTTATTGCTAATAATAAGCAATCATTTTGAAGGATTAGGAGACTGGCCCAGCTCTCGATGTTTTTACTTTTTTCACTTTTGTTCATACTTTTTGCTTACTATTAATTAATAAATTATTAAAATCATTTACTCGTTCAATTGAAGAAGTATTTTTATTGCAAATTTTTAGAATCCTGCAATTACTATTCGCAATTAAGAAGGGTCAATACAGAATTAAACATCATTTAAATTTTTAATCTCAATGGTTTGAACAGCTTACCAAATCATTTACACAATCAGTTTAAAGGGCCGTTCATGAAACGTGTATGTACAACTTTACCATTTTACCATAAGGGAATTTATGCCATTGCAAAGATAGGTATACTTACCCACCTCTATTTTTTTTATTCCTTACATTTTTACCTCGAACTAAATAGCTATTATATTATACAAAAGCTTACACTTGTTTTATTAGCTTCAGTTCAAATGAGCTACGTAAAATTTTAAAAAATTAAATTATTTTATCTTAATTTTCAAGAGATTGTGAAAAAAGGTTGGACAACATATTTAAAAAAACCGGGTTGCCATGGTTCTCAAGATCCTAGATCTCTTGTAACCGCTTCTGAAGTGCATGTGAGTTGGACGGATTCACCAATTGCACAATCCACAACTTCAAACGTTTCCATCTTCCATTTTTATCTAAGTATTTATAAAATAATTTGTTTGTATTCTTTTATTTTGGCGACCCTGTTTTTCAAAAAACAAAGAATTTGGTCAACAGAGTGAGTTCAGGGGGTTATTCCGTAATTCGATTATCGCTAGACCATATCGTTTTGACGATAGTTTGACATCACGTAAAAACAATAATCACTATAGTCTAGAAGATATCGTCTTAACGATCGAAAATTTGATTTCCGTAACTGATTATATCGCCAAAACGATAATATCTAATTAGCTATCGTCTTATGTGTTTTTGGAAACAATTTGTCCTTTTTTATAAGTCTTATGGAGCAATCAAGTAACAATTTTAATTACTAAGTTGTACAAAAGTCACAGATCAAAAAAGGACACAAGAAGTAAAGAAATTTAATGCTTTTTATTTATAGGTCCTTTAATAGGTTGAAAATCATCTAAAATGAAATAAAACACATAAGAACAAACAATAATTCATTGTTTACATTTTAGAAGTAGGTGCATCGCGTTGTTAAAACTTCTGCACAAAAATAGTAGGACTAAACCACATCCAACAATAAAAAGAACCATTCTTATAACCCTATTCTGCCATTGTGAGGCTCACAGGTCACAATTTTTTGTGAGTATGTTTAAGGCGGTAACAATTTCGTATTCTGTGGAAGCCCCATCAAAAACCTCACAAGATCAACATAAGTTGTGATCTGCCAAGGAGCAGATCATAATTTGTTAGTCTTTATACTTACTTTACTTTTGATGGCGCTCACAGCCCAGGATGGGTTTCAGCCTCAACTATAACAAGCCCCTCCAGCCAGCTCTGTCCCTAGCTAGCCGCTTCCAGTTGCGCACACCGAGTGCTTTGATGTCGTCATTCACTTGTTTGCGGCACCTGTTACAGGTTCTTCCTCTGCTGCGTACCCCATCGGAGTTGGATTTGAAGACTCGTCGGGCAGGTGCGTTGCTGTCCATACGCTCCACGTGCCCCAGCCATCTCAGCCGCTGTATTTTGAGCTTTTTGACCAGGTAGCTCGTCGTTGAATCACACGAAGAATCTTCCTCTCAAAGCACCCTAGCAGATTTTTATCCGAATCTTTCAGTGTCCATAAAGCAGGACCGAGATGATTAGGGTCTTGTATAAAGTCTCCTTGGTTCTCTGAGAGAGGGCCTTACTACTTAAATGCCTTCTTAGACCGAAGAAACAGCGGTTGGCAAGAGTAATTCTTCGCTTGATCTCTGCACTGATGTCATTCTGCGATGTAATAGTGGAGCCCAGGTAGACAAAAGGTGGTGTGTATCGATCTGGAATTCCCAGGATTTTTCTAAAATCTGTCGGAGTGTGAACATTTGATCGACGGTTGACTTGCCTGGCCTAAAACCACACTGATAGGGGCCGATCAGATCGTTGACAAAAGGTTTTAAGCGGTCACACAGAGTAGCCGACAAGATTTTATAAGCGACGTTTAGGAGACTTATTCCTCTGTAGTTGGTACATTTCAGAACATCTCCCTTTTTATGGATGGGGCACACTATACCGAGGTTCCATTCATCGGGCATACTTTAATCCGACCAAATTTTGCAGATGAGCTGGTGTATGCTCCTAGCCAATTCATCTCCCGCTGATTTAAATAGTTCGGCTTGTAAGCCATCCGCACCAGCAGCCTTGTAAGGCTTAAGTTTGGATATCGCCAGCCGCACTTCGGTTAGGTCGGGTGGACGGAACTCTTGACCATCATCGTCCAAGTTGAATGGAGCGTTCTGCCTATTAGCGGCATCTTGGCTGTCATCGCCATTAAGCAGTCTTGAGAAGTGTTCTTTCCAGATCCTCAGCACTGATTGTGTGTCTACTACCATATTCCCACTCTCATCTTGGCAGGCTTCCGTTCTAGCCTTGTATCCTTGGGTGGATCGCTTCACCCTCTGATAAAATTTTCGAACATCTCCCCTACCGCTACAACCCTCAATAGACTCTACCGCCCGCTACTCGTGCTCTCTCTCTTTTTCCTCCTGAGAAGTCGGCGTTCCTCTTTTTGTTTGAGCCCGTAGAGCTCCCGAGCTACTCTCTCAGCAGCTCTTGTTCGAGTTTGCAGCATTGCCTGGTAGGCCTCGTCCTTAGCTACATGCGCTAGCCGGCACTCTTTATCGAACCAGGGGTTTCGTTGTATTTGCCTAGTGAAACCCAGCACATCAGAGGCGGCACTTCTGATGGCTTGTTGACAGTGTTTCCACTGGTCCTCTGCACTTGATGGTGGTGGCCGACCTCCTGAGAGATTAGGAGTTACGTGGTCTGCAAAAGTTCTGGCGGTCTCTTGCAATTTAAACTTCTCGACATCGAATCTTTTCACAGCATTTGCTCTGCGTTGTCGCGTCATGGATATCCGCATACGTAGTCAAGCTACCACCAGGTAGTGATCCGAGTCAATGTTGGCCCCTCGGAACGTTCGGACGTCCAAGATACTGGAAGCATGTCTCGCGTCTATCGCAACTTGGTCGATTTGGTTGACGGTTAGTTGATCTGGGATCGCTTCCCAGCCTCGTCCACCTAAAAACTAAAAAAAATTTTGTCAGGGCTACTGCCTCTTGCGAGGAATTGACAAGTCCTCCAAGAGTATCACTTGTCACGAATAAGTGCGTCTCGTCTAGCCGTTCGGATTCGGCATACAATTGTAGGTCCCTTCCATTCCTGTCAAAAGGCGCACACAGGAATGGTTGCGAGTTGTTAGTCACTAGGCCCTGGTTCTTCATGAGCCGTTGTGCCACCCGATTTATTTTTCTTTTTTAGTTGATCACGCGACCGCCAAGTCCCCTTGTGAATATTGAGGTGTGGGAAGTAGGCGCTTGAGATGATGACATTTCGCCCCGCGGCAAAGTCTGCCAGCCTGTGTCCGTTGCCGGAAGATTCGTCGTGTAAGCTGTGTCCTCCGACTATCGAACCAAAGATGCCCTCCTTTCCGAATCTTGCGTTGAAGTCACCAATTTGCCTTTGATGCGGATTGTGACCAGGCGCTCGCTTACACTTCGGAAGCCCAAGACTTCTTGCCTAAATTTCCCCTTATCACAAATCCACAACCAAAAAGCCGCTGACCCTGTTCCTTCAAGCACCCGCCGAAGTAGATGACACACGATTTCAGTCTCCGTATGCCCTCTCCATCCCATCGCACTTCCTGGATGGCTGTTACGTAAGACTTTAGCCTGTCCAGGTTCTCCACTAATTGTTCGGCTGCACGTGTTCTGTATAAGGACAGGACGTTCCACGTGCATTGTCCTTGTTTCAGCTTTCCACGGGGATTAAAACCCCGTCTCCAGCTGAGGTATTAAACACCCGATGTTCACCACTATGAGGTGAGAGTAGGAGTTGGTAGACAGAGGTGGGTTTTGAGAAAAACCTGTCCTCTTGAATGCACATAACTACCCTTTTGAACATCTTTTTGTCTTTATGGGGCGAGTTATTGTGACTTATTTTATTAGGTTGCCAGAATGGGGCTATTAGCCGAATTACTTTGAAAATGTACAGGAATATTTTTGGTTTATTTTTCTACAAAGGCTTCTTCTTAGATTAGGATAGTCATCAATGTTTGGAAATTTAAAAACTAAAAGACTACAAGAACTCTTTTTTGTGTACTTTTTTTAAATTACGGCGAATAGTCAAAACAAATTTTCTTCATAAAATTTCAAATTAATCTTTTAGGAATTTAGCTTTAGTTTAAGAAATTGTTCTTAAATTGTATGTGTCATAATTACCTATTTTTCAAGATATTGGTGATCTGTTCAAAGACAATCTTGAATTGTGATTTTTAATTCAAACTAAAGCAACAACAATTTATCGGACGAATATATTTGGTTAACTCAAAAAAAAAAAAAATGTTTGAAGAAAATAAAACTTTTCAATTTTTTTTTTTTATTTTTTTATATTTTTGGCTAGTGCTTTTTTTTGTAATTGCGTAGTAATAGTACCTTAAGAAAAATAATTAAAAACAAAAAGGATTGAAAACAAAAAACTCTCCAAAAACACTAACAAAATTGGAAAAACTCGTTCTGAGTTTGTTTGACTAATGTAATACTTTCCGAAATAGAGCTCTGTCTTAAAGTTTGAAGATTCTATCAAAAATAAAAAAACTGTTTTCGAAAGGAAAAGTTTAAACTTTGTAGTTTTAAAGATAACTTTCGACGCTGAGAGCGAACTTTAGACAGTTATCAAAATTTAAATGAGTTCAACCAATAATATTAAGTCGAAAATTAAAGAAGAAAAACATTTTTCTTACCCCATCTACCAATTTAAATCAAAAAATTTGATCAAAATATTATTTCACACAAAATATAGGTACATACATACTTCTGTATTTATTTAGACTTTTCACCACTAAATACACAAACTACAGACTGACAACGCGACGGGCGCGGCGCGCGCCAAGGTGGCTGCCGCGACCGACCCGACCCTTAAAACATTAGATAGGTATAAATTAATACAATATTACAAAAATCACAAGGATACCTTACCTATTTACAGAAAATTTGTTTTTATTACATAGCTACATCCAAATGTACATAGATACAAATAACCTTCTTTTTTCACAAAAAGCAGGGTACACATTATCAAACCTGTTTGACAAACCTGAAACCTGTTGGACGTCAAACTTGCGCAAAATGTTTCGGGTACACATTTATCAGTTTTGTTGGCTGTCAAACAAAAATTAGTACTAAATGACAAATTCATATACGCGTTGTTAAAATAAACAAAATAAAATACTTTACAAAGATTACCGGCTATTATAAACATAGAAAATGGATGAAGATAAAATAGCTTGTGCTATAATTATTTTGGTAGCAAAAAAGAAAGAGAATTAAGAGAAAAAAGTGGGTGAAGGAGTGGATAAAAACCAGAAAACAGAACACTCACTTAAATTTAATAAATGAAATCAGGAATTGTGAGCCCTTGGATTTCCAAAACTATTTTCGGATGTCACCCGAAAATTTTGAGGATTTGTTAAGGTTGGCTTCTCCTTTAATAAAAAAGCAGGACACAAATTTTCGCGAAGCCATTACATCGAGAGCAAAACTATCTGCAAATTCTTCGTTTCCTTGTCACAGGTAAAAGTTTCGTGGATATAAGCTACTCGTGTGTAATGGGAAGGAGCACGGTAGGGGAATTCATCCACGAAACATGCGAAGCAATAAATTATGTTTTGAAGGATTATATTCAGGTTTGTGTGTTATTACCATTTACTTTCTTTATGCCCGGTACCTATTTCCTAGATCTTTGTGAAATAAAATTAGTTTAAGTCGTTACAGTATATCAATTCAGATTATGAAGCTAAACCCGGCCACGACTACAAGTGAATGAGTTCCATCATGTTTTTTTGCAGGAATATTTAACATTACTTGTGCCAACACATAAGTAGAAGAAAATTATTATAACTGTTGGACTTCTTAGAGAAAAAAATTATTTAACATTGAATTTCAATGCAAAATGTGAAAACAAATAATTTTTGAAAAAGTTAAATCATAGCTGGTATAAAAAAAATGCATGAGTACCTGAGTAGCCAACTTTTTTAAAAATATGCGCGCTAAATGCAGATTTCAAAATGGTATTACTTATTATATCTAGAGTCAATAGCAAGTTATTGGTAAAAATCTGCAATACTAGAGTAAATTTAGCAAAAACAAAAGTTTTCAAAATTAGCACAGTAAACGTGAAAATAATACCAAGCGTTGAACATAGCAGATTTTTGATTTATTGGCTGTTTCTACGATGTTGTCCTAATGATAAACCCAAGCTTTCAACTTCTAGGGCCGAATGCATTATTGATAAAAATGTCAAAAAAGTGCAAAAAACGGTTACATTTTCGAACTTGTTTTACCTGTTCTATTGGGCTTTAACAAACCCATCAAATATTTTGTTGGTTGCTATTAGTTTATTTGTTATTTTCTCTAAACAAAAAGTTTTTGAGCCAGCTTTTAATCACATGATCACTTAGTTAGAAAACAAAAACAAAAATACATAATTTTTTAATTTTTTTTTATTTAAAGCAAATGCTCAAACTGTTTTCCATCCACTCTTATACAGGTTCTGCACCTCCGAATAAATGAACGTCTTAGTGAACGTGCAAGGTTTTGCTCAGAAATTTGTAATGCAGCTGCCTCCACACGATTTCTAAGCTCCTCTAAAGACCTGATCGGCTTGCTGTATACGATTTCTTTAATGCATCCCCAATAAAAAAAATTCAAGTGGATTTAGGTCTGGTGAACGGGGTGGCCATAAAATTGGTCTCAGACGTCCTATCCATCTGCCTGGATATCTGGCATTTAAATATGCCCGCACAGGCACAGCATAGTGTGCTGGACAACCATCATTTTGAAGCCAATGGGATTCCTTTAGTTCTTGAGGCACTTCTTCCAGCAAGGTTGGGAGATCATTTTGGATGAACTCCAAATAACCTTGGCCAGTTAAAATCCCCGGCAACTCAAAGGGTCCAATTATTTTCCCATTGAGAATCCCCGGCCAATAGTTTATTTTGAATTGGTACTGGGATCTGTCTTCCCTCATGATGTTTGGGTTTTGTAGTGCCCAGAAGTGGAGATTATGGAGATTAGTGTAGCCATCTCTTTTAAATGTCGTCTCATAGCTCTAAAGAATTTTGTCAAAAAACTGCGGATCTTCTTCAATTTTCATTATCATTTGTCGACAAAAACTCATTCTCGTTTCAAAATCTTGCGGCTGGAGAGTTTGCACCCGTGTTAGGTGAAAGGGATGATATTTATATTTACTTAGCACATTATGCGCAGTCGTCTTTCCGTTCCCAGTGCGTCGTGCTATTTCTCGGATTGATACAGTAGGATCTCGGTCAAGTTCCGCAAGCACTAAGTCTTCGGTATCTCCTCGAGGGGGTCGTCCCACGCCAGCACCACCAACACCACTACCAGGCAGCCTTCCTTCCGAGAAACAGCTATGGACTCTAATAAACACTCGATAATCCGGGTGACGTGCGTTAGGGTACCTCTCTCTATACAGAGTCGCAGCTTCGTTTGCGTTGCCTCTGCACTCTCCATAAATGAAATGCATGTTTGCATATTCTTGTGCAGAATACAGAATACGTGGCATCGAAAAAGTTCAATCAAACGTCTTAATTATCAAAAAGCAGGTTCAGGAAAACAGTTATTTAGACCGTTAAATTTTCTGAAGAATGAACAATAAAAACGATATAAATAAGTGTTCGTCGTGGTCTTAATCTTATGAATTAAGATCAAATTACAAAAACTTTAATTCAAAATTTAAAAAACTTACGATTTTATGCGTTCTCACTTTCTCAGGATCCTACAATTTACTATTCAAAAAACACAATTAAAATTGAATCAGAAGACTTTTTGTTTGGCGAAAATAACAAATAAAAAATAACAACCAACAAAATATTTGATGGGTTTGTTAAGGCCCAATAGAACAGATAAAATTCAAAACAAGCTCGAAAATGTAACCGTTTTTTGCACTTTTTTGACATTTTTATCAATAACGCATTCGGCCCTAGAAGTTGAAAGCTTGGATTTATCATTAGGACAACATCGCAGAAACAGCCAATAAATCAAAAATCTGCTATGTTCAACGCTTGGTATTATTTTCACGTTTACTGTGCTAATTTTGAAAACTTTTGTTTTTGCTAAATTTACTCTAGTATTGCAGATTTTTACCAATAACTTGCTATTGACTCTAGATATAATAATAAGTAATACCATTTTGAAATCTGCATTTAACGCGCATATTTTTAAAAACGTTGGCCACTCAGGTATTCACGCATTTTTTTTATACCAGCTATGATTTAACTTTTTCAAAAATTATTTGTTTTCACATTTTGCATTGAAATTCAATGTTAAATAATTTTTTTCTCTAAGAAGTCCAACAGTTATAATAATTTTCTTCTACTTATGTGATGGCACAAGTAATGTAAAATATTCCTGTAAAAAAACATGATGGAACTCATTCACTTGTAGTCGTGGTATTCAAAAATGTAAAGTAAGAAAAAAAATAATGCACTGAACAAAAAAATGCATATAAATTTTCTTGTGGTTGGGATAGAACTTTTTTTTATCAGTTTTCAGGACGGTCATAAAGTCTACTATGCGGCATTTCAGGGTTATCCATTACTTACGGGACACCCTGTATAAATGTGTACAATTTCCAAGAAAATGAAACGTTATCTATCTGAACATTTTTTACTTGTCCATGTTCAAAACCTCGTCATTTTATATAAAAGAGATCTTCAATAATGACACTTTTCAAAGAAAAACATTTTGATTTTTCAACATGCATACATATGTATTTTTATTTCGAAAAATGTTCGTAATATTTTTGGAACCTAGATTTTTTATTTAAATGGTTGGATGTTTTTGGAGGTAATATTTCTGAATTAAATTGTGGATACCGTGTTGTTGGGGATGTTTTTGGAGGTATTATCTCTGAATGAAATTGTGGATACCTTGTGGTTGACTGTAATTCATTCTGATGATTATGTTCTTTAAGTGGGGAATATTCAATTAGTTCGGAAAATGGTGACGTAGTGCTTCTGGCATGCGGTTTGGATGACAAATAGTTTGATTCTATAATTGACAAAACAGGTGATGGTGAATGTGCGGACGTTGTCGTTGCATCTGAAATTAAAGTTTAATGGTCGATCAATTTATTTAAGGAAATATTATGGAGCCTCACCATTGTAATTTGTTGGTTCTTTATGGATGGATACTGGTTTGATGATTTGATGATTTTCGATCGGAGAAAAACGTCTTTCTGTCAGTGTTTGGGCAACTGTAGACTAAGATGAGTAATTGTTTTCATTGGAAAGTGGAGGCGAAGGATTATTGTAAGCATATTGATTTGATGTTTTTTCATTTGAAGACATTTTAAAGGATGTAGTCAGCTTTGTTGAAGCATTTTTCAATTAGCTTAAAGAGATATTAGATGTTCGGTGCGTTGTATGGTAGTTTGTTGGATCGTGATGGTTGTTTGATGGTTGATGGAGGACTTGGTGTTTTTGGACCTGAAACAATTTTCTTACTGCTGGTGTTGGGGAAACTGAAGATTGTGATGAAAAATTGTTAGAATATTGAGTTGATGTTTTTCTTTAAACTGTGTTGAAGGGTAGATACATTTATTTGAAGATGATTTATAATTTGATGGTCGGTGGTTTGTTGAATCATGGTGGATGTATGTTTGTATCGAAGAAACATTTCTTATAACTGGTGTTAGAGTAGACTGAAATGAGAAATTGTGTGTGGATGTTTGTGCCTTTGTTTTAGTTGTTAATGATGTAGTTAGCTTCGTGATAGATTCAAGGGTTAAGGCACCCATTTGGCCTTGAAACAGAATTTCACTAACTGCTCTTTCAGCAATAATACTTTCATTTTTGTCCATATCTCTTAGCTTTACGGCCCATGCTTTACATAAGTGGTCATTAGTATCACTGGGTTTAGCTAAGGTATTATAGCTAAGGTATATTTATAGGCCATTGTGAGCATTTCATCTTCTTTTTTTTTTTGTTGATATTTTTGCCTTGGGCTCGAAGCTTTTTGCCCTTTTTTTTCTTTTTTTTGCTTTTTTGTCTTAAACTGAAATAAGATATTAAAGTTATTATTGTACTATTCGTACAATAAGACTGAGTCTGATATGCGTGGGTTAGAATCCTATGGTGTGCATAAAAAAGTTTTTCAAATAAAATTGGATTAAAGCTCAGCTCCACAAAAAAGAGACTGATGAGTGCAAAAGTGGCAAAGCACGAAATAGCTATATCTCCAGCCAAACAATTGGTGGTAGCGCCTTTAAGTTGTTGTTGTTGTTCAAAAATTCAATATAAAAGTAAATATTTTTTTTTTATTGAATCAGAGAGCCACTAATAAAAAAAAAATTAATTATTTTGATTTTTAAAAAAGCCGATTTTGGCCATTTTTGTACTAATTGGGACAAATCTGATTTATTTTGTATTCAAAATAAATTCTGTAGGTTTCCTAATTTGGAACACATTTATTTACAATTACCAGACACACAAAATAAATGGAAACAAATTGGAACTAATTTTGGAAAAAAAATGGAATTTCCCGAACTGTTTGGGGGCTATAGATGGCAAACATGTCTCCATCAGGAAACCAGCTAACTCCGGATCCCGCTATTACAACTAAAAACATTTTGTCAGCATTGTGCTTATGGCTGTTGTGAACTCAAACCATGAGTTTGTGATGGTAGATATGGGTTCAAACGGTAGGATATCTTATAGCAGAGTAGTGTTTTATACGGAATTTTGGCAAAGATTTATAAATAATAAATTATATTTGCCGAATCCTGAAATTCTTCCCCAGACTGAATCTTCTTACCCATAATTTTTTATTGGTGATAATGCCTTTCCGTTGTCAGAAAATTTATTAAAACCCTACAGCCAAACAAATCTCACACAAGAAAAACGGATTTTTAATTATCGTTTAAGTTGTGCAAGAGCAAGACGTGTTGTGGAAGTTGTGTTCGGCATACTGTCTTCCCGATTTGGCATATTTCAAAAGCCTATTAACTTGGAATTGGAACCAGAAAAAGCCAAAATTGTGAGTTTAACGTGTTGCTATTTGCATAATTTTTTAATCAAACGAAATAAAAAAAATTATGCTGCACGACAAATATTTACAAATGAAAATCTGCAAACTGGTCAAGTAGTTGTGGGTAGAGAGCAACGCAATTCATTAATAGCTCCAATGCAGCCTAGTAAAGTAAATACTTCTTATCAACAAGCAAGACATGTTCGAGATCGATTCTGTGACTACTTCAAAAACGAAGGCCAAGTTCCTTGGCAGATGCAATTTATTTAATATTGTAAACTATTTATGTTAGAAATAAAACAATACTTCTACGATAAAATAAAAAATAAAACAGACAAAGTTATGTTAATTATTTTTTAAAATTGCTGCAAAATGCGAAGATAGAACGAGAATTATTAGATCAAGTTTTAATAGGTATGATACTTATTGACATACTACACTGTGCTCGAAAAAAAAAACCATTTTCCAACAGACGGTGTTCATATCCACCAAAGATAATGCAGGTATGCTTATTTTAATGGTGATATTCATTTTTTAATTGGATTGCCTTAAGATAAGAAAGGTTTTCGTCTTTGAAGTTTTATTTTTTTTTACACACGCTTTTCTATCACACTCAATTTAAGTCTTTCAAATCCGTTTAATAGTTTTCGACAAATAAGTTTTTGTATTTGCGTGACTCTACACCACCACCACTTTGGTGAATTATTTTGGAATTTGTAAGGTCAGACGAAGAATAAAAATAATAAACTGTGGCCATTAATAAATGTGGCCAATATCACCATTGAATTCAGCATCTCTGCAATATGTTTGGCATATATGAACGCCGTCTATAATATTTTGTTTTTTTTTGGTAACTTTAGAATAAGAAAAAGAACAAACAAAAAAGTTTGTACGGAATAAAAAAGAAAAGAATAAAATGAAGGTTTCATTTCAATGAACAGTAATTATTTTTTTCCATTTCATGGATGGAAAGTATTTGCTATATGAAGTTACATTTCTTTACTGGCTTAAGACAGTTGTGTAGATGAAACTACTGTTGTTTTCGATTCAATTTTGGAACAGTGCTACCCATTTTTGATTCGAATCTGTAAGAACTGTTGATACTACGTTTCAAAGTGAAGAGCAAAAAGCTTTTGGATTATATCTTTGGAACGGTTTCTCCAATAAAGGTGCTTGATACCTTTTTTGAATCCGCACTTCTTGTCTTAAAATAAGCATCATTAATTTTTCCAAAGAAGTAGTGTTAGTAAAAATAACTCTTGGAATACGTATACCACATTCCAAATATGCGTATTTCAAGAGTGATTTTTTTTTCTATAAGCCTTTAATGTAAAAATTTTTGATGTTTGCTTTGAAAGAATCAAGAGCAGATTACAAAAAGGTATCAACCACGTTTTTTGGATAACCCGTTAAGAAGATACAATGCAATCCATTTTCAGATTTTACTTTTCAACGTAGACAATGAAAAGCTTTTGAAGTATATCTTTGGAACGGTTTCTCCAATAAAGGCGGTTGATACATTTTTTGAATCAGCACTTCCTACTCTCAAAATAAGAATCAACAATTTTTCCAAACTAGTGTTAAAACAAAAAACTCTTGGAATACGTAACCACATTGCAAATATGCGTTTTTTAAGAGTGATTTTTTTCAATAAGCCTTTAATGTAATGTTTTTGATGTTGGCTTTCAAAGAATCAAGAGTAGATTACAAAAAGGTATCAACCACGTTTTTTGGATAACCCGTTAAAAAGATACACTTCAATCGATTTTCAGATTTACCTTTTCAACGTAGACAATGAAAAGCTTTTGAAGTATATCTTTGGACCGGATTCTCTAATAAAGGCGGTTGATATCTTTTTTGAATCAGAACTTCATACTTCCAAGAGAAGCGTCAACAATTTAACAATTATAATTTTACAATGAAATTATTCACGTCAAAATGTTTTTTTTTTTCGTCAAAAAGTGGGAAGTGTAACGTAATTGTCATCTTCAAATGGAATCAGATAGACTGTTATACTTTGTAGGGAAAACACTATCCAGTGTATTATAGAGATCAGTCCATGGTACCTATATGGTTCTGTTCACTGAGGCAATAGTCAGATTAGAACAGAACAGCACAGATTCGTGGAAAACATCAGAACAATATAACAGAAAATTTGTTCTTAGTTGTTCTGTCTAGAAAGCAAGTACCTACAGGAAATCTTGTAGTATTCTGCTCTAAACTGTTTCTAACAGACTCTTTGTGCATCAAATTAGAACTGTTTGGAACTTGTCATTGAACTGTAAAAAATTCAGTTCCGAAGTATTGTCAGCATTTGATACTATATTTACCTAAATGTTCTATAGTACTTACCGGGTCGTCTGCATCTTCCTCTAGCAAACTGTCTTCCGTATAATTCATTCGAAATGCCTTCCGTGGGTTTTTCCAGGTCCTTGATAAAATCAAGTTTTTCAAACCACCAAACGGTTGGTTGGTATATGGAGTCTACTCCAGATCCACTGCACTCCGATTGTTTAATTTTTTCAATTTCGCGTCAATAGCTGCTGCGCAGCGAGTTTATTTTTTTTTTTACATCGTACACATTTGTATTTTTTTTTTTTTCAATTTTTCATTATATCAACCAGCTCACTTAGAGCATTTTCTTTTTTGTCACGGGCAATATAGTCTCCGGACGTTATGTCCCACAAGGCCCTATTTTTTTTTTTTTTTTCCTTTTACGCTCTTTTCGCCTACAAACTAAAAATCGCCGGCAACTCAGTTTCCTTGTGTGAAAGGGGTCTTAGATTTAGAATGCCAGTACCCACAGATGCGAAAGCAAAGCTAATAGAATTAATAGTAAACTCACAGCAAGAAACAAATTCTGAAAATCCACCAAACTACCTCCTACCTTCATACAGAAAACAGAATTGCTGCCTGCCCCTGCATCGACTTCTTTTGTTATTATGAGAAAAAAGATCAAAGACATATTCTAGTGCTTCTCTCTGCATTACAAAAAGCTTTTTTTGGTTCTTATTCTGTCAGCTGCAATTATCGTCTTATTATAAAATCTACTTAAGAAAAGCTCCTGTCTGCTGGTTTTTGTCTGCTGATAAAAAGTTTGATGACATTATTATGTATGGAGGTAGGTACTGAGCACTGAGCACTGTTTTCTGTTTCTGAAATTTAAGTAAATAGTTAAATATAAATACTCACTACTGATAATGAAAACAATAGTTCTGATTTTCAAAAATGACCACTAGAGTAATTGCTCTTTTTATACAATAGTGCTAAAACCAAAATACTGTGGTGAATATGCCCATTTGTGCAAACAACGACATCTCTTATTCTTCTAGAACAGAATACATAAACCCAATACCTAAACCACCCAATACCTAAACCACTCTATCATTATCCAAAACCTAAACCAATCGCATCGTTATCCATTACCCAAACCATGGAACTGCTATAATTTGTAATTGGTCGAAAGCTTTTGAGCTACTTGTGGAGGAGAAATACATTCCAGCACATTCCAGAAACCCTAGAAGATTCTAGTAGCTTTCTCGGATATAAATACTCCGCCACCAGTCCGAAGACCTCAGTTTGATTTTGAAAGTGAACGAATAAACGTCGGTGTAAAATAGTGAATTAAGAGTTGTGATTGTTATAATAAAAGTATTAGAAGTAAAGTATTTGAAGTGAAATAAAGTTGTTTTATTTTTGTAAAGTAATTGTTGTTCAGTTTGAATAAAAGAAATAAGTTTTATTGGCGAACCCTTGGCTAAATATTACATTGGTGTCAGTTAAGTGGAATAAAACTTATTTTATCTGTGCATTCAGATAATTAATGGTGAACATTTCTAAAGTGTGTAAATAACTAAACAAATAAGAAACGTGATTGTGAAAAGTGAAATACAAAAATATAAGAATAAAAATAGAAACAAAATGGGTAAAATTGTGAATACATTGAACTGTGTTGAACATAAGGCAGAACTGAACGGACGAGTTCTTCCTACTGCAGGAAGATTTAAGGCAACACGGTGAAAATCCAGAAACGTTTCTATTTGAAATTGAAATGCCGGAAGGGCAAATAAGTACAACCTTAGACATGACCAATATGATATCTCAGCTGCTCGCCCAGTTTGAAGAACAACGAAAAGAGCAAAAGAATGAACAACAAAATCTTCTTGAGCGGTTTGAAGAACAGCGAAATGAACAAAAGAATCTTCTTGAGCGGTTTGAAGAACAACGAAAAAAGCAAAAGAACCTGCTAGAAGAACAGAAAAACCTCATCGAAGGTAAGCTCGATGCATTTGAGAACAAATATGTTGCTCTTGATGAACGTGTTAAAGGTGTCGAAAAACAGTTTAAAAATACACGAAAAGCTCGAGAATATTCGAGAAAAATTCAAAGACAAAATACAGAGCATTACCAATGAGTTAGAAAAAGTTCGAAAGATAAAGGTTCGCGAAAGTTCTAGCGACTGTCCAAGGAGAAAGGAAATACATCCACCAACCTTTGATGGCCAAAGTTCTTGGTCAATCTACAAGAAACAGTTTGAGGCAGCCGCAGCAACAAATGGCTGGGATGACGAAGACAAGTTTATTGCCCTGACGCTTGCCCTTAGAGGATCTGCTGCTGAATTATTACAAACCTTACCAGCACACAAGAACGGCAACTTCAGTGCTCTTGTTCTGGCCATGGACAAACGCTTTGGTGATGGCCATATGCAAGAAGTCTTCCGCGTCCAACTCAATACCAGAGTCCAGAAAAGAGGAGAAAGTCTGCAACAACTCCAAGCAGACATTGAACGGTTGGCGCATCTAGCATACCCGACTGCAGGAGATGAAATTACCAACCAGCTAGCAACGGAGGCTTTTGTCAGTGCAGTTTCCGACATCAACCTCCAGCGAGCAATTCGAACTGCTGGAAAACGCACGCTTTCTGAAGCATAAGCGTTCGCACTCACTATGGAAGCGACAGAACAGGCTTCTTTAGGAATTCATTGGGTAAGAGAACTGGAAGTTGAAGAATGTTCTTGCCAGAGAGCTGAATTCCAAAGAAGGCAGCGAGAAGGACCTGCTCGATGCTGGAATTGCAACAAAACGGGACATCTCCAGCGCCAGTGCAGATTGCTATCAAGAAGAGTCGCCTGTCAACATTGTGGAAGCAGAAATAATACCCGCGAACAGGTAAGTAATAACATCAATGCTCCTGCTCGCCCTGGTATCGATGGGCCCAGAACCACAATCCAAGTCTCGCAGACTAAACGAAACAATAAAAGTCTGACAGTGGACGCAACATTAAATGGAAAGAAACACGTGGCTACAATTGACACCGGGACCACAGCCTCCATTGTACGAAGAGACTTGGTCAAGATGACATTCTGACAGGTGAGGCAGCAAGAGTGTATGGAGAAGTTCGTATTAAGATCCGTTTGGCAGAACTAGAGTTTTTGCATCTATTTTTGGTAGCAGATATATGTGACGAGTGCATAATTGGAATCGACTTTATGAAAGAGCACGGATTGATTCTGGATATCGGTAAACAAGTGCTGAAGTACCAAAATGTAGAGATTCCAATGGTTTATGGCAACGAAAACTCATCGACTCTAAGAACTGTCATCAAAGAAGACATATGCTTGCCTGCCTCTTCAGAAGTGTTTGTTTGAACAAAACTAGAGGGCGATTTAGGTAGCCAGAGTCTGAGCAATCTTCCCAAAACATCATCTTACCCACCAGTAGTTCTTGTCAAAAAGAAGGATGGAAGCACCCGATTTTGTGTGGACTACGGTTTGTGTGAGCTACCCTTTGCCAAGAATCAGCTATACTTTTGATGCAATGGAAGGAGCTCAATGGTTCTCGACGCTGGACTTGAAGAGTGGCTACTGGCAGGTAGAAATCCATCCAGAAGAGAAGACAGATTTCTCTACAGGAAATAGTCTGTGGCAGTTTAAAGTTATGCCATTCAGATTGTGCAATGCTCCGGCAACATTTGAGCGTCTGATGGAGTGTGTTTTACAAGGAATTACCTGGAAATCATGCCTTGTATATTTGGACAATGTCATCGTTTATGGGAACATTTTTGACGAACATCGTGAGAATCTTAAGGCCGTATTCCAGAGGTTTCGAGAAGCACACTTAAAATTAAATCCAGAAAAATGTGCACTTTTCAAGACCGAAGTTAAATACCTGGAACATATCATCTCATCCCAAGGAGTAAAGACTGATCCTGAAAAAGTTGACACTGTGAAAAATTGGCCAACAGCACAGGATAAACAGCAACTCCATAGCTTTCTTGGTCTAGCCACATATTAACGGCGCTTTTTGAAGGACTTTGCTGGAACCGCTAAGAGCTTGCATCAACTTAATGAAAAAGGGAAGCCGTTCAAATGGTCAGGTGAGTGCGAGAGAAGTTTTCAGGAACTCAAGCTATGCTTGTGTAATGCACCTGTGCTGACCTATCCGACTCCAGGCAAACCTTTTATCATCGACGCCGATGCCAGTTACGTTGGAATTGGAGCCGTACTGTCGCAAGTTCATGACGGAGAAGAAAAAGTCGTCGCCTACTACAATAAGGTACTCTCGAGGCCAGAACGCAATTATTGCGTGACCAGAAGGGAACTTCTAGCTTTGATGTTGGTAACAAAGCACTTCCATAAGTACATCTATGGAATGCTTAATTGGCTTCTGAACTTCAAAAATCCTGAAGGTCAAGTAGCTAGGTAGATCGAGAGACTTCAGACATACTACTACCAAATTCAACATCGGAAAGGAAAGCTGCACTCAAACGCAGATGCATTGTCTCGGCGACCGTGTAAACAGGACTGTTAGCATTGCACGCGTCAAGAAGAAAAGGAAACCGTTGCCATCCAGCGAATAAGAGCCGATCCTATTTACGGTTGGAGCAATGAAGAACTGAGGACTGCCCAACAAGAAGATTCAGACAGAACCCATTCTTGCATGGAAGGATCACGAAATAAAACCACAATGGGGTGACATCTCCGATAGAAGTCCAGCTCTCAAAGCATATTGGGCACAGTTAATAAGGCGTAAATGGGAGTCTGCAGATGGAAAGTCTTATGTGATGCAGTGAATCGTGCCTAAGTCAAAGGTTAATGACGTTCTTCGAGAGACGTATGATGGAGCATCTGGAGGTCATCTGGAGTCAACAAATCGCTGGAAAAGATACGACAACGGTTCTACTGGCTACATGCAAGAGAGGATGTCGAAAAGTGGTGCAGAAAATGTGATACTTGTGCTGCTACCAAGCGACCAGATAGAAAGTTTCAAAGTAAAATGCAGCAGTACAATGTGGGCACACCTTAGATTAGCACACAGAATAGCAGTAGATGTCGCAGGTCCGTTTCCTGAGAGCAACAGCGGAAACCGATACATCCTTGTACTCATGGACTACTTCAACAAGTGGCCTGAGGCATTTGCCCTCCCAAATCAAGAAGCCAATACAGTGGTTGATCAGATTGTCTTCAATTGGGTGAGCAGGTGTCGTGTTCTTTTGGAATTGCATTCTGGCCAAGGAAGGAACTTCGAATCTAACATCTTCCAGGAGGTTTGCTCTCTCCTTGGAATCAAGAAGACGAGGACAACACCGCTTCATCCACAATCTGACGGAATGCACGAACGATTCAACAACATCTGCCAATGTTGTAGGTGACTACCAACGAGACTGGGACTGCCATATTCCATTGTTTTTGATGGCCTATCGAAGTGCGGTTCATAGCTCAACAGGACATACACCATCGGAGATCCTGTTTGGCACAACAATACGGCTGCCTAGTGAAGTAAAACTTGGATGCCGTACTATGGAAACGGAAATGACAGATGAATATGTGGATAACCTCAAAGAAATACTCATTGACATTCATCAACGGACAAGGAAAACTATAAAAACAGCCAGTGATAGGATGAAAACGCGGTACGATGCTCGTGCAACAACGATGAAATTCCAAGAAGGAGACCTAGTGTGGTCTTACAATCCCCATCTACAAAAAGGACTGTCACCAAAACTTGAACAAAACTGGGAAGGCCCATAACCGTTGTGAAGCGAATCAATGATGTGGTTTACCGCATTCAGAGAGGGATAAGAGGCAAGCTTAAGGTAGTTCATTGTGACCGTTGACATCGCTATAACGGTGGTGACGGGAGTAATGGATTTAATCGGGACGTTCAATCCTAAGAGGGGGGCAATGTGGTAAATTTGCCCATTTGTGCAAACAACGACATCTCTTATTCTTCTAGAACAGAATAAATTAGTAATGAGTTCCGCGCCATCTATGAACAAAAGATTAACTAATGTTACCCAATACCTAAACCACTCTATCATTATCAAATACCTAAACCACTCGCATCGTTATTCAATACCCAAACCATGGGACTGCTATAATTTATAATTGGTCGAATGCTTTTGAGCTACTTGTGGAGACTTGTGTCCAGAAACCCTAGAAGAATCTAGTATCTTTTTCTAGGATATAAAAACACCGCCACCAGTTCGAAGACCTCAGTTTGATTTTGAAAGTGAACGCATAAACGTCGGTGTAAGATAATGAATTAAGAGTTGTGCTTGTTTGAATAAAAGAAATAAGTTTTATTGGCGAACCCTTGGCTAAATATTACAATACATTACAAATTCGTATTTTAATTGAATACAAAGATTCTTTGTCGTTGCTTTTCAATGAAAGTGTTGCAAAAGTTCAGTAGTGATTTGTATATGCTTCTGATTTGAAAAAAAATGTATGTCTCTAATCATCGATTTCGTAAAGCCCTTTTAAAAATTTAACAGGATTTTAAGTCTTAAAATAACGTTTATTCCATACAAAATACGTCATTTAAAAATTTAAAAGCAAGTTAAATGTTTATGAAATGGGCCATAAGACAGCAACGATGGAAAAGTGAAAGGCACCTTCCAAAATAAATTATGTACATCAAATATACCTTATCTTTTTATCTTTTTCACCAGTAAGCCTTTCATAATAAATGTTGAATGAGTGCAAACAAAATCGTTTAATATTAGGTTTTCATCATATTTTTATAATAATATATTTATGTCTTTTTTTCGTTAACATAAACATTTTTTGATTATAATAACTTTAAACCAAAAGTTGTCACATATATGTAGATACTTGTTTGCTTTTAAAAATGATCTACTATGTCATACGGAAATAAAACAAAACAATTTCTGTATGTGTTCTATAATGCGTTTAAAGGTTTTTTTTTTTTCAGGAATATAATATGTTCTTTTTTTCAAAATCCTATTAGTTTTTAATTTATTGAGTGAAAATTTGGAAACAACTCCGGACTTTGATTTCTGTTTGGTTTAACAGGATTTGGCTGTCATCTTAAAACGGACCCAGTGACCCCCCCTTGTATACGCCGTTGTCTGTTCACTCGGACATATAACTCCAAGTACTCCATGCTGTCACTTTAACATGTCCAAAAATAGAGGAAACTGTGTCATATCCTGTTAATGCGTGAAATATTGGGAGTGCACTACATTTTTCAGGTCCTATAGAATTGGCCATCTCATGTACAAGTGTAGATAAGTACCGGAACGTTTTACTTTTTAAAATTGTGGTGTCAGCTTAATGGGTGGTTGCAAGGAGAAATCATGTTCAATGAATCTTGTGGTGGTTTGCTGAGTATCTGATCTCCAACTGTAACAACAAGTGTCTTGCCAGTCTCGCTTTAATTACAGCTTTTGGGAGGAAGCGAAAAAGTTCTGTCTTGTTACAGTCCACGATTCCACGCGCAAAATGTCTATCCAATTTTCGGTATTAGTGCATTTCCAACCACACGCAATCACACTCCCCTTCCTCTCTTAGCTCTTGCAGTACCTTTAAGTGAATTGGATTTATAAATATGCCACACAATGGGGTATATTCATAGTCATTTTAGACCTGGGTCTAACAGCCCTATTCTGCCGTTGTGAGGCTCACAGGTCACAATTTTATGTGAGTTTGGAAGTTTGGATGGAAGCCATCATAATAAACCTCACAAGAACAACGTGATTTGTGATCTGCCAAGGAGCAGATCATAATTTTGAAGTTTTTATGAGGGGAGTTCACCACGAGTTGTGAGGTTATAGTGACTTGTGAGGCATCAGTGAGGTTGCTATAAGTTAAACATAGCTTTGGTTGAATTTTCGGATGTTGATTCTATTTTTTAAGGTTATCATTTCAAAATATTTGAATCTATTTGTGTAGTATACCAAGTTAATTATCTTATAAAAATATAAAACCAAAAATTTGTAGTTACGGTCTGTATTCATTGAGCCAAAATTGTCTTAAACTGTAGTTTAGTTAAACCTGGGTCTATCTGCGACTATGAATATGCCCCAATATCTAAACGTGTGATATTAATTTCAAACTGCCTTTTCATAAAAGCTTAGTTCCCATAATAAATGATCAATAAGTTTTGCAATACGAGGAGACAAAATATGAACGATTGCAAATCCATCAACCACAATATTTGATGTAGTAGGTATCTCAGTTTGTTGAAAATAGAATGTTTCATAGCATGTCAACAGATCACTTTTTGTCCAATTTTTTATTAGACGTGTGGTTTTCAATCTGGCAATACTTTTTTCGTAGTTGGTCTTTTTGACAGCTGTCACTTGATTTATGCTCAGTTTGGTTTGCCATTTCATAATGAATATACTTACTCCTGAACAGCGTTTGCAAATCGTGCAAATTTATTATCAAAATGTGCACAAAACGAGATGGCCACCGATCCCGATTTTCACAAGAATATTTTGTTCAGCGAAAAGCTCATTTTTGGTTGAATGCGTACTTTAATAAGCAGAATTGTCGTATTTGGAGTGATCATAATCCACAAGCAATGGTTGAGACGCATTTACATCCTTAAAAAATCACTGTTTGGTGTGCTCTATGGGCATAGGGAATCATTGGTCCATATTTCTTCAAAAATGAAGACGGCCTGTATACATTGAACCAAAATTGTCTTAAACTGTAGTTAAGTAAAACCTGAGTTTATCGGGTACTATGAATATGCCCCAATGAGTCAAATCGTGCACTATATTGATGGATTGTAAATTAAAAGAACCCCCAAAACCCTCTTCCTCCCGGGCATTATCATCTGAAAGTATAGTTAGTTGTTAGTATGTACCTACATAAGTTTGATCTTTGAGTTTGAGCCCATACCCTTGACATGTTGAATGGATTTGAATGTAATAATTTTAATAATTCAAATTGGCCTGAGTAGAATACTCGTATAGGTAGATGAAATAGTTAACTTCAAAATAAATACCAAGACATGTAGCATTATTGGATTTCCCATTTTTATTTCGGGTTTGCATTCCCTCCATAAAAAATAAATACAAAAAGAAAATAAAAAAAGTATACCTTCCCTCGGTAGGGTGTCTATCTTATCTCTAAGAGAACATGTTCTATTTTTTCCCTCTGATCTTTTTTACACTATCTTTTTCTTTAGGGATCTATTTTTGTTCTCTATTTTTTTTAATGAAATTCGCTTTTGTTTTATTGCAATAAATTGTATTTCAATGTCAATTAAGAGACTTAGAATAGGGCCATTCTGCCGTTGTGAGGCTCACAGGTCACAATTTTTTGTGAGTGAGGTTCCTTATAAGGTGGTCACAATTTCGTATTCTGTGGGAGTCCTCATAAGAAACCTCAGAAGAACAACGTCAGTTGTGATCTGCCAAGGAGCAGATCATAATTTTTAAGTTTTCATAAGGCGATTTCACCACGAGTTATAAGGTTATTGTCACTTGTGAGGCATCAGCGAGGTTGCCAGAATAAGGCTGTAAAATTTCGTTATTAGGTACATTTTATAATAAAATAGGAATTTGTTTTCAAAACTTCTATACAATTTTAAATGAAAGAGCTATATAAGAAAAAGTACAAGAGATACATATAAGACGATATTATTGATGATTAAGGCAGCTCTAGCCCCTTATCAAAACGAGCAGACCACATTTCTTACCTACTAAGGCCTATTTTGTATTTTACTTTTATGTTTTATTTTGTTCAGCAATACATACATCTACCAACTTGTAGATAATTCTTGAAAATTAGGACACTTGATTCGGCAGGGTGAACGAATGTGCATATTTCTTATTTAACTTTTTTTTTATTTTTTTTTTTTGTGTTCTCTTTTTGTTGTGTAGCTTTTAGAGGAACATGTCCTCTTTTTGCAAAGTACCCAGATAGACACCCTTACGCTCGGGTTCTTATTTCTTTGCTTTAAATATGATTACAATATTTCGCTGCAGAGAGCTTGATTTTCCTATTATTGAGTAAAAGTTTTTTTTTAACTTATTTTTGTTTATCCTGTGTTGTAACTTATAAGACATGAAATATGTATTAAGAAAAGCATATAGGTATTGCGTTTTACAAAATTCCAAGAACACTCAGTCTTTTTCATAGATATAAATGTTTACGAAATAAAAAGTGAACGTTTGATTTGTTCTCTTAAGTTAATCTATCAACAAATTTTGACATGAATTTAAATTCTTCCCATACCAGTTTCTGAACATAAGCGTTATAGTCGGAGTCGGATTCTCACAATATTGAAATAGGTATGTTTTATATTTACTAGAGTCAATTTTTTAGACTTGAAGTGAATAATCAGTGGTACAGAACAATGTGGACTATATCTAAGCTGAAAAAAAAAATTCAAAAAATTTTAAATTAATTTATGTACCTATACCTACATAGATTATTGGTACCTACGTCAACTGTAAGTATTTACTAATTGGCATTAATGAACATAATTTCAAAAAAAAAAATCAAACCAATCTTGAAATCTAGAATTTTCAAGAAAAAAACTGCTGAACATTTTGATATGCAGATGCAGTAGGTTCTGCGTTATTTATCATCGTAATGTTAAGTCCTTAATTGGCAATTAATTCTTTTTGGAAAACATATTAAAGTTATTTGGGAACATTTAAAAGTTCATACCTGATTTTGTTTAATTTGTTACCACAAATTCGTAAGAAATCTCACTTTAAGTACTTAAGAAAATCATCATAAACAACGAAATATTAAAAATGTTAAAAACAAAGGCGCAAAATTTTAGTCAATTATCCACGATGTTAAACCATTTTTAGTTTAATACTTGGTTAACATAACAATTGTATTTTGCGAATTTTAAACGAGTTAAGCATCGTAATATCTCATAGGTCATAACAATTTACTAAAATAAATATCACCAAATGGCTATTTTATCTTTTTACTATCGTACTAAAACCGTATGGTATTTTGACGTATGTTTGTGATTTTTTTGCATGAGCTGTCACGGGTTCAGCTTGTTAAAAATAAGGTAGGTATTTAAAATATAGAAAATTTTAATAAACTGTTTTTAAATAATAAAAGCTTAATATAGTTGATATCATGAACCCGTAATGTTGAACTGTAAACAATTTTGCGTAATTATTTAAATTAATAGTTCAAAGATATAACGTTGCTAGATATTGAAGACTTACGTCAAAGATTAAAAAGGTAATGATATTGTTAACGACAACCGTATTTTTTTTATACATTTTTAAATTCAGTATTATTGAAACTACAAAGGAAATTTGATTAAAAAAAATATAACAAAATCAGTCAAACCACTAACGAGAAATAGGAGAATAACCTTCTACCTAATAACTTAGAAAAAAAAAAAAAACATTAAAACTCTTTTTACGTTATATGCGCTTTTCGCCAACAAACAGAAACAGCTATTTAAGCCAAAAAAAAGTTGTATTAAAAGCATACAGAACCGTTTTCTGGAAAATTTGAATAATCGAAATCGTTGTGTGAGAGTAACCCTTTGTTTCTGCGGCTTAATATATAGGAATTTGTTTTGTTTGTAAATTTTATCGTCTTTTTTCTTTTTGACGCACACAACAAGAACAAAAGCAAGAGCGAATATGGGCGAATATGACTCGCGAGTCGCACGTTCGACTCAAGTCGAACGTTTTTAAAATCACATATGTCGTGGTTTTAAGAATAGCAAACTGCGACGTTCATATAGAGCAACATCTTATTTCAACACATTTTTGACTTTTTAGCCGAATACAGTTAGGTGAGCCATAAACGGTAGTGCCAAAAGTCAGATTCGCCTAATATTTCTTGCGACTCGCGATTCATAAAAGGTGCCTATATAGTCTAGGAAAGATAGAAAATTTAATATGGGTAAGTGGGAACAAATTTCATCCTGTACAACATATCCAAGGTGATTCTAAAGAGACCAAAACTGAAAAGATACATATATCGAGTAGAAAGTTTAAGTCCTTTTTATGGAATGATGACTTTTTTTTAAGTTCAACAAGTAAAATATTACCCAAAACAATTTTAAAAGAATGGGATATAATGTTTTACCTTTTTGTTTTTCTTCATTAAAATTCAATAAAACGCATTTTTTTATATTATTTTATTTTGTTGATATACTACTACTATTAGCCCAGTCAAATTAGACATTGACCCAGACAAAATTTTGTACAGGTATATTTTTTAGTGGAAATGTTCAGAACAGTGTCCTTAATCAACTCAACATAGTCCCAAGCAATCCGCCTTGGCGTACGACCACAATCTTGAAAAAAATGCAGCCATCTTGCACTCTTTGTTTGTGGCAATATCTCTGGAACTTGTTGCCCTAAAAATACCATTCAAATGTCAAATGGACAAGCTTAGATTGACAAAATTGGGGAAGTAAATACAAATTAGTTACAGGTGTTGCATGGCTACTGTTTTGAATTAAATGAATTTAACAGAGTAAATTGCAGTGCAAATTCGAAAAAATTAAGAATGCCACATAAATATATATTAAGAAGCTGAAATTTAGTGAACATGTTAGAACAGCACCAACAATCATTTGTGGTGATAAGTTACCAAAAATTCCTTGTTGGGGTTAGACCACCATTTAAATAAAAAGTTCCATCATCTGAATTTGTAGGCTTTTTGATATTATGGCTATCTAATTGTTCTAGAAAGACCATGCAAGCGTAAAATGGACAGACTTTGACTTCAAAATCAGCGAAGCCTGCACAAAATTAGAAACAGGTGTTTTATGGCTACTCTGTTTTGAATGAAACTACTAAAAAAGAGTAAATAATTGCAGTGCAATGCAAAATTGAAAAAAATGCCCATGTCCAAGAAATATTTATTAAAAAGCTGAAATTTTGTGGATATGTTCAGAAAAAAAAATCCAAAATAAAAAACAAATACAAAAATGTTATAGGAGCAGTTGTTTAAGTATATTAATTATGACAAAGAAAAATAAAGGAACGCTAGCACATGTTAATATTGAAATGCTAACAGAGAAAAATACAACGTTTTGGTCTAAAGAAGAAAAAATGCGTGTTTCATTGGTAAAACCATCCATAGTACAGTACGTAGTACGATTTTACACGCACACAAAAGACAACATCGCTAAGTAGCTCTAGGCCCTATAAGAAACTAAAGTAGAATTCTGCTGTGGATGAATTTTTGACATGTATTCGAGTCTCGAATTGGATATTTAAGAGGAATATTGTGAAAAGAACTTAAAAAATTTTTCAGCGGCTTCGGTTTGGCTTCGGCAAACATGTATTACAATCATTACCTTCGTATTGAACAATGGGCCTTATCACAAGCCCCGAATTAAAAGTTTCGTACAAAATCGTGTCAATATTTTTCTTACTATGACGGTGCCATGAAACATTTTTTAAGATTCGTAGTACGAATCTTTTACGACGGGGCCTGTGATTAGGCCGAATTTCTTTGCTGGCGTTTTCGTCGATGTCTTCTGATCGGATGGCGGCGGCACGGCGGCGCAATAACCACAGATTGCCATGCAGCTAAGACCACTTTATATGTAAACAAAGCTTCGGTCGCATTAACATTCGCAGTTGCATGATATAATTTTTAGAATATCATCTGTAGCAGGATCAGCTGAAGAAGGGACTGCTATTTAGAGTCTATTCTTTAACGCTCATCCCTAGAGCATGTCCATTTTACGTTTGAATGATCTTTCTAGGACAAAAATATACCCCAGGTATAGTCAAAAGACGACAAATATAAATTATGGTACTCTTTTATAAATGGCAGTTTAACCACAAAAGGGATTTTTGGGAACTTACACATATGATTATTGGTACTGTCGTGAACATATCCTCTTAATTTCAGATTTTTAGTAAATATGTATGGGGCATTCTTAATTTTTTCGAATTTGCACTGCAATTTACTCTGTTACATTCATTAAATTTAAAACAGTAGCCATGCAACACCTGTAAGTAATTTGTATTCACTTCCCCGATTTTGTCAATCTAAGCCTGTCCATTTGACATTTGAATGGTCTTTTTAGGGCAACAAGTTCAAGAGATATTGCCACAAACAAAGAGTGCAAGATGGCTGCATTTTTTCAAGATTGTTGTTGTACGCCAAGGCAGATTGATTGGGACTTTGTTGAGTTGATTAAGGACACTGTTCTGAAAATTTCCACTAAAAAAATATACCTGTAAAAAATTTGGTCCCGGTTAGGGCTTTTTTTTTTGTCTAATTTGACTAGGCTATATGTATATATTTTAAAGACCTGTTTCCCTCATCATCAGGATCTATAAAATTAAAATGCATATTTGTTTTAATAAAAATTACATAAATGCATAAGAAATTTAAATATACAAAATTACCAAAAATATTTAAAATAATTTATTTGATAACAATTTGTTGGCTTTCAACATTAAATATAACTTAATTTTTAATATTCGATATTTGTTTTGAAATTAAATGATTGAACAAATTTTCTTATAAAGTTATTCAAGTAGCTACCTACTTAAAGTATTTAAATTTGTTTGGTTTTAAATTTGGTTGTTATGTAAATTAGCATTAACTATGAGATTGTAGTACGTATTAATGTAGTCCCTTTTATCTGTTTTGTAGTTGCGCGCAATGCCCTCATTCTTTATAACTTGGTTGACTTCATGAATTTGTAACTTAAATTTGTTTCTTTCTAATCTTAAAATTTTAGCTCCATCAAAATATTCAAAATCAAAAGACTGTCCACTTCCCTTTCGTGAGCAGCTTAAGCAGCTTTATTTTTGTTGAGCGATCCTTCATTAACTTTCTGACATTCGTTTTTGTGTTGACCCATTCTCTACCCCAGCTTTTGAACAGTTTCTCCTTAGTATATTTTTTCGCAATCATTGCATTTTACAGAATAAACTTATCCACTGTTTTCGGTTTTATTAATTTTTTGTTTTATATTTGAGAAAAAAAATATAAAATAATATAATACCAGAAGACCCGTGCGAAAATTTCGCACATTCAGTAAGGCTTTACATTTTCAAATAGGATGTTTGAACAAAATAAATAAATTCTTTTTACTATTGATATGAACCTATTAGTTTTACAAAAACTCTTTGTAAACAATATTTGATGTAAGAACGAAATCTTTTTGAATTTTTTTTTTACCATATTTTTATAGATGCATATATGTTGTTTTCGCTTTTTTATTTAGTTTAATAAGCTTTTTTACTATTACACTTAAATCTCAAAAATACATTTCTCAAAAATACAGCTAAAAATTCTTTTGGGGCCCCAGCATTTAGCTATCTCACTGCATTCCGACCCTGTGTGAATGCATTTGTGTTTGTGTGACTCACACTATTTTGATATGAGCCTCACTTTTTCCTCGATATACGCGTTCCTCTATTTCTTCTTCTCAGATTTTAAATTAAAGAATAATTAAATATGTTTCTTTCATTCATGCAATTTAGTGATACCTAATAAATGCATTCGGCTTTTTATGAAAAAAAAAGAGAACAAACAACAGACGTAAGTAACACATATGTTTCTCCACCACTCACTCAATGTGCAAGCGAAAAAACAGGATCATATATTAACATTACAAAAGTAATAAATATGTTTCTTTCATTCATGCATGGTGTTACTAAAGAATGTTTTATCCCCCACTCACTCAAGAGGCAGCGAAAAAAAAGATAATTTTAAATTACAGAAGTAATACATATTTTTCTCTTTCACTCATTCAATGTGTTAAAAGTGAGGTATTTTTTATGTCAAATTTTTAATTTATTGAATTATTTGAAATTTCCGAAATTTATAGAAAATAGTGTGGTATAACATTAAGTTTTTGTGCAATGTCATGAGTATGTTTAAATTCCCATTCAGTGATACCTATTTTAGTGGATTTGACTATTTTATAAATGAGAAAAAAGGAGCTTGTTTTTTTTATATACGCGTCCTCTTTTTGGAGGACATGTCCTCTTCTTAACCCCGGTGCGGAACGTCCTCCAACGTTTAAAGAAATTGTCCTCTTTTTTCCCCTAACAAGTAATTACTAAAATTAAAAAAGTCATCGAACTCTGAATTTAAAAGAAAAACAGCCAATACAAATCTGATGAAAAACATAAAATGAAGCAGATCTTATTTTGACTCCCGTGTGTCCATTTGTTCGGCTTCTGTTATTAGTTTTGTTTTTCCCTCTTTCACCAAGAAAATAGATATATAGACCTACTTTTTGCAAAAAGTACAAAAGTGTGAAATAAACATGTTTTCGTAGTTAAGTTGCAAAATATCAATTTTTTTAATTTATTTGGTGGTTCAATTTATTAACTCTAATATTTTTTACAAGATCATTAACCATGCCAAAAAGAAAGTGCTTATTATGATGATCCTTCATTTAGAAAAGGAAGATATGATTCGGAAGCAGATTGCACAGTTTGTAACTCCATGATTTCCATTGCAAGCAAAGGAAAATACGCGATCAAGGACCCCATAACATCTCAAATGCACTTAAATAACAGAAGATCTGGTTCATCAAGAGTTTTGCAAGCTTTTATTTTAATCAAGTCAACACAAAAACATATCCAAGCTACCGAGGTAATAATTTCGTTTCACACAGGTTTGTCATCAGCAATCGTTTAATTTTCTCAATTTAACCACTGAGTTAAACAAAAAAATGTTTTTCGAATCGGATTTGGCTTAAGGAATCTCATGCGTCAGGACATAGACCACTGCCATGCCATATTCACCAGTGTAATCGCTCCCCTGATGTCTACCTCTACATCAGTGGCGGATCCAGAGGGAGGGGCATAGGGGTCAAACACCAAAGAGAAAAATAAAACATTTAAACTTCAAGAAAACAAATTCTTTTAAAGTAGGTAGACATACTTAAAAGAAAAAGAACTGTAGAAGCAGATTTTTCTATTCAAATAGTGGGTGTCCAAATGGATTCTCATAACCAAAATGCAAAGTGTTCATTCCGAAAAAAAGAATTGTGTGTCCAACTTAAAAAAATTGTTCGGGCCAACCAGAACCTCACAAATTTTGTATTTACACATTAGAAACTAAAATTCTGAAAAATTAAATTTGAATTTTAGACGTAAAGTTATTCTTAAAAATAACCGGAATTAAATAATTCAAATTGCACTTTTCAAATAATCTTACCTTTAGTTTATTTGAAAATTTTCTCATTAATAAACTAAAAAGAAATTCAATCTGAACATTAAATAAAAAGTACTTTATAAAATTTTCTTTTTAAATATAAGTTATTAGTTTTTTGTATTTTAATTTATGTTCGTGGAACTAGATTTTGTTTTCTTTTTGTCCTCTTTTATAAGGCAGATGATGTCCCCCAAAGTCAGGGATTTTAAAACTTTTTGTCTTAGGTTAGTTTAGACAGTCATAGCAACCCTAGTATAATACAAAATAGTAATAAACAATTAATACAAATTAAAAAGTTACAAGAAATTTAAGATAGTGACTCATTGACACCGAATTATTTTGAACAGGGAATCAAACCCAGTATTTTACATTTGCATCAAATATTTTGAACTGAACGTCATTCAGTATAAACACTCTTAAGATCAGAAAACTGAAAACTCAGACAAAATTTTACGATAAAACAGATTTTTGTTAATAGTACAGTATCAGTTTTATGAATTTATCCTTTTAAATATTAATCTGCAAAACTGTTGGAACGAAATAGAGCATGACTTTAAGCTGATTTATTTTTGAAATCAGTTATGGGACATTCTTTTGTTAAGAATGCGAATTTTTAGTAAATGAGTTTTTATTATTCTGGTTTTAGTATATTCGTTAGTCACCAGCAAGTTAGTGCACAGGGCGGCAATGAAGCTTAATTCGCCCCTGTCTTGAACTCAAAGGTATGTTTAGATTTAATTTTTTTTGTCGACGGTCAAGTTAATTTTAATCAATACCTACGACCTAACCATATCTTAGTACTATATACAATACATTTAATTAGCATGTACATATGTAATCGAACGAAGACTAAAAACAAATAATTTCAACGAAGTTACCTATGTGGTAACAAACATATAAAAATAATTGTGTAGGTAACAGCCTATTTATGTATAAACTTCCTCAATGTTCTTAACTTGTGAAAGATTAAATTAATTATTTGTATTGGGACTTACCTATACTTCCACTTTTGATATTTCAGTATATACCCTTTGCGTTAATAGATAACAACTACAGTGAACTAAATATTTCATACTTTTCACTCTATATCCGTCACCAAAAATTATTCAAAACTGATAAAATTCTTTAGTTCTACTGACAAAATGGAATTACGAAAGCACTTAAGTTATCTCTAAAATACATATAAATAAATTAAAAAAAAAATCTAATGGAATTTAAAACTTAAACTAAACACAGACACAGACACACCAAAAGGTGTTATTATATATTTTGCAGTGTTTTATTAAACTGAAATTGCTCTATTATCAGAAGCCTTTTATTGCTCCAATCCCAACTACAACCCTTATTGGGGTAAAATAAAGTTACGAGGGAATTGTGGGAGCTGGGAGGAAATGAAAGAGTATATGTACTATGTACCTCTATAATTTATATAGTGCACAGTCGAAGTACGCCACTTATAAAGACGACGACGTGGCTTATAACGACCAGTCGCTTTTAACGGCAACTTTCATTTTGTTGGTTTTCATACAATTTGTATTTGTCTTCTTTATAGCGAATTGTTGGATACAAATGTCGAGTTTCCAATGAGGAAATCATCGCTACCGCCACATACAAGGACATAATTTGTGAATTTGATGTTTTGTTTTGTATACAGGGTGTCTCGTAAAGGATGGTCCTAACTGAATATGGTGATAGGCCAGGTCATGAACTTTGAGAATTTGGTAACTAGAACATACCGAACAATAACGGTTTTCGGGTAACGGCTATTTTTCGAAATTAAAAAAAAAAACTTTACTTTGAACCAGTTTTTTGCTCACCCTGTCCATAATTGACTTTTGTTTTTTACAATTTTTACATTAAAACTTTGGCTAATAGTTTGACTTATTTTACTGAATAAAAAATGTTCGTTTACATCACCATCACCTACAAACTAAAAGATAAACTTGAACTTTGACCAAACTTAATTTTTGACCTCAATATTCTAAAGAGCTCCATGAATAAAATTCGTATTACACAATACAGGTTTTATCTTCCAAAAATATCCCGTTTTCTGTAGTTTTTAAAAAGATATAAGATTTGCTAAGGCGGTGCTTAGATAGGAGGTTATAACCGTTTGAATCCAATAAAACATTTGAAAAATAAAACAAAAATAGAACATTTTTGTTCAAGTATATCGATAAAATTAAAATATCTTTTCAAATATAACTCCAACAAAACTGAATTTTGGTCGAGAGCTTCATTTTGACTTTCGATTTTGTAGAGTGAAAAGGGAAAAGTCCTGTATTTTTTAAGATTTCTCGAAAACCATCAGGTTTTTTTTAAGAAATATCTTTGGAAAAATTGAAGCTTATATTATTCTACAAAGAGTAGATAACCATAATTTGTTTGTTAGACTAATGGATTTTGAGACAAATGAGCGGAAACGCAACGGTGTGGAAAATATTTTGTCCCTGTTTTTTCAAAATCTCTTGCTCTGGCGAAATAAGTGGTTGATCTTTTTTGTGCGCAATTTTAAAAGCGACCGTTTTTCCAAAGACAGTTCTTAAAAAACCTGATTCTTTTCGAGAAATTTTCAAAAATACTGGACTTTTCCCCTTTCACCCTACTAAATCGAAAGTACTTGTCCAAATTTAAGGTTTTTATTTTAAAAATTCGTAAGACATCAAAATTAAGCTCTCCACCAAAATTCAGCTTTGTCGGAGTTATATTTGAAAATATATTTTAATATTATCGATATACTTGAACAAAAATGTTTTATTTTTGTTTTATTTTTAACCTGTTTTATTCGATTCGAACGGTTATAACTTTCTATCTGATCACCACCTTAGCAAGTTTTATACCTTTTTAAAAACAAAAGAAAAATGGGATATTTTTGGAAGATAAAACCTGTATTGTGTCGTACGAATTTTATTCATGGAGCTCTTAAGAAGATTGAGGTCAAAAATTAATATTGGTCAAAGTTCAAGTTTATCTGTTAGTTTGTAGGTGATGGTGATGTAAACGAACATTTTTTATTCAGTAAAATAAGTCAAACTATTAGCCAAAGTTTTAGTGTAAAAATTGAGGACACCCTGCATAGTTGTTTATTATTTATTTTGGTTTTGAGTTTTTGTCGCAGAAAACATTATGCTGAAGCTAATTTTTCTTACAAGTTCCATACTTTGGCTATCAAAGGCTGAGGGAGGAATTTGTTTGATTCACTTGCTTATTCAGTTTATTTATTTTTTTATTTTTTGTCGCAACTGACGCCCCTAGTTTACATGGACGAGCATGCTCGACAACATGGCTCGATGGAAAAATAACTGTTCGTCTAACTTTGCGTTTACATGGATAATGATGTTGTCGAGCATCATTATTTTTCATTTTTCAAAACAAACGGACGCAGGATGACGAGCAAAATTTTAGCAGCGTTAATTATGAATGAAATTCTTGAAATGAAGAGGAAGAATGAAAAAGAGAGAACGAAAAGAAAAAATGTTTATGAGTTCAAAATGGATTGAAGTCAGTAGAAAATACTTTTTAAATTGAAAAATTCTCTCCAGAACTCACTATTCGTTATTGTTGCCAATTTTCTCTGTTCGACTCAAGTCGAACGTTTTTAAAATCACTTATGTCGTGGTTTTAAGAAAATCAAACATCGGCGTGCGAATAGAGCTACATCTCAATTAAACATATTTTTGACATTTTAGCTGAATTTAGCTATGTGAGCCATAAACGGTTATGCCAAAAGTCAGATTCGCCAAATATTTCATACGACTAGCGATTGATATAGGTGGCTACATGTCAACTCGTGGAGGCAACATAGGTACTGAGCGGTCATGGTCAAATTTAAATCCGCCTAAATATTCGAGACGTAAATCTTGATTTTGTGTTGGACCTTGGACTGGTTAAAGGAAGGGTTTAATATAAAAAAACAACTACCAGAAACTAGATTTAAAGCTACAAATTTCAAAAATCAACTACAGTCGACTCCGCTTAACTGGAACACCTTAATTGCATAACATTTGTTTCAATTAAGCGGATTTTTCAGTTCATTCATTCAAGCGGAGTTTTGTCAAAACAAATTAAATTCCATTTAGACTGAAAATCAGAAAAAAAAGTTGGTATGATTTTTTTGTATTGTGTCAAGAAAATTATATTTCCATGTGAAACAATTCAAACATCAATATTATTTATATTTTTAATCACAAATATTGCGTCCGCCATATAGTCAAGGAAATATAAAAAAAATTTATATGGGCAAGTGGGAACAAATTAATTCATGAAATTTTATTGCTGGTATCGACGCAGAATTTTATCATTAACAACATATCTAAAACCCCCCAAAATCCCCGCATTGGATTTTTGTATAGAAGCATTTAAAGGGGTTGAGATAGGGGGTAGGCGGGAGTTTATCAAATTTGTTATAATACAATCTAATCACATGACACATGTTTTTGGGGTGCTTTTCAACGCTGATTCTAAAGAGACCAAAACTGAAGAGATAAATCCTGTAGTTTAAGTCCTTCTTCCGGGATGATCACTTTTTTTTTAAGTACAACAAGTAAAATATTACCCAAAACAATTTTAAAATAATGGAATATTAATGAAAATTGGTATAAATTACTAACATCTCGCCCTCAAAAAAACACTGTTTCACCACAGATATTTTTGGGGACTTTTTTGATTCTTGGTAAACATGCCAAATAAATTTAAAATTTGATGGCTGCGTTCAACGGTCGTTTCACTTATGCGGAGTTGAATAAGTGAAAAATTTTCATTTAAGACAAACAAATTTGTTTCAATTATCCGCAGTTTTATGCAAAGCAGTTTGTGTGAAAAATTTCTTGTTTCAGATCACCGATGTATTTAGTTAAAAGGAGTGCAGTTAAGCGGAGTTGACTGTACCAGAAAACATAACCACTACCCCTTAAACCCAGTCCCTGCATCAAACATCGCGTGACCCGATTTTTTCGCACTTTTTTGAGTTATCGGCGATTTTATTCCTTAAGAAGTATTTTTAAATAAAAACATTGTTCTACGATTTCAAAGTAACCTTCCTTGCTCCAATTTGAGCCCAAAACCATCTCTGTATACCGAATGGTTTCAAAAATACAGCATTTCAAAATTTTGCTCTCGAGAGGGACCTTAACTCTCCCACTCAACTGCTTCACCTATGGTTCCACTTGTGGGGTTTGCCGGGTTGACTTCAGAAAACGTCGACAGGCCTTCCGGTTTTGGATTGCTCCATGTCTGAGGCCAATTAAATGCAGTTATCGTTGCATTTGTTTCATCCAGGATTTTTTGCGCCTGCCTTTCTTCCGCGATAGTGTTGGAACGTCTTGTGTTATTGTCTTTTGAACTGGGTTCTCATGGCATCTTCTTTGTACATGACAGTAGCAGCTAAGTTGGTCATGCTGTATTTTGTCCAAGATGGTATTTTTGACGTGAAGGCTTCCTCGGATTCTCTGGCTTCTTATTCGATCAAGCTTTTGTCACTCCTGCTGTTATACAAAGCATCTTCATTTCAGCTTCAGCTACCGTCAATTTACTCTCATACTTCTTGTACATTGTTCAACACTGTGAACCGTATGTAAGCGCTGGACGAACAACTGCCGTGTAGAGCATTCCTTTCAGCTTAGGGGGCATTTTTCTATCACAGAAGATGACAGAGTTTTCCCGCCACTTCATCCACCCTACGCTTACGCGATGTTTGATGTCGTCATCACAAGATCCTTCGCTATTGATCATTGATTCAAGATATTCAAACTTTTCGCGTTTAGGAAGCACTGTTCCATTCAAATAGATGTCCGGAATAGGCCTGTGTGCATAAGAAAATGAACAGCATAGGTATTTGGTCTTTTTCGCGCTAATGCAGTATCCATTTCCATCCAGAATATCCACCCATGCATCAAGTGCTCGTGCAAGGACACAGGATATTCACTTATGATGGCTCCATCGTTAGCAAAGAATAACTGATTCACTTTGGGGTCCGTCACCTTATCGTCAAGCAGAAATTCAAGGACAGTAATAAAGAGCAAAGGACTCCAAAGGCTTCCCCGGTGCACACCTACTCGTATTGGGAACTCTTCGGTGATTCCTGCGGGGCATCTTACCTTTATTTTAACTTGCTCGTACATGTCCATGACTATCCGCATGTAGACTTCCGGAACCCCTCGTTGTCTAAGTGCAACCCATATCATATCTCGTGGTTGTCTGTCGAATGCTTTTTCAAAATCAACCAATACAACATGCAAATCTCTCGAGGAATCCCGATATTTTTCCATTCTGATTCTTATGTACCCGAAACAAACCCGCACTGGTCCTCAGATAGCCGTATTATTCTTCGTAGGCGGCCATCCAATATCCGCTCAACGATCTTCATGGTGTGTGACATCAGCTTGATCGAACGGTAGCTGTTGTAATTTCGTGTATCACCCTTGTAGGTTGGAAGAAGGTAACTTTCCCTCCACTGATTAGGCATTCGGTCACCGCAGATAAGTTTGGAGATGAGAATCATGAGCCATCTAGACCCGATGTACCCAATCTTATTCCAGAACTCAGAGGGTATCTCGTCTGGCCCAATCGCTATTCCCTTTTTGAAGTTTTTCACCGCATCGCTAACTTCTTCGACTGTGATGTCGGCAACTTCTTCATTGTTAGGTGCAGCTACTGGAAAGTATATCCTCGAAAACTGCTCATTAAAAATTCCTTCACAATACTCTTGCCATCTGTGAAGTATTTTGTCGTCATCCACAAGAAGTTGGCCTTGAGCGTTGTGAATGAATTTTGGTGAACGAATCTCCTGAGCATTTTTCCTTCTCTGTGCGGCGATTTTGAAAATAGTTGCACCCTTGTTCATGTTGGCATGATGCAGTTCCTGAATAGCTTGGTTTGCATCAGCAGCCGCTACAGATATATCCTCTAGCTTCCTATACATGCTCTTCGTACTCCTTGCTTGAAATTGGGCACACTTTTTCTTTGCTTCTTTCTTGCAACGTCTGTAAGGTGTAAACTACTCCAAGGCGTGGTTTTTCATCTATGTTATTAGAGGGGCAAGTTGACCAAGCTTCATCATTCCACCACCATATTTATTTGTCGTGTTGGTAGTGTCCTCTGACAATTCCTAGCAGTGATTTCGCTTCCCTTAGGCAGGTTTCTTGCAGAGCGTCACACATTTTTTGTACTCCTCACCCTGCATTTGCATGTATGTTGATGTTTTTATACAGATAATCTTTCATAAAAGAGACAAACGCCTCGCCTTTTACTTTATCCAGATTGTACCACTTGATTCCTCTAGAACCTTCTGTTTGTTTGTTCGTCTTCTTAGTCTCCATATAAAAAATTCTGTCAGCAGAAGACGGTGTTGTGGGGCGATCGGTTTACCCAAAATCACTTTGCAATCTTTGACTTGCGGCTTCATGAAACTGGGTACCAGATGGTAATTTATCTGAGTTTCATTTCCATCACTCCTGTAAGTGATAAGGTGCTTTTGTTGTTTAATCAATATGGTATTTAACACGATAAAACCACATAATCTGCACATTTTTAGGATGCCTTCACCAGGAGGGTTCCTAGTTCCGTACCCCAAACCACCATTACAATCCTCATAGTCCTCGTTAGATTTCCCATGATGTCCATTCAAATCTCCGCCCACAAACAGAAGCTCATCTTTCGGGATGTTTTTAAGATGATTGTGAAAGTCTTGCAAAAACACATCATTTTCCAGTTGTTCACATCCAATTTGGGGAGCATAAGCGCTGAAAATATTCCACACATTTCCTGGACTTCGAAATAGCTAAGACGTTACCAAGCAATTCCTCTGTAAGGATGATACCGATTCCATTTTTGTTCTTTTCTTCTCCGTAGTAGAACATCTTGTATGCCTTTGTCTTAACGTCCAAGAAACCAGCCCTGTTTCCAGTGTTTTGTTTCTTGGACGCACAAGATGTCTATTCGCCTTCTTTTCATCATCTCTTCCAACTCACAGCTTATACCGGTCATAGTCCCAACGTTCCAACTCGCCACTCTTAAATTCCGTCAAATTTGTTGCATTACTTTTCTAGCCACCGGAATCCCACGAGTGGAACCTTAGGTGAAGCAGTTGAGTGGGAGAGTTGTGGTCCCCCTCGAGATCATGACCGGTTAAATGATGAAGAAGAAGATGACTTTGCTAGCCCCCGGAATCCGTTTAGCTCTGACCCGACCATTTCTGATCGGCCCAGGAACAGTACCATGCAAAGCAATTAAACTGCCTGGCGGGGTAGTGCCTCTTATATTAGGAAGTACTTCAAATGGTGCTCTAAATTTTTCGAAATATTTTAAAACTGCGGAATATGTCCGCAAGTTTTCGACACTGGCATGCTCCTGTTTTTCGTGGTTTGATCTTCTTCTTTTACAAAACCGGTGATCTCCAGACGCATTAACCCAAGGACTTGCAAACACGCTTTATGGTAAGCTCTAAGGTGTTTTTGTGTGTTGCTAGGCTCACTTTGGTGTTATTTGCCTAGATGTGATTTATCCCTTAGTCGCCTCTTACGACAAGCGGGATCCACTGCTGAGATATTCTTAATACGTCCCAGCACGGATAGTATAATGTAAAATAAAGAATGGTTGAGTTTATAGGTTGAGCCAAAATAATAGGACAATCACACCGGAAAGGGGGTCTATATACCCCCGTTAAGATAGGAGGGACAGTAACTCAAAAAATGCCTTAAGGCAGAAACAACACTATTAGCCCAGTCAACAAAGAATCAAAATTATCAAATAAATGCAAAAAAGAGTGTTCTCTGGATTATTTTTTTATATGTTAGGGATTACCCCCAGGTATAACATACCCAAAGTCCCCAGCCCAGGGCCTCAAGCTAAACTCAGGAGGGGGGTAAAAGGTACACCTTTTTAGATTTTCGTGAATATCTCCACAACCAAATTATCTATAAAAATATATATTCACATTTTTTCTAGGGTCAAACATAAAGGAGATGCGGGCGGTAGAAAAGTCAACAAATCTGAAAAAACCTGTTATTGTCTTAGATATTGAATGTTTTCTGAGCAATTTTCTTGGAAAAAAACAAAAAACGTTAATACACATTCATTCACTGTTGTTTCATCATGTCGTGAAGCTAAGAAAGGAGTTATAATTTCCTTTTTTTTTCTATATATCCGAAACTATACGAAAAAGCTGATGTATACTAAATTAGGAAAAATTTAAATAGCAAGAGTTGTTTTCATATGGCGCCAAGAAATGATAACGTTTTTTTTTAAGGAACACAATACAAAATTTATTTGCCATAGAGGGGGGTGCTTTCTCCCCCCTCTTTAGAGAGGAGAGGCATTTTTTAAAAATAATATTAAAAAACAACGGCAACACTTACAACAAAAAGTTTTCCTTTTTTGAAAGCCAGAACTCCGTTCTTTTATTCTTTTTTCAAATCAAGTTATTGATGTCCATAGTTTTGGCCTTTAGTCCATACAAATTGGCGTTTCGTCCCGGCGTTCTCACTTGGACTCTTCAGTTGATAGTGAGGGCCTTGACAAGACGCAATTTTTATTAAGTTCAGTCCAGCTTACATCAATTTTACTGCGAAAATCAATTGTGAACTATAACAGTAGTAGTATTCAGCACTATATAGAATTTGTATTATAAAACGCACTCATATGTAAACAATGCCAGGCCACGGGTAACAAAATTTCCAACAATTCTTGATTAGAAATTCTAATTGGGTTGGATATACATAGTTCACAATAGATTTTCGCAGTAAAAATTGATGTAAGCTGGACTGATCTTAATAAAAATTGCGTCTTGACAAGGCCCTCACTGTCAACTGAAGAGTCCAAGTGAGAACGCCGGGACGAAACGCCAATTTTTATGGACTAAATGCCGTTAAAAGCTATACTGAATCAATAATTCAACAAGTCCAATTAAATAATGCTAAGTCTTCTACTTGGCTGATCTATTTCAGTAGTATATAGAATTTGTATTATAAAACACACTCATATGTAAACAATGCCGGGCCACGGGTAACAAAATTTCCAACAGTTCTTGATTATAAATTCTAATCGGGTTGGATATAGCTCACAATTGATTTTCGCAGTAAAATGTATGTAAGCTGGACTGAACTTAATAAAAATTGCGCCTTGACAAGGCCCTCACTGTCAACTGGAGAGTCCAAGTGAGAACGCCGGGACGAAACACCAATTTGTATGGACTAAAGGCCGTTAAAAGCTATATTGAATCAATAATTCAACAAGTCCAATTAAATAATGCTAAGTCTACTACTTGGCTGATCTATTTCAGTAGTATATAGAATTTGTATTATAAAACACACTCATATGTAAACAATGCCAGGCCACGGGTAACAAAATTTCCAACAATTCTTGATTATAAATTCTAATCGGGTTGGATATAGTTCACAATTGATTTTCGCAGTAAAATTTATGTAAGCTGGACTGAACTTAATAAAAATTGCGTCTTGACAAGGCCCTCACTGTCAACTGAAGAGTCCAAGTGAGAACGCCCGGACGAAACGCCAATTTTGATGGACTAAAGGCCGTTAAAAGCTATATTGAATCAGCATTTTACTGTTCTATTTGCACGTGATGTTTTATGTGGGCACAATGTTCATAATTACTTTACAAGTTTAGTTTGTATGTCCCTGAACGACGTATTAGCCCTAGAGGAGGTGATTTGTTTTTTATCCCCTCACATAGGACTTACTATGGATTTAATGACCCAATAACTATGGCTTCTATTAGTTATAACAAGTATGACCACGTAATCGATTTAAATATGAGTCGCAATGTTTGTAAAAATATCATATTGAATAACATGTAATATATTATAAACAAATTTTTAACTAACTTATTTTAACTTCCTGTCTTAATTTATTATAAGTATCTTGTATACAGGGTGTCCCATTAACAATGGTCCAAACTCAAATTGGTGATAGGCCAGGTGATGAACTATCAGAATTTGGAAACTTTTCCATACCGAATCATAGCGGTTCTCGAGTAACGGCTATTTTTTGAAATTTGAAAAAAATCTAACTTTGAACCAGTTTTTTGCTCACCCTGTCCATAATTGATTTTTGTTTTTTACAAATTTTGCATTAAAAAATCACTTATAGTTTCACTAACTTTACTGAGTAAAATATTTTGATTGGCATCACCATTTGCCTACAAATCATTAGTTAATATTGAACTTTGCCAAAATTAATTTTTGACCTCAATCTTCTGATGAGCCCTCTGAATAAAATTCGTATGGCTCAATACAGGTTTTATATTTCAAAAATTGCCTATTTTTCTGTAATTTCAAAAAAGGTATTAAACTTGCCAAAGCTATTTTTAAATAGACAGTTATAACCGTTTGAACCCAATCAAACAGGTTCAAAATCAAACAAAAATAAAACATTTTTGTTCAAATATTTCGATAAAATTAGAATTTCACTTCAAATATAACTCCGAAAGAGCTGAATTTTGGTGGAGATCTTCGTTTTAATGTCATACGCATTTCTTAAATAAATACATTAAATTTTGACAAGGACTTTTAATTTTCTGTGGTGAAAGAGTATAAATCCAGTATATTTGAAAATTTTACGAAAACCATCAGGTTTTTTAAGAAGTGTCTTTGGAAAACATGTAGCTTATAAAATTCTACAGAAAAAAGATTAACTTCTTTTTTTCGTTGGAGCAAGAGATTTTGAGAAAACGGGGACAAAATGTGGTTTTATACTTTGAGATGGTATTTTCCACACCGTTGCATTTGCGCACATTTGTCTCAAAATTTATTGGTCTTACGGAAAAATGTATCCTAATGGATTTTTTAGAATGCTATAAGCTACAAGTTTTCCAAAGACACTTCTTAAAAAAGCCGATGGTTTTCGAAAAATTTTCAAAAATACTGGATTTATACGCTTTCACCACAGAAAATAGAAGGTCCTTGTCCAAATTAAAGGTATTTATTTAAAACATCAAAACGAAGATCTCCACCAAAATTCAGCTCTTTCGGTGTTGTATTTGAAGTGAAATTCTAATTTTATCGAAATATTTGAACAAAAATGTTTTATTTTTGTTTGATTTTGAACCTGTTTGAATGCGTTCAAACGGTTATAACTGTCTATTTAAACATAACTTTGGCAAGTTTAATACCTTTTTTGAAACTACAAATAGGCAATTTTTGAAATATAAAACCTGTATTGAGCCATACGAATTTTATTCAGGGAGCTCATCAGAAGATTGAGGTCAAAAATTAATTTTGGCAAAGTTCAATATCAACTAATGATTTGTAGGCAAATGGTGATGCCAATCAAAAATATTTTACTCAGTAAAGTTAGTGAAACTATAAGTGAATTTTTTAATGCAAAATTTGTAAAAAACAAAAATCAATTATGGACAGGGTGAGCAAAAAACTGGTTCAAAGTTAGATTTTTTTCAAATTTCAAAAAATAGCCGTTACTCGAGAACCGCTATGATTCGGTATGGAAAAGTTACTAAATTCTGATAGTTCATCACCTGGCCTATCACCAATTTCAGTTTGGACCATTGTTAATGGGACACCCTGTATATCTCTATATCATCAAGAAAGTTAATGTACTTGATGGATAACTAAATAAATAAATAAATATGGAAGAAAAACTACAAAAGGGGACCTTTTATCCTCCTCTCCTGTCTAAGGCTTGCGGCCCTGGGCTGGGGACTTTGATTATGTTATACCTTAGTGTCCCCTCCGCACTATGAAAGTGCGCAGGTTCAAAGAAAGTATTCATTCATAAACCTCAAGTTCAAAGAAACACTACTATCACATACTACAAAGAATTACAAAGAATTATAATAACACAAATTATAAAACAAATGTCGTCGTAACTTTCAATTTTCTCGAAAACTAGGGGACATATAACCATTTAGTTTTCAGTTTTTAATTAAGAATTAATTAATAAAAGCCAATTCTGCATTTTATTTTACAATTTAAATGAAAAAATCAAAACCGAAATTTTCAACTTTTTTTAATTCTGAGTTTGAACGTATTTTTTACAAAAACTATGGATATCAATAACTTGATTTGAAAATAGAATAAAAGAACAGAGTTCTGGCTTTTAAAAAAGGTAAATTTTTTGTTGTAAGGGTTGCTGTTGTTTTTTAATATTATTTAAAAAAAAATGCCCTCCTCTCTAGAGGGGGGGGAGACAGCACCCCCTCTATGGCAAATAAATGTTGTATTGTGTTCCTTTAAAAAAAACGTTATCATTTTTCGGCAACTCTTGCTATTTAAATTTAGTATACATCAACTTTTTCGTATAGTTTCGGATATACAGAAAAAAAAGGAATTTATAACTCATTTCTTAGCTTCACGACGTGATGAAACAACAGTGAATGAATGTTTATTAACGTTTTTTGTTTTTTCCAAGTAAATTGGTCAGAAAACATTCAATATCTAAGACAATAACAGGTTTTTCAGATTTGTTGACTTTTCTACCGCCCGCATCTCCTTTATGTTTGACCCTAGAAAAAATGTGAATATATATTTTTATAGATAATTTAATTGTCTCTAATTAAGTAGCATAGACTTTTCCGCTAACATGCTAGTTTATGGAAATATTCACGAAAATCTAAAAAGGGGTACTTTTAACCCTCCCTCCTGAGTTTAGCTCGAGGCCCTGGGCTGGGGACTTTGGGTATGTTATACCTTGGGGTAACCCCTACCGTATTAAAAAATAATCCAGAGAGCACTATTTTTTGCAAGCAAAATTCCTTCGTTGACTGTACTATATTAAAAAACAATAGCTTATCTTAAGCCCAGAAATCCATTCTTGAACTAATTTTTTAAATAATGTTATTGTAAGTTATGGTTTTTGAGAAATCAATTTCCAAATTCAACATTTTGAAAAAGAATATTCTTCTATTTACTTAGTAGAAACAGGATCTTTGGAGTAAATTTCTTTTTCAAGATTTTGAGTTTAGAAATTGATTTCTCAAAAACTATCGCTTTAAATAACTTTATTTAAAAATTTAATTCAAGAATGGCTTTCTGGGCTTAAGATTAGCTATAAGAAAATATTGTGGGTGTTACCATTAGGGCTGGCCAAGAGACGAGACCCTGTGAAACTTTTGTAAGTCTCGTCTCGGTCTCGTGTCGGTCTCATATAATTAAGTCTCGTCTCGGTTTCGTCTCCGAGAAATACGATTTCCCGACAACCACGAAATACTTTCGATTATAGTTTGAATACCTCTATGTGCAGACGAAAATAAATATTTAACTGAAATTATGGATTTTTTTAATTTATTAGACTCGCTGTAAATTTCGGTCCAAATATACAGTCTCGTCTCGGTTTTATTCTCGGTTGTCTTAAAGCCAGTCTCGTCTCATCTCGTCTCGGTCTCGTCATGCGATACCGATTTCGAGACCGAGACTTTTCTCGTCTCGTGGCCAGACCTAGTTACCATTGCTTTTCAATAGTTTTGTTTCTACCTTAAGTAGGGTGTCCATCTGAGAACTTTACAAAAAGAGGACATTTCCCTCTAAAAGCTATAAAAAAAGAGAACATTTAGAGACAAAATAGAGAACAAAAAAGAGAACATAACAAAATAAGAAAGGTTTTATATACAAAATATTGTAATAGTTTGCCAAGGGTTCGGAAATAAAACTTATTTATTTTATTCCAACTGCACAACAATTACTTTACAAAAATAAAACACCTTTATTTCACTTCAAATACTTTACTTCTAATACTTTTATTATAAACAAGCACAACTCTTAATTCACTAGTTTATACCGACGTTTATTCGTTCACTTTAAAAATCAAACTGAGGTGTTCGGACTAGTGGCGGTGTATTTTTATCCGATAAAAAGCTACTAGAATCTTCTAGGGGTTCGGGAATGTGCTGGAATGTACTTCTCCTCCACAAGTCTCCACAAGTAGCTCAAAAGCTTTCGACCAATTACAAATTATAGCAGTTCCATGGTTTAGGTATTGGATAATGATAAGAGTGGTTTATGTATTGGATAACGGTGCGAGTGGTTTAAATATGAGATAACATTAGTTAATCATTTGTTCACAAATGGCGCGGAATTCATTACTAATTTATCCTGTTATAGAAGAACAAAAGATGTCGTTGTTTGCATAAATGGGCATATTCACCACATTGCCCCCCCTCTTAGGATTAATCGTCCCGATTAAATCCATTACTCCCGTCACCACCGTTATAGCGATGTAAGCGGTCACAGTGAACTACCTTAAGCTTGCCTCTTAAACCTCTCGGAATGCGGTTAACCACATCATTGATTCGCTTCATAACGGTGTATGGGCCTTCCCAGTTTTGTTGAAGTTTTGGTGACAGTCCTTTTTGTAGATGGGGATTGTAAAACCACACTAGGTCTCCTTCTTGGAATCCCATCGTTGTTGCACGAGCGTCGCAAAGCGTTTTCGTCCTATCACTGGCTGCTTTTATGGTTTTCCTTGTCCGTTGAAGAATTTCAATGAGTCTTTCTTTGAGGTTATCCAAATATTTATTTGGTCTTTCCGGTTCCATTGTATGGCATCCAAATTTTACTTCACTAGGCATCCGTATTGTTGTGCCGAACAGGATCTCCGATGGTGTATGTCCTGTTGAACTATGAACCGCACTTCGATAGGCCATCAAGAACAATGGAATATGGCGGTCCCAGTCTCGTTGGTAGTCACCTAAGACCTTGTCTTCTTGATGCCAAGGAAAGAGCAAACCTCCTGAAAGATGTTAGATTCGAAGTCCCTTCCTTGGTCAGAATGCAGTTCCAAAGGTACGCCGAACCTGCTCACCCAATTGAAGATAATCTGATCAACAACTGTTTTAGTTTTTTGATTTGGGATGGCAAATGGCTCAGGCCACTTGCTGAAGTAAACTATGACTACAAGGATGTACTGGTTTCCGCTGTTGGTCTCCGGAAACGGACCCGCGACATCTACTGCTATTCTCCCGAAAGGTGTGCCCACATTTTACTGCTGCATTTTACTTTGAAGCTTTCTACCTGGTCCCTTGGTAGCAGCACAAGTATCACATTTTCTGCACCACTTTTCGACATCCTCTCTTGCATGTAGCCAGTAGAACCGTTGTCGTATCTTTTCCAGCGTTTTGTTGACTCCCAAATGACCTCCAGATGCTCCATCATGCATCTCTCGAAGAACGTCATTATCCTTTGACCTAGGCACTATTAACTGCATCACATTAGATTTGCCATCTGCATACTCCCATTTACGCCTTAGTTCGCCTTCTTGTACATGAAGAGAGTCCCACTGTGCCCAGTTATGCCTTAATACTCCTTTCACTTGAAGAGAGTCCCACTGTGCCCAATATGCTTTGAGAGGTGGACTTCTATCGGAGATGTCACCCCATTGTGGTTTTTCTTCGTCATCCTTCCATGCAAGAATGGGCTCTATATCTGAATCTTCTTGTTGGGCAGTCCTCAGTTCTTCATTGCTCCAACCGTAAATGGGATCGGCTCTTATTCGCTGGATGGCAACGGTTTCCTTTTCTTCTTGACGCGTGCAATGCTAACAGTCCTGTTAACACGGCCCTCGAGACAATGCATCTGCGTTTGTGTGTCACTTTCCTTTCCGATGTTGAATTTGGTAGTCGTATGTCTGTAGTCTCTCGATCCACTTGACCTTCGGGATTTTTGAAGTTCAGAAGCCAATTAAGCACACCATAATCTGTTTGAAGGAGGAACTTGTGTCCATAGATGTACTTATGGAAGTGCTTTGTTTCCAAAATCAAAGCTAGAAGTTCCCTTCTGGTCACGCAATAATTGCGTTCTGGCCTCGAGAGTACCTTATTGTAGTAGGCGACGACTTTTTCTTCTCCGTCATGAACTTGCGACAGTACGGCTCCAATTCCAACGTAACTGGCATCGGCGTCGATGATAAAAGGTTTGCCTGGAGTCGGATAGGTCAGCACAGGTGCATTACACAAGCATAGCTTGAGTTCCTGAAAACTCCTCTCGCACTCACCTGACCATTTGAACGGCTTCCCTTTTTCATTAAGTTGATGCAAGCTCTTAGCGGTTCCAGCAAAGTCCTTCAAAAAGCGCCGTTAATATGTGGCTAGACCAAGAAAGCTATGGAGTTGCTGTTTATCCTGTGGTGTTGGCCAATTCTTCACAGTGTCAACTTTTTCAGGATCAGTCTTTACTCCTTGGGATGAGATGATATGTCCCAGGTATTTAACTTCGGTCTTGAAAAGCGCCCATTTTTCTGGATTTAATTTTAAGTGTACTTCTCGAAGCCTCTGGAATACGGCCTTAAGATTCTCACGATGTTCGTCAAAAATGTTCCCATAAACGATGACATTGTCCAAATATACAAGGCATGGTTTCCAGGTAAGTCCTTGTAAAACACACTCCATCAGACGCTCAAATGTTGCCGGAGCATTGCATAATCTGAATGGCATAACTTTAAACTGCCGCAGACTATTTCCTGTAGAGAAAGCTGTCTTCTCGCGATCTTCTGGATGAATTTCTATCTGCCAGTAGCAACTCTTTAAGTCCAGCGTCGAGAACCTTTGAGCTCCTTCTATTGCATCCAAAGTATCGCTGATTCTGGGCAAAGGGTATCTGTCTTTCTTTGTCACATCGTTTAGCCTACGGTAGTCCACACAAAACGGGTGCTTCCATCTTTCTTTTTGACAAGAACTACTGGTGATGCCCAAGGGCTTTCGGAATTTTCGATTAGCCCATCTTTCTTCATAGTCGATATCATCTTTTCAACTTCGGCTTGCTTGGCTAATGGGAGACGAGTGCTGGTTGTCGAATCGGTCTTGCGTCACCTGTGTCGATTCGATGCTGTACCAGTTGTGTTCGACCATACTACCCACTCGGTGAAGAAAATATATCAGCGTACTCATGAAGAAGGCTTCCAGCAACACTAAGCTGATGTTGACTTAGATTGGATGGCTTCAGAATTTTGGCTTTATGTAGCTGAATTTTTCGGGGTCCATAGATTCATCTGTGTTCATTTTTGTGATCTTGGTTATTGCGGACACAGATTCGCATTTTTCAAATATTTCTCCTTTCCTGAGCTTGACTTCGTACAGTTTGATGTTCAGTATCCGTACGGGTACCATGTTGTTCTTTGGTTCCACAAGAGTCTTCCCTAAGATGATGTTTTGGGAAGATAGCTCAGACTCTGGTTCCACCATGAGGAATCGATGGCTACCTAAATCTCCCTCTAGTTTTGTCTAAACAAACACTTCTGAAGAGGCAGGCAAGCATATGTCTTCTTTGATGACAGTTCTTAGAGTTAATGAGTTTTCGTTGCCATAAACCATAGGAATCTCTACATTTTGGTACTTAGTACTTGCTTACCTATATCCAGAATCACTCCGTGCTCTTTCATAAAGTCGATTCCAATTATGCACTCATCACATATATCTGCCACCAAAAATAGATGCGAAAACTATAGTTCTGCCAACCGGATCTTAAGACGAACTTCTCCGTACACTCTTGCTGTTGGTTCTTACTCGTTTCCCGGCTGAGAAAAAATACTGAGAACTTATACTTATTAGGAACGTAGAAAAAAGTGAGCAATTAGATGTTGACAGGTGGAAAAAAGTCATTAAACTAATTTAATGACAATGTGCTGTGCCGTGAATGTTTATGTTTTAAATGTATGTATGTATTTATATGTATGTATGTTATATGTATGCACCATGTTTATACATAGCACATTTTCCTATTAGGATCATCAGGTTCCAGAGTTATGATGAAACAATTTTTATTTGATATGATGGAAGAAAGTTGCCAGGGGAATATTAATGAAAAAATTAATTACTTAAAAAATGTTTTAGTAAGTACAACTTTATCTTGTTCAAAAGAACAACTTGCAATTTTTAAGCCAAAAGTAGCTAAATTTTTGTGTGACCTAAAGCAAAAATGGATAGAATCAAGTAGGTAAAAATATTACTTCTTAGAAAGAAATAAATCTTGGCTTGAAGGAACTTTTACAATCCCAATCACTACTGTCAGACCAGGTAGACCTAAAAAGTCATTTGAAGAATTAAGCGATAGGAGTAAAAGGAGAAAAACTGAAAGTATACGGGATAATTTTCAAACTGAGGAACTAGCGTTTGCGACTCAGATGAAGTTAAGAGAGTCTGGGAAGAATCTTGCTTCAAAAGTACTAACAGAAATTTTAAAAACACATCAAAGAGCTCAGAAGTACAGGCAAGCATACTACGATAGCCTTAAGGAAAATAAAGAAAAATTGTCGATACTAAAAGCACTTTCCATGTTTATTGAAGCAGGGTTATCGCGAAAACAGTACGAAATTATTGCAGCAACAAATAAGGGCTTTTTTCCTTGTTATAGTATCCTTCAAAAAGCCAAACAAGATTGTTATCCTATTCAAGGATTTCCCTTGGCCGAAATAAATCTCCAGAATTTGTTGGATCACACTACAACTCGATTACTTGTGTATTTGCAAGATGTTACAGACAGCTTGAATGAAAATGAATGCAAGTCTCTAGAGCTAATTACAAAGTGGGGTTGTGACGGATCGCAGCAATCGCAATACAGGCAAAAATTTGAAAATAGTTCAGAGTCAGATGCATTTATATTTCAAAGCTCACTTGTTCCGTTGCGGTTGGTTTGTGCTTCAAAAACCATCTGGCAAAATCCAACTCCATCTTCTCCCCGATTCTGAAGACCAATTCGAATCAACTTTGTGAAAGAAAGCACAGATATTACAAAAAGTGAAATTAACTATATTCAGGCCAAAATCGATTCATTAGTCAAAACTGTTATGACTAACATGGAGGTAAAGCATATATTACTTTTTACTATGGTTGATAGAAAAATATGTAATGTAATAACTGAGACTACATCAACGCAGATGTGCTATCTATGCGGATTAACTCTAAAGATTTTAACAAATTAAGTACACCAAACATAATAAATTAAAAATCTTTTGAGTTTGCGTTGTCAATCCTCCATGCCCGAATCAGACTTTTTGAAAGCCTTCTGCACATTGCTTATAAGCTCCCAATAAAAAAATGGCAATCACGAACACAGGAGGACAAAGAGGCCTGTAAAATTCGAAAAATTCAAATTCAGAGAGAATTTAGGAACAAACTTGGACTTATTGTGGATTTTCCACGAGCTGGCTTTGGCAACACAAATGACGGAAACACCAGTCGAAGATTTTTTAATCATGCGGAACTTGTTGCTGAAGTAACAGGAATCGATTTACAGTTAATTTTCCGCTTTAAAATCATTAATGCTGGAAAATTTGGGTTGTACACCATGGATACAGCTAGGCCTTATGTTGAGTTATACCAATGGTACCCTATGACTCCAACCATGCATAAAATTTTAATACATGGATCTCTAGTCATACAAAACGCTCTGCTTCCTATTGGCCAACTTTCAGAAGAAGCATCAGAAGCTAGAAATAAACACTTCAGGTAAGTTTTTTTTTTAATAATTAATTAAAAAAAACTAAGGTAAACCTAACCTTATAATAAAATGGGATCTTACAGACTCTACCGTCTTAATTATGCCAGGAAGTTCTCTAGGAGAGATTGTAATATGGATGTCCTAAACAGATTGCTACTGAGTTCTGATCCACTGATAAGTTGCCTCAGAAAGTCACCATCGAAAACGAAACGGTCATTTTCCCAAGAGACCCTAATTTCTGCTTCTTCTAGAGGACTCAAATACAACAAACGAGAGCTTGATGTCTTGGGGTGAAGATGAAATGAGGGAAGATTCATTTGAGAATGATTCGTCGGAAGAATTCAGCGATTAGGTTCATTTAATTAGAAAAAAAACATCAAGTACCCTAATGTGTTTACCATAACAGATTTGTTGGCATTTATTTTCATCAAAACATGTATGTAAAATAAAAACTTCAACTGTATATTGTATTTTGTGTTATAAATGTTTATTTAAAATAGAAATGATAACAAAAATAACGAAAAATAATTTTGGCCAGGTTTTTGATGCAAATACTCCTCTGTGCGACGTTTATTCGCTCACTTCCAAAATCAAACTGAGGTGTTCGGACTAGTGGCGGTGTATGTATATCCGAGAAAAAGCTACTAGGATCTTCTAGGGGTTCGGGAATGTGCTTGAATGTACTTCTCCTCCACAAGTAGCCACAAGTAGCTCAACAGCTTTCGACTAATTACAAATTATATCAGCTCCATGGTTTAGGTATTGAATAACAATAAGAGTGGTTTAGGTATTGGATAACGGTTCGAGTGGTTTAGATATGGGACAACATTAGTTAATCTTTTGTTCACAGATGGCGTGGAACTCATTACTAATTTATTCTGTTACAGAAGAACAAAAGATGTCGTTGTTTGCATAAATGGGCATATTCACCACAATATGAACAACTTGTACAGAAATAAAATTTTATAAAATATTAAAACAAAATATGTACATTCATGCACCCTGCCCAGTCTAGTGTCCTTATTTCCAAGAATCATACAAAATAGAAAATAGGGTTCAGTGGGTAAGAAATGTGGTCTGCTCGTTTTGATAAAGGGCTAGAGTTGCCTTTATCATCCTTAATATCGTCTTGAAATTTTTCTTTTGTACTTTTTCTTACATAACTTTATCGTTTAAAAATTGTACAGAAGCTCTGACACCGTATACACAGCACACCGTGAATTTTATTAAAAAATATAATAAAACAAAAAAGATCCCTAAAGAAAAAGATAGCGTAAAAAAGATCGGGGTGAAAAAAGAGAACATGTTCTCTTTTTAAGAGATAAGATAGACACCCTTACCTTTAGTCATTTTTTTAGATAATGCCCCTCCCATCTTAACGGGGGTATAAAGACCCCCTTCCGGTATGGTTGTTCTATTATTTTGGCTCAATATGCACTCTCCAGTGCTTTGATGCATTTATGTCAACCATTCTTTATTTTCCATTATACTGTTTGATAATACACTTGTTATATTTTGTTTTATCGTTAAATTTGGAAATGCTGTATTTTGGAAACCATTTGGTCTACAGAGATTGTTTTGGGCTCAAATTAGAACAAGGTAGGTTACTTTGAAATCGCCAATAACTGAAAAAAGCGCGAAAAAATGGCGTTTATTTTTTTATTTTTTACCATGAAGCTTTCTTCGCTCGAGGTCGAAAACTAAAGTTATTTACTAGGCCAATATCCTAAACAAACCAGAACAAAAAAAAACAGAAATACCAGATTTGGATGTATACTATTTATAGTAACTGTACTATTATAGAAGTAATTAATTAATAATATAATTATTGAAGACTGATATTAATTGATTTAAATTATTGACACCATAGTTTGTTCTGCTCAATATCAGACATAATGGCAACACTGCCTTATTATGCTAGTTAGACTGTTGCTAAAATTTATTCAACACAAAGCTGATGGAGAATTTATTGATCCATTGATTAATTTAGTAATGAAACAAAGCTGGAGATACTGTCTGTGTTTCAAGTCTATGAGTATAAGGAGGAAGTGCGGATCTTTGGGACCACGGAAGAAGACGAAGACAAAAACTCATGAACCTTCTCTGCATACTTTCAAGTCTATTTATATGAATTGTATGATATACAACACAGCCGCGTTCAAGAACTGGCCTTACGAAAGATATATAAAGAAGTTTGAGGACGTAAGGGTCACGGAAGTCACGAGAAAATCGTTTTATGAAACCTAGAATTTTGTTGGATTTTTTAATTATAAAGTTAAAGTTATAGTTGTCTGTAAAAGTTATAGGACGGGAGGCGACCGTAGGCTTACCTATCTCATCGCGGCTTCAGTACATTCGCGGCTAAAATACAACCGAAAAAGTGTGTTTTCTACCCATTGGCATCTGAAAAACCTTGTCCGACCAGCGGTTTTGTTAATGTTAAGACTAAAGCTATGAATTGGCATCATTCTTTTCTGAAGCCGCGATGAGATAGGTAAACCTACGGTCGCCTCCCGTACTATTAATTTAGTGTCAAGTATAATACCTAGATCGGAGAAAAACGAAAGTTTGCACAAAGGAGAAGAATCTAATAAATAATTATAAGTTATAATTTTTTGTTTTCGTGTAAAACACATGGTTTTGCATTTGTCGATATTTAACAGAAGTCGGTTTATGTTGCAGCATTCCCTAAACCTATAAATGTACCTAGGTCTTCTTTAAGCAGTCAATAGTCGTTTATTGAATACATACTGATTGTCGCAAATAATTGATTTACAATTAAAAAAGAAGACATTATAGATAATTGACTCAAACAGTTTAGGAATATCAGAAAGTTTGGCGATAGGTCCGTTATTCATGATGTCGTTTTTGGACCCTTTTTTATGATTTTTCCGTTTTTCCATAATTTAGGAAAAATTGAGCACCTAAGAAATTTATTGAATTAATAGAATATTATAGACTAATCAATTTCTTTCGACAAGAATACCGTCACCGGTCATGGAATTGGAATGTTAATATCATCGTTAATGATTTTCGAAGGGACATTATTTGTCTCTGGCAATAATTTGGACCATTTACTTATTGTACCACAGCACTGGCTGACACAAGTTGGTGATGTCCGCGTACTTGGAATTTCATCGATACAATGCAAAACCAAAATGTTACATCTTTGTGGCATTAATGGCTTGTACAATAATAATTGTGGAAGATGCCTCTTTCGTTAAACTCAAATGCAACACCAAACGTCCAATATGAAAGCGAAAGTTAAAAGTGCACTTTTTTTACGTTTAGTTTAGAGGCGATTTACCAGTTGCAGTTGTGCATGACTTCTGCAACATCCGCAGAAAAAAAGAAGAATGTAACTGGTTGGGATTGGGACTCGTTTTTTTTATTGTATTTTTTTTTTTTTTTTGTTTCTACCTTACGTATTCGGATAGCCGCAACGCTTTATTACATTTTGCAAGAATAATGTGGATACATCAAGGTTTTTGTGCAGAGTCACAATAGTGTGGGCTTATTTTGGTTAACTTAGGCGCTTACTTTTTGTAGCCTTAATCTGGACGCTAAACTTTCAGAAGGATTTTGACAGATCACAAAGCTGCTATTAACTGAAAACTACACTAAGTGCCAATTCATTGTCAAAGTGGATTAGGTAAACTTTTTTAACAGTTCTCATTGAACGACCAAAATCAGACCAAATTTTGTAGTTGCGTGCAGGGGGGGGGGGTGATTGGTTTACAAAAATTTAAATGTCGATACATTTTATACTTTATCACAAATAGTCGAAATCTTAACTCGAATAGCCATAATGTTTCAACAACTCCGATTAGGATAAAAAAAATACAGTAACTTAGTTGTACCTATTAAAAACTAGCTGACTCGGAGAACTTCGTTCCACCTGTTTCGGTTGTTGTTTTCGCGTAGGACACCTAAACCATGGTGGATTTTTATAAATGGGATATCAAATGAAAGCTTAGACTGCCTTCTTCGCAATATTAGTGGTCGGACAGACTTTTGTTGGCTGTTGCGGCGAATCCCACCATTTTTGTGAAAATTGCTATTTTAATAACCTTTGCATTTAAAATGCATTTAAGTGTTAAAGGCTTTTTATAGGCTATATAAAATAGTTTTGCATAGTTGTCCACGTGTTAAACGCAAAGGATACAAAAATAGCTGATTTTACAAAAGTGGTCGACTTCGCCGTAACAGCCAACAAAAGTCTGTCTGATCACTGGTTTTGCAAAGAAGGCTGTCTTAGCTTTCATTTGATAACCCGTTTATAAAAAGCCACCATGGTTTAGGTATCCTACGTGAAAAATGCAACCGAAAAGTGCGTTTTCTACCCGTTGCCACCTGAAAAACCTTGTCCGACTAGCTATGAGTTTGCATCATTCTTTTCCGAAGCCGCGATGAGATAGATAAAACTACGGTCGCCTCCCGCACTATTAGTGTAATGGAAATAATACTTCCGGGCATCCACATGCTACTTCATGTAGCAATTCGGATTCAGTAAATTCGTTATTCCAAAGTTCGTTTAAAAAAATGGAAATAATTGAAGTATATAGTTTTAATAATATCGTTCTGTTTCATTCAAACCGCAATGATTGACGTGTCGGACAATCGTCCGCTTTTTCACTGAAGTGCCTAATAATATACATTTTTTGGAATTGAAGACGCCTTAATACGAAAGGCAACTGCTTCGGATATGCGGAATCTGCGGAATGATAACATCTTAGCCTTTGAATTTTTCCCTCACCGATGCGTGGGTGATTGGATTTTGAATGATGAAATTCAAATGATCGACATCCTTGTTTTTCGCAGCAAAAATAGCTTGTGCACTCAACCAATCATGGTCAGTATAATTTTGACCAATATTCGGGAAAATATTTGTGATGAGCTCTTCCAGGGTCGTTGTAAAGTGACAAAAATTTGTTGAAAATTTAATTTGGTAATAATACTTTCGCCATCACAGAGTTCTTTGAAATGTTGGATGTATGTTCTTCATCCACTTGCAGGTTCAATGGCAATTTCAATGCAGAATGAGTTGTTCAACAGCATTCCAACAACGTAATTAGAAGTGGCTAGCGCCAAAGCAACTTGAGATACCGAACGCATCGTAACCAATATCAGTAAAATAAGAAATGTTTTTGCAGGTCCACCGGGCCCACCAAGAAAAAAAAAATGCCGCCATTTCCGTTATTGACTGCCTGTATCACTTCATCGTGCACTTGCTTTTCTTTTGGATTCAACATTGACACGTTGGTACCAATTGCTTGGCTCAATGAGAAAAATGTAGGTACTTAACACCGAATAGTTACGGATTCTTAATTTTCCATAGTGACTTTAGGCTAATACGAATCCATCAAAGTAAAAGTTGAAAATCAACTAGCAGAAATCAGAAACTATTTTTTGTAGGACTCCGGTGCGTGGAGCCTCAAGGGATACGAGAAAGAACTGGCGCAAGCTAGTGATCTTAGGATCCCATGTAGTAAAGAACTTTGGTATCTGGCTCAATCAGTATTTGTATTTCGACAGCCACATAAATACTGCGGAGTACATTCATTATTATTTCAACCAGGTTCTGTACCGCCGGGCCAACATAAAGAACATTTTTGGGGCTTATCACCCCAACAATTAATACAACGAGAGTCAGAGTGCAAGTTTAAGTGGATTCTTCCCACACGATGTTTTCATCTATTAAGGGCGTCGCGTCGGCGCGGTGCGGCGGATCAACGAATCACGTCGGCCGTAGATCTGTAGATAGGTGACTCCCTTATAATCGAGACGAGAGCGCCTTCGGTTCTGTAGGACTGTGTCCGATCGGGACCGGAGAGACGGACTTAAAGAGGAGAACCAATTTTGGTTCACTATTGCTAAACTTGCTGAAAACACCAAAGTTAGCCAACTTACAATTTGACTTCAAATCCGTAGTTCAATTGAAAGTTGAAAAATGCTTTTATTCACTACTTCGAATCTGAACTCCAGAGTTGCAATTCAAAAGTCGACCAACCTGCAGTTTCTAAAATATCCTTGGGATATTTGTGACACATGACGCACAATACGTCATTCTCAACTTTTGTTTTGCATTAGAATAATTTTGCATTTTCAATAATTTTAACAAATAATTGTAATGGATTTTTCATTCCATGTGAAGCGCGGAATCAAAAGAATACCAAGCTAAATTGAAAGCTATACAAAACGGATTAGGTACAACTTTTATTTTTAAAGCAAATATATATCTAGCAATAAGAGGTGAGTTTTCACACACTATAATTTGTTCCTACTATTTTGTTTTCCTAAAATGAAATTATGAAGGAAGAAACACAAATTTTCACAGAGAAGAATAATACAGGGTCAAACAGGAAAAGCCAAACAACATATCCATGAAACGTAAGAACTGTTATTGTGAAATGGAATCATGAATGGATCCATTTTCATGAGTATGTCGCCCATTACTTTAACATCACAAGAGTAGCAAATCATTCCGTATATAAAATGGAACACAATGCTGAAGTGATCTGTTTATTGAAATTGTACACCTGTTCCAGTTTTTGGTGGGGAAAATGCAGGCTCCTAACCTTAAGCACCTCATATATGGGATATTCGCAAAAAAAGTATGCCATCTAAAAGGTCAACTAGTTTCAGAAATTGGTCAGCCATAGAAAACTTTTAATCAAGGGTTGCATTTTTTCAAGGTCACCAACTATTTTGTTTTCCTAAAATGAAATTATGAAGGAAGAAACACAAATTTTCACAGAGAAGAATAATACAGGGTCAAACAGGAAAAGCCAAACAACATATCCATGAAACGTAAGAACTGTTATTGTGAAATGGAATCATGAATGGATCCATTTTCATGAGTATGTCGCCCATTACTTTAACATCACAAGAGTAGCAAATCATTCCGTATATAAAATGGAACACAATGCTGAAGTGATCTGTTTATTGAAATTGTACACCTGTTCCAGTTTTTGGTGGGGAAAATGCAGGCTCCTAACCTTAAGCACCTCATATATGGGATATTCGCAAAAAAAGTATGCCATCTAAAAGGTCAACTAGTTTCAGAAATTGGTCAGCCATAGAAAACTTTTAATCAAGGGTTGCATTTTTTCAAGGTCACCAACTATTTTTAGCACCTCATTTATGGGATATTCGCAAAACAAGTATACCGTTCGAAAGGCCACAGGCTTGTGATAAAAGGTCAGCTAATTTCAGTAAATGGTCAGCCATAGGTTTTTTTTAATGAATTTTTAAAGTTTGGTTTAAGGTCACAGTATAAGACTTTTAGCACCTCATTTATAGACTTTATACAAAATGAGTATGACATCTAAAAGATCAGTAATTGGTCAAAAAAGGTCAGCTAGTTTCAGTCATTGGTCAGCCATAGATTTTTTTTTAATAATTTCTTGAAAAAAAACTATTTTTAGCACCTCAATTATGGGATATTCGAAAAAAAAATACACCATCTGAAAGGTTACCTAGACCTCATAAAAGGTCAACTAATTTCAGTAATTGGTCAGCCATAGTTTTTGTTTAATTGAATTTTTAAAATTTATTTTTTCAAGGTCGTATAAGACTTTTAGCACCTTATTTGTGGGATATTCGCAAAAGAAGTATACCATTTAAAAGGCCAACGACTCGGTTATAAAAGGTCAGGCAGTTTCAGTAATTGGTCAGCCATAGGTTATTTCATATGATTTTTTGAATTTTTTTGTTTTGCAAGGCCGTATAAGACTTTTAGCACTTCATTAACCGAATTTTTCAAAAAAAAAGATACCATTTGAAAGGTTATTTAATCCTCATAAAAGGTCAACATGTTTCAAAAATTGGTCAGCCATAGGTTTTTTGTTAATGAATTTTTAAATATTGTTTCAAGGTTACAGTATAATAGTCTTCATTAAAAAAAAAACTATGCCTGACCAATAACTGAATCTAGCTGACCTTTTATCACGAGTCAGTGGCCTTTCAATTGGTATACTTTATTTGCGAATATCCCATAAATGAGGTGCTAGAAGTCTTATACGGCCTTGAAAAACAAAAAACTTCAAAAATTCATATAAAATAACCTATGGCTGACCAATTACTGAAACTAGCTGACCTTTTATCACGTGTCGTTGCCATTTAAATGGTATACTTCTTTTGCGAATATCCCACAAATAAGGTGCTAAAAGTATTATACGACCTTGAAAAAATAAACTTTTAAAATTCAATTAAACAAAAACTATGGCTGACCAATTACTGAAATTAGTTGACCTTTTATGAGGTCTAGGTAACCTTTCAGATGGTGTATATTTTTTTCGATTATCCCATAAATGAGGTGCTAAAAATAGCTTTTTTCAAGAAATTATTAAAAAAAATCTATGGTTGATTAATTACTGAAACTATTTAAATAGAAAATCAAAAGTTGAAAACGTCAACATAGAGTGAATAAAAACTATTTCTCAAGGTGACTGTAAAAATACCAGTTATTTTCAACTTTGAGTCAATAAATTAGGCCTTAGCCTTCTCGTCTTGGCCGACTTACATAGCTCTAGGTGTATTGGTGTAAACAGGGCCAATCAGGATGGCACAAAGAAAAAAAAAAAATACAAAACTGAACCAACAAATAAAAAAATAAATTATAAAATCCGAAAATGTTAGCCGTGGCACTTCAAGTGGTTTCAGTGTATATGTAGTTGTAAATAGTTTAATAGTAGTTTTAAGAAATTTAAGTTGTTTTTATTAGCTTGTAAGTTTTATAAATATGAGTGTTTTTTTATAATACAAATTCTATATACTACTGAAATACATCAGCCAAGTAGAAGACTTAGCATTATTTCATTGGACTTGTTGAATTATTGATTCAAATTTCAAAATAGCTTTCAACGGCCTTTAGTCCTTAAAAATTGGCGTTTCGTCCCAGCCAAATTCTTCTCGGTGAAAAATAAAAACGGATCTAACATAGTTCTTACGTCGAAAAGCATTAGTGTTAGGTTATTATGGTTTAATTATAGTTATTGATAATAAGGCTAGTTAAAATTAATTTTTGTCTAGGTTTAAAAAAACCATCAAGTATTTTGTTGGTTGCAATTATTTTATTTGTTATTATTTCCTAACAAATAATCTCAACATTTTTTATTTAATGTACAGCACTTCTGTTTTGGACTACTATAGTGTTGAATGCCAGAGCTCCCCCGAATAAACGATTGTCTTAATATTCATGTAAGGTTTTGCTGGCATATTTGTAATGCAGCTGCCTGCACATGATTTCACATCGCCACTAAGAAGCTGCTGGCTTGCTGTATTCGATTTATTTAATAAGAAAATTAATATGTTGTTAGGTCTGGTGAACGTGTAGGCCATACAATTATGGTCTCAGAACTCAGACCGCCTTTCCATCTGCCTGGGTACCCTAAAATTATTTGTTAGAAAATAATAACAAGTAAACTAATTGCAACCAACAAAATATTAGATGGATTTGTTAAAGCCCTATTGCTATTGAAGAGGTATAACTTTGTGGCGAACTGACCAGCGAACAGCGGACAATGAACAACACAGCGAACAGATAGTTTCAAAACAACGGCAACGCTGATTGAGTGACAGAATTCAGCGAGGATTTGCTGCTATCGTCAATTAGCTTTCTGCTTGTGGTTGTCCTTCACTACCACTTGATTTCCGCCCTTCCACGGAGCCAGTCGCCATCTTCGATCGCCTTCAGCGAAACAAAAATTATTATTTTATAATTTTATGTTTTTTTAAATTAAATAAAGTTTATATTTATTAGAGGAATCTTTTTCATTTAGATAAGGACGAATCCTGTAAACCTTAAAACAACCTCGAAAATGTAACGGTTTTTTGCACTTTGGTGACATTTTCAGTGATGTTGCATTCGGCCCTAGAAGTTAAAAGCTTGGATTTATCCTTTGGACAACATCTTAAAACAGGCAATCAATCAAAAATCTACCATGTTCAACGCATGGTAGTATTTAGATACACGTTTAATGTGCTAATTTAGAAAACTTTTGTTTTTGTTAAACTTGCTATTGACTCTAGGTACAATAATAAGTTATACCATTTTCCGCACTTAACGCGCATATTTTTGAAATAGTTTCCCACTTTGGTATTCATGCATTTTTTTATAACAGAGGTGATTTAACTTTTTCAAACATTTTTTACTTCCACATCAAACAGTTGCCAAATGCAAGTAATTTGGGAGCTGAACTCAATTAGAACTATATGTGACTGATACTCCATTATAATTATTTTGTTAAAAAAAAAAAAACAAATAATCACATTTTACAAACAGAAATAAAAAGTCAAGCCATTTCACATTTGACGTTTAACATGTGTAAATTGATATGAAAACTGTTGACAGCATTGATTTCGGAAGCGAATCTGGAAGCTCGCTAACGATAATACCGTGCTAAGTGAAATTCTATATAGCTTCTCTGTGCAACAAAAATAGCCAGTACAGGCCTTATCGGAGAGCTTTTTGAAATACACTGGTGCCTATTGCTGAAATTCCCACTAAAAAAAAAACACAGTTCCATACAAATTGTTTTCGTAATCTTTTTAATGCCCGCGTATATCCCACCATGACCTGCCTACGCATATCCAAGTGTACTGCACACTGCTGTTGCTTGTGTGTCTTATTTATGGTCGATTCACAATTCGACGATAGAACGCGACGTGAGCGTGACGAGAACTCGTCGTAGTTGTCAAACCGATTTCAAACCATTAAAGGATTTTGAAATTGAACAAAAAAAAAAACGCTCTCGTCGAAGTTTTTTGTTTTTTTTTTTATGTTTGACAAATCGTCATATTTGTAGAAATCATTAAAGAATATAGAAAACAGCAGGTACATAGAAATTAACAAAAACAAATATAAATTTTGTTTGACGATAAAGTTATACAGTCAACTCCGCTTAACTGCACTCCGCTTAACTGAAATAATGGGTTATCTGATACAAGAAATTTGTTCCGGAGCCTTTTTGAGAATTTTTCACACAAACTGATTCGCATAACTGAACTCCGCTGAATTGCAAACTGCGCATAATTGACCCAAAATTATTTCCCTCTAATGAACACTTTTCACTTCACTACGCATTTGTGAAAATACCGTTGAACGCTGCCATCAAATCTTAAATCGTACACATCCTTTGAATTTGGAAAGTCAAAATTTCTTGTCATTCCCTCCTGGTCAGTCGTTTCTTTTAATTTTTTTTATTTTTTGGCTAATCCTCAAAAATGTTTGACAGAAAACGTATGGCTGACGCAATATTTATGACTAAAAATACAAATACCTTTGTTTTTAGAATTGTTTCATATGGAAATATAATAGCCCAGTCAATAATTACAAAAAAAGTGCTAAATTTGCAATGCGCGATATATTCTGTATTCTGCATTTTTGATATGTGTTGGGTCATGTTAGAGTAGTCTGTAGCCAAATTTCCTACTTCGAAAAACCTGTGCTCGCTGCAGGAAAAATGCAACAGTGAAAAAAACGCTAAAATCAACCCATTTTTTCCGACATTTTCTTTTATAACTTTGGAAATATGCAACTTAGGAAAAACCATCCACTATAAACTTGTTTGTTCTAAAATTTTATACAAGACCACATCAGTTTTAAATTCATGCATGTTATATTTGTGTTGCTATCTAACCATGAATTAAAAAAAAAATCTGAAAAACTATTTAATTTAAAGCACTCAAGAAATAGGTCAAACATTTTCCAATTCTGCTAAAAATTTGGAATCAAGGAGTCTATAGTATTACAAGACAAAATTCGAAAACTCGATTTAAATCGATCAAATAGTTTTGGCAATTGTTTTGCATCATTGCTGTCGTCAAAGTCGGAAACTTGAGTTAGCACTGATTTTTGTACTTCACGTTCTTGAAACCCTTAGCTATGATAAAATATAGTTATGATATTTATATCTTTTTTTAAGCAACTTTGGTAGCGATTTTAAAAGTTCCGAAAATTGTTCACGTGGCATGTAAATATGTAATTTCGTGAACATTTTCGAAACTTTTACAGCAAGGTATAGGCAAAGAAAACTAGGTATGGGCAAACACAATTATAATATTTAAATAATAATTAATAATAGAAGTAATTTCAGTTTCAGTTTTTCATTATTTTGAACGCACACTGCACAGTAAGAACAAAAACAATATATAATTTAATTATGTCAAAAAAAAAAAAACTCGTCGCATTGTGAATTGGGCAACGATTTTATAACTAGGAAAAAATTATAGCGAATCACGTCACGCTCTCGTCGCGTTTACTAGTCGCATTGTGAATCGAACTTCATGCAATCAACCCTCGTTCTGCTTGTGTGCATTAAAATTAATCACATTGGGCCTTACGAATAATCAAATTTAGTGACGACTTAAATATTTCTGTAAAATGAACCATAATGGTATGGAATCTAACTAATTAACTGTACCATAGTACGACTTTAATATTAATGTTAACGCTAAATAGTGAATCAAATATAGGATTGACTTCAAAAAATTAAACATTCCATAAATAGTAAATTATTTGTGATCACTACAAATAAGGTTAATTTACTGGAATATTTAAGTCCTTACTAAATATGATTATTGGTAAGGCCCATTGATTCAGAGTTACCAGTGCTACATTTAAACATATCGCTAGGCTTTTTCTTTGGTTTTTGGTAATAGCCCTTCCGCACTAGCCCACTGTGTATTAATACATGTCAAATTGAAAGTGGGAAAGAATTCCACGCGACTGCCAAATTTGTGGGAAAGAAATGACTTTTCATATTTTTCTTGCACACTTGCTTGTATTAATACATTACCTAACCAGTGGCGGATCCAGGGGGTGGCTATAGGGGCGTTAAGCCCCCCCCCCCCACAGTCGGTTCTTAAAATTGATTGAAATATAGAAATCAGAACCAGGAGTCAGAAAAATAACGAGGCTGGGACTACGCAATTGAAATGCTACGTATTTTTTTTTCATTACATTACCTTATTAACCAGTGGCGGATCCAGGGGGTGGCTATAGGGGCTTTAAGCCCCCCCCCCACAGTCGGTTCTTAAAATTGATTGAAATATAGAAATCAGAATCAGGAGTCAGAAAAAATAACGAGGCTGGGGCTACGCAATTGAAATGCTACGTATTTTTTTTCTAAGGCCCAAATTAATTAGGTTGGGGCTGAATTCTGAAGGGAATTGTACAAAAAAACAAGTTCGGGGCTACGGATAATTGACAGAAAATTGGGACGAAAAAAAAAACAGCTCGCGAGTAGGGCTTGACAAGAATTGGACCAAAAAACGTGGTCGGGGCTAAGCAAATAATTCCTTTAAAACTTACCTTATTCCAGAAAATTTTTGCGCTTGACTCAAAAAACTGTCAAGTGCAATTTGGGGCTAAAGCTTAAAGAGATAGTTGAAAAAAACGGGGTCGGGGCTTAACAATTAACATGCCAAACGAAAAAATAATTCACCATAAGAACTTCGCTAACTTTGCAAAAAAAACGAAATTGGGGCTCAAACCCGTGAATAATTTGAGAACAACAAATCAAAATCTGAGTTTTCTCTGGGCACTCAGAAAATCATGCGTGTGAGTATTTGCAGTCCCTCTAGACTGACGTACAAATTTACTGACAGATTTTTTCTTCTGGTAGTTCAAAGCTTGACGTGGCTGAAAATTGGAGGTATATACATTTTTTTTCTATCTCCACTTAAAAATATTTTAAATGTTAACTACTACAGATGTTATTGTATGTTATATTGAAATCATTTTAAACCAGGGATAGAAGCTGATATAAATGCATAAAAAACAAGGCTATTCTAAAAGGAAAAGTGGGAATGCCAACATTAAATTATTTATATAACTGTAGATTTTCACAAAAAAAACCTTTCACCTAAACTAAAACTTGTCTATATTAGTTATGTATAAATTCTAAAAATATATAAACTATAAAATAAAATCAACATCGTCACAATACTTAAAATAATTTGTTCTTCAAGGGAAGCGTTTTTCTCTTTTCACTCTTACAACGAATTTCCTCGTCACTCGAAAACAAAAAAAAAATAATTTCAAATAGAAAGAAATATAATAATTTATTATTATATTATTTTCCAGTTTATTTTTTTCATAGGTATTACCACTTCAATAAATTTAAAAAATATATAATGTGATGCTCTGTCATTTTCTTTAATTCAAAACGTCAAAATCTTGGCAATCCGACCAATAGAACTCAAAATATAAGGTTTTTAAGCGAACCTTAATCGATTTTTTTGGAGACTTTGTTTTGTTGATTTTTTGTGTTTTATAATTCTCCAAAAAAAAAAGACGATAAGGTCCTCTTAAAAAGCTTATATTTTGAGTTCTATTGGTCGAATTGCCAAGATTATAACGTTTTAACTTAATGACAACATCACATAATATGTTTTTTTAAATTTATGGAAGTGGTAATACCTCTGACAAAATAAACTGGAAAATCGCTATTTTCAAACCCCCAACCCCGCAAAAGGCTGAAAAAGAAACCTGAGAGACGGTTGTTTTTGATACCGCGATATATGCACCTACAAACCATCATACTCATATTTTGGTTATCAATCCACTCCCAAAATTTGCTGCCGGCTCTTAGGCTATGAAGTTTAAATGGCAGAATACATTCGTTTAACTAGAACTACAGAATTATCTAAGTTCAAGGTTTACTTTGAAACCGAATCAATTGCCGAACTTAAGTTTAAGCCTAAATTGTAGTTTAACTTGTGAAACTGGCCATTAATGTCTCAAACTGGATCTACCAAGCCTCCCTCCCACAGCCTAATCCTAGATCCGCTACTGATCTTAACATAAAAAAAAATGTGGGATAGAATAAGAACCATTCCTAAACTTATTCATGTAATAACACATGTCAAATCGTGCGGGATAGAATGTCGGGTTGTGTAGGCTGGGCTTTCATATTATTTTTCCACACCATTCTACATATATGTTTACCACTTTTTTGACATGTATTAATACACAGTGGGCTAGTGTGGAAGGCTTTAATTTATGCTTTTTTTAAGCTTTTTTATG